>VDFB02000017.1:411122037-411341217 GCA_007258455.2 Sequoia sempervirens
AGAGAGAGAGGTCTAGAGAATAAGAGATGAAAATGAGTGAGATAGAGAGAGAAAGATGAAATTTGACCTCTTAATTACTGAAATTTGACCTCCTGATTATTGAAATTTGACATGTTGATTATTGAAATTTGACTAAGTCTGAAATTTTTTAAAATCTTCCAAAAACTAGAATTTGTATTATAACTCCTACAGATCTGAAACCACTCTCAAACATCCTACCTATATACATGAAATATAACTTAAAGTATAAGAAATTAAATGTCCATATGTAAATGCCAACTTATACTTAAATGTTTATTTCATGTATACAGTTTCCCTAGTAGAGAAAGAGAAAATCAAAGAGTTTAGAGAAATGCATTCCAAAAGTCATGAATTACATTTGGCAAGTGCCAAATGAAGTAGCCCATTTGGCGCATGCCAAATTTGGAATGCACCAAATAGGTTGCATTGGGAAGTACCAATCCAATGGATTGGATTTTGCATTAGGCATCCAACCCAAAGGTTTGGACAACCCTTTCATGCAAAAGACATGATTTTCTGAAAGAGTGCCAAATTTCCTCATATTTTCATCTGTGCTCCCCATCTCATTTGCACGTATTTCAATGCAAGTTTATAAAAAAATTGTGATAGTGTTAACCTCTCTCTTAGCTATCTAAATAGATAATTATTTTTTCATTTTGATTTAGTTAAGATTTTGATCCATAGCTTCTATTATAAATGCCTTCATTTTTGGTCAAAAACCAACATGTGCTAGTTTTAGGATATATTTTTACTCATTCATTGAAACGTGAAACAAATTATTTTTTTGAAACTAGACTCCATTCTACACATGATGAAAAAAAAAAATTGATTAGTTTTCAAAAGATTTAGGGGGGAACACACTCAAATTTTAGCTTTTCACGATGTGTCCACTTTGAAAATTCATAAAATATTATATATTCATTAAAAAAAATATCTGAAAGGAGGATAAAATACATGGTGTTAGCTAACTTCTCACCGTTGGGATTTTTGAAATTCTAAAAAAAAAAAAATCAAAAAGGGGGGAGCCCTTAGGCGCTATGCTATTTTTTTTTTATAAAAACAGGACCTGTCCCCCCCCCATTTTTGAGACCCTTAATCTTCATTAATTTAAAAAAGAATTAGTAGTTTAGAAACTAGACTCAGAGCACTTCAACTTTTTTTCTTGCTACATCTTGAAATTTTGAGTGTAACTATCTTCATTTTCTTGTGCAAATCAGATTTTGTTGATTTCGGAAAAAAAGTGGCATCTTAAGAGCCAAAATTGTGTCACAGATCCATGCACTTACCCAATTGAATTTAATTCATTCATTCCTAGAGGCCCTACTCTCTATAAGGGTCTAGCCATTATAGAGAGGGGGGTTCAAAGGAGGGAGAATAGAGGATTTTATTTTGGAATCCCCACAAACCCTAACTATACTTATAGTTAGCCTACCTCTAGCCAATATAGAGGGAGAACAAGAGAACATCAATTGTTAACGTCTAAATTTTAGGGTAGGGTGTTTGAAGGAGATTGAATAATAAGAAAATATCCCCCTTTTCTAAGGAACGGTGCACTCAATCAATAGGGAGTGAGAAAAAATTTAAGTATACCTAGTTTATCTATTATGTATGTGACATGATGCAAGGTGCTCAACCAACCCAGTGATTAAGAACCACTTACTAAAGGGCCCCTACTATCTATAGGCCATTGAGATCCTTCAAGATATTCCACATATAAGGATGATATCAAGTTACGTTGTTGGTCAATTTTGACAATTGTTGATATTACATTTTGACTCCATTCAAGAGGGCAGAATTTCATCCTCCTCCATTCAAGATTCCAATATCCTTTTCCATTCAAGCAATAGTATTTTTCACCAATCAACATGGATAACTAATTTCATTCCATGGGGTAGTGAGTAACCAATGACCTTAAGTTATTATTGGAAGCACTAAACACCCAATAGATTATAAGGCCTCTCGACTTGTATTCACTTGACCTACCCTAGAGATTGTAAGGCTTCTCAATTTCATACTCTTTCCTATCTAGGTAGGGATAATATTTTTATTGTAATATCAACTCGTTAATAGATAGAATTTCCTCCACACATGTAGGAGGAATATAAATGGGTTGAGAAACTTCTCTTCTATGATGGGTTGGGTTTGATAGTTCTCAAGAATAGAAGGTTCTTGGGGAGAGGTAGGGCTATAGACATTGTTAGCATGATACAAGGAATAGAACAAAACCTACTACAAGCCACCACAAAGCATGTGTAGAGAATCTAGTTGACAAGGGAGATAATTTAAGGGGTACCCTATAAGTGTCACATCTCTATGAGAGACTAGACATTGATATATAGATGTAATAGATAACAAAATAGGAGAATAATAGATATTGATAGAGAAAAAATGTAATAAAAAGTAGAGACTAAGACCTGCTTAAGTAATGACTATATATATATATATATAAAGGAGTTATAAGGATTTAGTGGATATATATGCTAAGGATGATTACTATTTGCGGTTAAATTATATGTATGTTATTATTAGATAGAGTTCCTTACAACACTTACTCATTTCTAACACTGAACCCTCTAGGGTATAAAATAACTACATAAGGGATACTAGGGTACAGATATTCGTACTATAATTCCCCATTTCCTCTTGCTAACATTGCTTCCATTGTCGAGACCCTAGAGAGGATAGTGAAGAAATTCAGGGTAAAAGTAAAAGGAAAAACATTGCTTAGGAAAAAAATTGTAGACACTTCTCTTAGGTACTACCTTTGTGAGAGGGGGGTAGTAACTTAAGGGATGAAAAATGAAAAGGGGGGAGGATCTGAAAAGACCCCTTAATAACTATTCAAATATTTAACCCACCCATGAGATATATAAGGATCAATGGAAGTCTAGACTAGAAAGACACATGGGAATAGGAGATAACAAAAGGAGAAGGGAGATAATTGAAAGGATTAATTTGGCAATGGAGATAAACAAAGAAGAAAGGAGGTTGAAAAAATTAGGAAAGATAGGAAAGATACCACATAAGGATGGAGGAAGCAAAAATGAGTGAAATAGAATGGGACTTAGGGTTTGCAGAAGAAAATAGACATAAATAAGTTAAGCATGCCATTGAGGGTGTTGTTGAGCATGGCACTGTGGATGATGCTGGAGAAGAAGTAGAGTGCTCCATTAAGGGTGCTACTACAGAATGCAGAGAAAGGGATTTGTAACTAGGTCCTAGCATAGACCAAACTATTCAAAATTTAGAAGTCCATAAATTGAAGAATATGGAAACACCAGAAAGGAAATGGAACAAGTAGTAGTAAGAATTATGACACCTCTCCTAAACAAAACACCAACTACTCATCCAAAATGGAGGAATATTCAATTAAAAATAAATGAATATTGGTTACTAATGGAAACTCCTCTACAAAATATTTTACGTTGATTATTTAGATGAGTTAGTAACTTTAAATTTTTTAAAGATAAAAGGAGAAAATGCGAAAGGAAATGAGGATATATGAGCTTAACAACCCCTAAAAAAATGATACTATCAAATAGCCAAATTATGTTCACTAAAAAAAAAGATATCTCTAAGAATGAAGTGAGTATTTTAATAGACACAACCCTCAGACCACAAGTCACCCTTAATACCATTAAAAGAAAGAATGATTTCTATGGAATAATTAAACCAAAGCTTAGGAGAACATAAAAGAGAATAATATAATATAAGTGGTTACAACTTTAACATATGACACACAGATAGTGAATGAAAAGAAGAACCAAAAATGAATACTATTAGGAAGTTTCCAATGTTTGGGAAAGATACAGAAGAAGCTATAGAACACATATTTCTCCTATGATCTATATGGAAAAGAAAAAATATAATAAGAGATGATACCAAGTTGTTTTATTTCATTGGATCAATCTATGGTGATACTTAAGATGGTACCAAAACAATTATCCTAATAGTGACAAAGAATGGGATGTAGTCAAATAGGATTTTCTAGCCAACTTTGTTACCCTAGGTTTTTCCCTACAGAAGGGGTTAGTAAACTCTAGGAACTTACCCAAAATGAGGATGAGACAATAAATGAATTTGACAAACAATTTAAATAAATCACTAGAAGCCTAGAAGAACCACTAAATGACAAATAGAATATAGAATGGTTCATCTCTAGACTGCTACTAGAAATTAGAATAGCTTTGGATGGATGACACTTTAAGACCTACCTGGAACTAGTTGCATTTGCATGTCGGATTGAAAATAAATCTTGAAAAAAGTAAGAAAGGGAAAGAGAGAATAAGAAGATGGAGAAGTTAAAACTCAAAATAGAATATTAATAGGGTAAAAGTACAAAGTATTAGAATTAATGATCAATAGAGAAATAATAAACACAGAAAATCTCACATATATTTCCATATTATTCATCAATAGCAATTATAGATTTATAGAACATGTAAACTCAACAATATCCTACAATACTAGAATACAAGATGACAACTATCTATAGTTGATGGATAGCTAACTAAAGTTTATTAACAACAAACTATGTGATGGATAGTGAACTGGAATCATAAGGGAGATCAAGTAGTTCGTTGTAGACTCCTACTCAAACTCTGTTATACGTATAATTGCATTATTGACTTATTCCAACACTCCCCCTTAAGGAATAATGGAATTTTGATGAACTCCTAATATATCTAACAACATAAAACTAAACACATTACATTATGCAGAAGCTGTCTTTTGAAAATAGTTCTCAGAGAAATAAGAATTCTTCAAGGTGCTCCAAAGAATAGTCACCTAGCTATCATCCAAGTTCCCAACATCATTGGACACCTTTTGCACATGAAGTGTATCATCACCCTCGTAAAGGTATGATATTGAACTTCCAGATTTTGGATCCCCCTCTAAACTATTGGACACCAATCCTCACATGCATGTGTCTCGTAACCCCAATGAGCTATAGTTCTTGATCCACAAGCATCTCAGACTATTGAGCATCTATCTATTCTCTACTGCATCCTTCATTTTCTTCAAATTTTTGGCCACTTCAAAATAAAATAACAACTCCATTTTTAATGAATTCATCATCACTATCATCTTCTAGTGGTTCTCCATCAATGGTTGACATTCTCTCAACTCTTACAACTCAACAATAGTAAACTTCATTGTAGTGACAAACTTCACAAGTCATAGTTCTCCTCTTCAACTTAAATGTAGAAACACTTCAAATCTGAGGCATTCTCTTTTTTTCTCCACCATAGGTTCACACAACAACACTCCCACACCACCTACACAAATCTCCTATGAACAACACTTAAATGCTCATAGCACCAAGACCCACCATTGGCTCTAATACCATATTAGAATTAATGGTCAAAAGAGAAAACCCAGTAGAAAACAAAGCAAATAATAAACATAGAAGAACTCACATAGATTTCCATATTATTCATCAATAGAAATTACAAATTTGTACAACATGTATACTGGAATATACGATGACAACTATATGTAGTTGATGGACAACTAACTAAAGTTTATTAACAACAAACTATGTGATGGATAGTGAATTGGAATCATAAGGGACATATCAAGTAGTTCATTGTAGACTCCTACTCAAATTTTGTTATGTGCATAATTGCATTATTAACTTATTCCAACACAAATTTGTGTCACACTTTTGGCCAACTTATCAGCAAAATTGAATTTAAGTATTTCTAACTAAAAATCAATTTTGGTCAAACATATGATCTTGTAAGATTCATTCTAGCTAAGTTAGACATGTCCACAACTTTTTCAACTAAAATTGTTGGTTAAATTCACATGTAGCACCACTTTGAGGCCAATTTAGCAAAAAAATAAAATTATTTGAAAATTTTTATGTTTCAACTACTCATGTAAATAACATTTTTTGAAAAATATAAAAATACCCTTTTGTAGATCCATAATTGTAGTTTTCAAAATATATATAATTTAATAGTTTAATTGTTACTTATATTTTTCTTTATATTTTTCCTAAAAATATTTTATCAACACAAAATATATGTTTGATTACTATGTCAAGGAAAAACAGTAAAACTTATTAAAAATTTGAAAAAAAATATGATGCAATAGATAAAAGAATATATATCAAGATGGTATAATTTTTTTCTATTTTAGATAAATAGTTAATATGAAAGTTGACGTCAAATGTAAACAACTATGTTTTAATACACATACATTTTAATATTTATTTAAAAATATATATTAAATCAAAATTGGAAAATAAATTTATTCATGCACTAAAGTTTCAAGTTATAAATACACACAAAAAAATTGAAGGAAAAAAACTAAAATTTAATATATAAAGATTGGTGTCTCATGTAACTTCATTTTTCAGCATTTTATCAACAACTAAATTATAGTATCAATTTATAAAAAATATATTCAAATAGTTTTTTTATTTTATTTTTTAAATACAAATATAAAATATACTAAAAATTAAATATTTTATTAGTTTACATCATTTCAAAATTGAAAACATATATGCCATTATTCAACAATTCAAGTTTAAAAGTTGGATCAATGTTAGTCATTTCCTTTATAAAAGTATGACACGACATTGTACTTTTTCCTAACAACTAAAACTCTGACAAGATATAATATCCAAACAAGAGATGTTTGCACCAAGGAAGTAGGAGAAAATAAATTCAATGCACTATGAGTAGACCTACAAACAATACCCAAAAATATAAACTCAATCTATTGTGGCACCTACAAAGAGTGGGATGACCATGACACGGAAGATTGTCCCTCACAATTGTTCTGATTAAGAGAATATTCTACCGCAACAAGAAATAAGGACCAATAATTAATGGAATATTTAAAGGATTATTAGAACGTTCATTATACCAAAAAGATCATGGATATAAGATATTGTCATGGGATAGTAAAAAAAGTACTAATTGTGTACAAAATCAAGAAAACCAAGATACTTATAGCGATAGAGGTCAATTCTATGGAACAAAGACCAAGGCAAAGGTAGGATAAGGTAGAATTATGCCACATGCTTTAAATGTGGTAAACTAGGACACTTTGTGACAAAATTTTGGGGAGACAAAAAGAAACCCTACAAACTTTACAGTAGTATAGAGCACAATGTCTTTAGTTGTGACAGAGCCCAAACCTAGTATAATAGTATGGATTTGTAATTAAAGAGTAGCGAACTAAAAATGTCAATCCATCCAAAGGAGAAAGGTTAGTAAGAAAGGTACCCAGAGAACCTACAAATACAAATGAAGGGAGCTATAAAGAAGAAAATTTGGAGACTAGTAACTCTAATAGAGAGCCTTTTAACAAAGCAATAGTGATAACAAGACAAGGGGATAACACCACAAATGATAATAAAAACATAACAGAAGATGAAACTTCTATAGATGAGGAGGCCTTCAACCATACTAAGAAAGAAAATGGCTAGCTAGTAAAAGAAATAAAACAAGTGGTCAAAAAAACAAGAGGAGGAAACAAACCAATATTTCTCTAGCCAAGAAGTACAGATACTCAAGAAGTTAATAACAATGGATAAGAAATATAACATCCTAAACAAACTCCAAAAATTCTATAAATATTGGAATAAACAAGGTGAAGTACCATAGATCATAACTATAAATAAAGAAGACAAATAATGGAAAACTCATCCAATCATGATCATAGTAAGTATAGATCATAAAAAGATAACCAATGTCATGGTAGGCCTAGGAGATGATATTAACATGCTACCAAAATGGGTATGGGAACAGATAGGGAAACTATAATTACAAAAAACATCATATAACATCAATCTAGTAGATGGCACTAGAATGAAAACCCTAGGCACATGGAAACAGGTGGAAGTTAATGTCAAAGGGGTAAAACAAATAGTATACTTTGAAGCAGTGACCATAAAAGAAATATTTGATTCATTTAATTTCTTACTAGGAATGAGATGGTTTGTGAATGCCAATAGAAATGTAGACTCCCACAAAGAAGATATATCATTCATTCATACAAACATAATAGTCCATATCCCCCTAGGAAAAACCCCAAATGAAACATACATAGAGGAAATAAACCCAGAGGATTATAATAACTGACAATAAAAACTTACATACAATTTCGAGGCTACCACCAAATGACAACCTAAAATATCTAAATTTAGAAGTGTAACATGAGATTGAGAGCACCACATATAACATGGACAGTGAGGGAGTGTTAGATGTTTGGATGCAGGAAGAACTGAAACTCCATTCCAAGAGAATCACCATCTTCCATAGAATCTTTATGATTAGAAAGTCACTAGAAAATGCTTTGTATTCTACTATATTCCTTGATAAAGAACCATAAAAAATTGTAACAAACAAGAAGACAACATAGAACATTAATTTGAATGTAAATGGTGTTGAACATCTAGAATACTGAGAGGGGGGTGAATCAGTATTCCATAAAACCATAATAAAATCCATCTAAGAATTATCACAATTCTAACGGAATCAGCAAGAGAGAACATAAAAACAAGTCAATGCAACCATGCACATGAACACCAGGATTTTTACGTGGAAAACCCAAAAAGGGAAAAACCACTTTGAGGGTTAACTCACAATATATTATATCTGGATACAAAATATTACAGGGCTCACTGCTAAGAGTCACTGTCCTTGGAAAGGCTCACTGCCCGAGTACAAAAGATGGCTAACTGCCAAGATACAATGATAGTGGCTCACTTCCAAAAGATTGAACTAATAGGATACACCTTCAATGTGCAGGGTTCAGTTCCACTGAAGCTCAGAATATGAAGTACTACCTCACACAGTAGTCGCTCAAAAAAACTACACTGATCACAACTGATAAAGCATTTAGGCTTAGATCTTCACACACATCTTAATTCTTTTTTCACTCATACTTACTTATGATTTCACATTCACTGCTCATGTGTGTCCTCCTCTTATTCCATTCCTTAAAACATCTTATATATATACAAGTATATCTAGATCATCAATTAGGTCAACCTATGTAGATGAAAACAAAATAATCAAAACTTCTTTTGTTGGCACCATATATGATTTAAACATTTTATCCATGTAGTGCATTATATCAAGTCTGCTATCATCCATAAAGCATAACTAGTCTTCATAAAGTATTGCATACATTGATTTGGCCAAGACTAGAACACAATTCTCCAAACCAACAAATAAACCTCAAAGCAAACACCTTTTGGATCTAAGAACACATTAATTTCCCATCATACTACCAACATAGAGACTAACAACAAAACCATAGCATAAGAATGTTCACCTTAATAAAATGCGGGGTCTCCCACATAGTATGCCAAGCAAGGAACAATAGTAGAATACAAATTTGAACTCTATCAGAGATAAAAAATTTCTCACTACAAAAGATGTCTCAAGATCTAGGATATAGTTGTTTGAATGAGTCAATAAAACATGGTCAAGATATTAGAGTCATATAATATCTTGTGGTGAATTATGACCTCAAATACCAACACATTGATATGTCACAAAAGAGTATTACCAGCAGAGAACAACTTCTAATAAACCAAGTATACTTCCCATATAGTTATCACCATGTTGACATCAATGACAACATAGGAACAACCAACACCAACCATCCATACTTCATGCTCATGTTGCAAGGCTCCCAACAATCTCCCCCTTTGGCATTGATGGCAACATTCATGACAAAAATAAAATTTCAAGTATACTACAACTAAATGTTTTGAATACTCCCCTATCAAAACTATTCTTAACAAAAAATATTTTTCCTCTATCTCTCTATCTCTCCTAATCTATCTCTCCATCTCTCTATCTCTTTATCTCTCCCCCTTTGACATCTATGACAAAGGAAGGGGTCCGGTATATATGTATATATGCATCAAAGTGTAACCAAAAAAGATATGAACACAAAATTGAATTAACCTGAAGAAGAACCTTTGAGACTCTCCAGGATAGCATTCCATGACACTTTACCTTCTTCCCATGACCCTTTTGCACTTACAAGAGTCTTGTAAAATAGCTCAAGCTTAGTTAAGGACTCTACACCATTTGCTAAAGTATTGGGACTAAGATTAATCTTTGATAATTCACCAATACAGCCAAGAGAACTAGAAACAAAAGTATGTATGAGCTTAATCATTTCTCTGAGTGCCACAAACCTCTTGATAACATCTATCCTTTGATCCTATAGAGAAAATAATTTGTTATGAAGCTGCACAATGTAGGACCACCTCTAATTATTTTTATCTTCTATTAACATGTATGTATCTACCTGAGTGCTCATCCCGAACTCACTTATCCTTATCTCATTTCTTATATCCAGTGTACTGCTAGACCAATCTAGGAAAAAAGAAAGTAGTTCATGTGCCTCTTCTTCACAAACTTGTACACTCTCCAATTCCTTTATCACACAACTATGTGCATTCGCACATTTTTCCTTGACATCTTCCAAATTTCCTTCATCAAACCTGATTCCAGCAAGCACTTCAAGTCCGGAGATGTAGACCTTCAAAGAATCAATCATGCCACAATGATTCTCCACAACAGAAATAGATGAATCAAAATTAGCACTAGGAATAACCTTCTATAATTCTTCCAAAGCTCTCTAAATATTTATTCTTTCATGCTCATGTTCAAGCTCGCTTCCTTCTACAAATTCTTGCTTAACAACACTCTTCCTTTTCTTCCCTATTTCAGTCACATTATCGGAGGTGCCTTCTATATTGAAATTCTTAGGGCTTTCCAAAAGAATTTTAGCATAATTATCAACTTCAGCCTTTGAAACTTCATAATCCAATTTAGATATCCAAACTAACCTTTATTTAATTGCTTCCATGTGACAAAAATTTGTGGACTCGAGAAAATTTATGCTTTTGGAGTACCTTTCAACAATGCTTACTAGAATCCTAAACCTTCTATTCATCCTCATCTAAAATGTTCCAAAGAATGCAGCAAGGGTAGTCTCTTAGGCATCCAAACTACCAAGATTAATCATGAAGTTTCTAATTTGATAGGCAATAGGCTCTAAATTTGACCATTCTATCCTTCCTATTACCGATAACTCTCAAAATGTAAAAGAGAAAACAGACAACCAAATTGCCATAACAAAATGTATTCTTCTTACTCTTCTCGATTTCCTTTAAATTCTTCAAAAGATGTATACGAAGTAATTCACACAAGTTATAATCCATACCTCTTTTAACCATATCAACAACAATAGAAATGGTAAGGTCATTTTTAGGGATACAAACTTTGTGACCGATGACCATATCAATATACCTTATTACCAGATCAACAATTCATCTCAAATCGATCTCTTTCCCTTCAAAATTCACACTGGTAACCTCAATTGTCTCTTCCTCATCCATAGCCTTCTATTTGGGAACTGGTCCAAAGGAACACAAACCAGTTACATCTCTAATAGCTTCTCTAATAATCAAATGTGCCTCATCAATCCACAAGGATTCATTATGAATTCTGCTCAACACTTTTTGAATATACTTCTTCTCAAATTCAAACAAGGGAACTTTCCTCCAAACATCCAACTTCTTCTCAACTAATACTCTGTAGGTATCATGGTTCTCTTTCAATTCACTTTCCCAAAGCATGCTCAACTGAACTGATGACACCTCTTTTATCTTACTATAAACAAATGCATAGATATCTTTTGTGGGAAACACTGTGACACCCCGTCGTGTGAACCCCAAAGGACAACAAACACTACACTTTTTTTTTTTGAAAATGAAACATTGCATACGATGGATATGTGCATACATTACATGAAAAACAATTATTCAATTACAAAGTCATTCACGTCCTCTGGGGTACACCGAACAGTCATCACAAATCATAAACTTTTATCAAATGAAAGCGAATAAAAAACCAAGATTACATAATGATGACATACAACTATTAATGATCAAAAGAGTGGAAAACAATACATCATTTTATTGCAATTCATTTCAGAGTTCCATAATACAATTATGGAGCATATTTCTATAGATACAACATATCAATGTTACACAGGTACATTACATAATGTTTCCCTTATATCAACAAGAAGAGTACATCAAGTACAAGAATAGTTACATCAATGAAGAATAAGGTACAAGGTGTAGAACAGTCTTCAACCAAGTGAAGCTCTGAAAACTTAGTGTCCGCTTCCACATCATGAACACAAACTAGGAACCCAATGGGGCGCATAGCACGTTCCACCCAATTGTGTGGACCCTAAGGTCCACCCCCCGTGCTAGGAGATGACAAGAAAGACCCACGACCAAGACAGACAAACAGAACAATCACAAGACCAAACCACAAGGTCAACCCAAAACAAAACATACAACAATCTCAACGACCACATATAAGGTGACTGCTTCCAGAGGCATACAAAGGGAAATCAAGGATTCTATGACACCAATATTCATATACTCCCAACTGAAGGGTATGCAAATACTTGGGTTCCCAAAGGAACTCACATCAAGGCTTGACTTATAAACTTGTCAACATGGAAAATAAATCGATGTATAATTCAATCAATCAAGAGAACACAAGAAATCAATCTTTAACCTCTCAACACCATTCCATGTAACGAAACTTAAAGCATATTCCATACTCCACTTGTTTAAACATTCCTTTTCAATTTGATAAATAAACTAACTTAATAAAAACATGAAAGGATTAACCATTGATTCACTCAAACAGGAACATAATCCAATCTTACTAACAATAGTGTAAAACATAATTAAATGATCAACTATAATTAAATATATTTTCATCATAATATCTTTTGAAAGAATAAGCACTATGAGAACCTAAAATATGTAACCCATCGGATTTTTCTTAATTTAAAATCCTTAACTTATACATTTGATTATCTCAAAATAATTAAGATAGGAATATAACCTATACCTTTGTTACTTCAAAATAATAAATTTAATTAAAATGTAGTATATTGGCTTACTTCAAATAAATCAATTTAATCAAAATATAACCTATACACTTATTACTTCAAAATAATAAATTTAATTAAAATGTAGTATATTGGTTTACTTCAAATAAATCAATTTAATCAAAATATAACATTTACATTTGTTGACTTCGACTAAATAAATCTAATTTAAATCCAACACAGACGTTTTATACGCAAATCACCAATCTAATAGTGAAGGAATTTGTAAATAACTTTAACTTTAAATATCTTGAAAATAAATCTAATTTTTAAATGCGCTTGAAATAAATATAATTTTTAATAAATCTAATTTTAAATATACTAAAAATAAATAAATTATTGATTACACTAACTTACAAGATAATGAAATTACCCATATCTATTTATTTTTTTAAAATGTGTACTTGAAAATAAATCTAACTTACCCATATTTAATTTTTTTAAATACACTTGAAAATAAATCTATCTTTAGATATACTTAAAATAAATCTAATTTTTAAATACATTTGAAAATAAATCTAATTTTAAATATACTTAAAAATAAATTACTAAAATCATAAAAATACTTTTGATGGAAATTATTTGAATCAAATAAACTATCCTGAATATTTACTGTTTCATAACCGATGGATACTAAGCACATTAATTACATGCTTCTTTCACATAAGACAGTAAATACCCAACTTCTAGCTCCTCTTATTAACTAACATTATAATATAAACCTCGTTAATTTACCAAACCCCCCCAATTATCCAAAATGCATAAACAATTCCCTTTAAATTTCATAATAAAAAATAACTATTTGACTTCCTAATATATTTATCTATATAACTCATTAATCTTTAAACCTAATTATTCCACTTGCTTTTATTATATTTAAGATTCACCCTTCAATCTAATTTATCTTTAATAAATAAATCTTATATTAAAATTATATATAATAATTTTAATCTTAAAGATATAATCTAAATAATCTTTATATAAATGTAAGTAGTCTTTAAAAGAGAAGTACACGTATTTAGATTGAATTCAAGGCATGCATTAAAGTAGTTTTAAATCTAAAATGTAACATTCATATCATGGTTTCCAAATTAAATAAATAAAAAACATAATACATGCCCCCTTAATGATTTTTCTTAATCAAACATAAAGCCTACTTTGAAAGCCCTATTTTTATTTCTTGACATTTTAAAATTACAATAATTGCTTTTCCCCACACTTAAACCTATAACAGTGTTTTTATTTCTTGACATTTTAAAATTATTATAATTACTTTTCCCCACACTTAAACCTATAACCAGTATTTTTATTTCTTGAAATTTTAAAATTATTATAATTACTTTTCCCCACACTTAAACATATAACCACTAGCCCTCTTTTTAAGCCTTTATTTCACTTTTGTTAATTTAATTGAATGCACGGAAACATTCACGAGGAAAGTTAAAATAATATAGGAAAAAAAAATGAAAACCCTAAAAGGCAAATAGATACCTAACTGCACTTTGTTTTGAGAGCCAGAAGGAAGGAGATGGGGCGGCGGCTTAGCAAAGAGAAATTATGGCGCCAAGCTAAATGTAGAATTTTAGGAAAAACTATAATATATCCTGAAGATTTGAAACAAGGTATTTCTTTAACTAATTTGGAAGCTTATTGTAATAGTAGAATTTTAGGAAAAACTATAATATATTCTGAAGATTTGAAACAAGGTATTTCTTTAACTAATTTGGAAGCTTATTGTAATAGTAGAATTTCAGCATTTAACTTTCAGCCAAACAGATTACTTACATTAGACTTAAAAACAAAATAAATGTTACGAAAATAAGAGACCTGCAATTGGGCACTCACCAGAAAATAAAAGATGTATATTATTGAGTAAAAAGTTTCTAGACTAATTCTCAGTTTCTTATGACTTATTACAAGCAAATGAGGCATTTGTCATATATTATAATTGATGAATTTTCTCACCTAATTCTTAGACATGCATTAAGGTTTGAAAATTAGATTCTATTGATTATTTTCGTGGTTTCCATTTTATTAATTTTTTTCTCATCCACAACCATACACTTTTAAAATGAGAAGAATTATTAGACTTTACTTGGATATTACAAATATGATTGTATACTCTAGATATTTTTAATGTCATAAACATGTTTTAAATATCAAGGCAAACCTGGAAAGGATTTTATGAAAAGGCTTTAGAAACCTTCGAGCAAATGCTATTAATAATAATAATATTATTTTATAGTCCACGATACCCGGCAATCTGTTTTTGGGTCTACAGACGGCCTACAGCAATATGGGACTCCTCGTACTCCCAATATTGAGGGAGGCACCTAACTCGTGCTCCACAATACGAGGTGTACATACCTTACCCCCTGCAGGATTTGAACTTGTGACCTCTCTTTCAAGAGTACAAGTTCTCCACCATTAGGCCAACTCAGGCTGTACGACACCATTGGAAGGTGTAAATACTAACTCCACGACCTTTTCCAGCATTCTTATCTCCTATGCAAAAATGAAAGCTTGGAAATAGGGTATCCACCTCCTCCCCTCACTCCCTAGTTGCAATTTTGAAACCCCCAATTCTTTTTACTTTTTCCCCTGAGCACTATCTCCCGTAATTTTTTTTGTTTCTTCCCTTTCAAAATAAACCAAGGAGAAGGTTTATCATTTTTCGAGAGCCAAGGAAATAGGTGTCAAACTCACCAATTCCAATTTTAACACTGGCAATAATCTTTTACCTTTCAATTTTAACACCCGGCAATAATCTTTTACCTTGCTTAACCACCTGAAAGAATTTAGAGAATTTAGAAATCTACCCACACTAAAAGTTGATTGTCGTTATGGGAAAAAGAATTTTACTCTTAATTATTTTAACCATTAAAATTATATCATACTTAATTAATTTAAATAAATCTCTATTAGGGTGGTAAAAATTTTAATATTTTATGGGGTAGTCATTACATTTCCTTATTAAATTAGATCAACCTTTTGGATTCCTCAGGATTCTTTTAAATATCCTTATATATATATATATATATATATTTAAATTTACCAAATGAAGAAATTGAATAAATATTTAATTTTGAATAAATCCTTAACAATAATTAAATAGATAATATTATTTAATTAAATAAACAATATTGTTTAATTGCTAACTAAAATTTTAACAAAGTTGCAATTAAAATATTATTCTATTTATAATTAAGAAAATCAACAATTAAAATATTCTTTTAAATCTACAAACATAATTTAAAATTTTTAAACTAATTTAATATTTAATTAAATTATTGGTAATCACTTTACTAATTCAATTTAATACATAATTAAATTAATTTCAACAATAATAGTGGCCATCATTAAATTAAATTAATTAATTAATAATTACGATAGCGCATCAAAATCAAACAATTAACACATTAAAAATCAACACTTAAAACGTACGGCATAATACAAAATGATACCAACAAAATAGAATACTGGTGAACAACATTTTCAAACAACGAAATCACAAAAAAACACTTACTCAAACACCTAGAAAGGCCAATACAGAGGGGCACTACATCCTCCCCCCCAAGGCTTCGACTTACTCCTGGAAGTCACAAAACAAAATAAAACATACACATCATCTCAAACAATAATATCATGACATACTCAAATAATGGGAGACACCAAACAAAACAATTGTCAAAACATAAAAGTCATACCGAAGGGTTGGAAGGTGGGGGGTACTCGTCCTCATCGAGGATGATGGCAAGGTTGGGAACCCTTCTTGTCAACTCCATGTTTCCACATCATACCCATTGGGATTTATGAGGCCCACCCAGTCCTACCAATGCAGGTGGAGTCGAGGCTTGGTACCTGCAGTCCTGCATAAAAGCAAACATTGTGTACAACATATATATATCCAAAAACAAACACACCGTGAGAGGAAATTGTAGGGTAGTAGGGTGCTCGCGAGCGAGTGATACTACCCTGTCCCTCTCACCAAACCACAACAGTAACCACATCAGCCAAAACAACTCTAATAATCAATTCAACTCATAAACAATCTGCTTAATAGTCAGAAAATTAATCACATGATGATAATAACCATGAATCTATATCATGTACTATATCAGAAACGGATTACTGCTTTACATCATAAGTATCTATCTCTATAGATCCCCATTACATTACCTTCATCACTAAGTTTTTGAATCCACTACCTCGAACTCATAGACTAGAAGGTGGAAACATAACACATTAGTATCAATTTTTCAAGCTAATTCTTTACCTCAAAATGCTACTTTTCCATAAGAACGTAACATAATGATCCACATAATCAAATATTTTTGTAAAACAACATCGTTTACACACAAGAATATCTACTTTAGTCACCATTCATCACCAAATTACACAACATTTTCAGCAAAAGACCAAAATTTTACACCTTCACAGATTCAAGAAAACATAATGTATCACTCCCTAAGCATAAAATCCCAATTTTATCATTTCATAGTTACAATTTCTATAATTTAACATACATTATTCACATACACACAATCTCACATCACCGGGAATCACATCACAAGGCTACACAAGGGTCCATCTGGACACCGAAAAGTAGCATACTAATCCATGATACATAATTCATGAGCCAAGAGCCAATACCCATCTCACATAATTCATACCTCACACTCAGTGGCTTGATGGTGTTAGGCCACACGCACATGGTGATACCATCCAAGCAAGACCACAATGAACTATATCTTGTTGTATAAGGTGGTTAGCCTCCAAGAGATAGTCATCACACATAGGTGGGTAGTGGGTCCTAGCTGTATATCAGCCTCACATACCCCCATCCTCAAGGTTCCCTGCGTCTACTTCCTCATATACACTCACCAAGTCCACCTCATACATCCTTGGAGAGGAATCACAATACAACACATGGCCAACCTCAAAAACAATAAGGATAAATTGATTTAGCCACTAAGTCATAAAAAAGAGCAAATAAAAAATTCAATTTCAACAATAAAGCAATAAATGCACATAATTTCAACACTAAATCAAATGTAACAACGAAGGCTACGATAAAATAAGATCTCAAGGTTTGGCTAAACCATCACAATCAAATATAAACAAGGTGTCGACCTTCACAATCAACACAAAATCATCAATAACTATAAAGAAAGTCCTCAATCTTCAAAATTGCACTGTACAACACTGCATGACTAGATACTAGCCACCAAACGAGGAAGGAGGGAACATCGTCAGGCTATAATAGTAGCCCTCATGTGGTGCGGAGTGAGCACGCCATCCACATGACCTAGAGTGTGCCCCTCGGCTACACCCTGCCTCACGTCATCATCCAACATGGTCATACACCAATCAGAGAGGGCACACACTGGTCGTATGTTGCATGGCAGTGTGTCTGTGGCTCCACAGAAGTAGGCATGCATAGAACACGCCCCACATAGCAATACCTCATGGAGAAGGCACACATAGGTACTTGTCGTAGCCAGAGGTATACATGGCAAGGACATACCCATATGCTAACTGACCCAAACACTATCAAAAGCAAACATGACTATCCCTTTACAAGTGTGTGAGGCACCATTACGCTCACCATACAAGTAGGCTATCATAATACAATCTCATAGTGCACCTTCACGTTTCTATGCACATGGCATCATGTCCTCGAGCCCAACTCGCTACCATCAGCAACATGGCATCATCACCAGCACTATGTTAGAACATCAGTGGGGTGTGGCATTGTATCCATTGCATCATGTCAGAACATGTGTGGATATGGTGTATAAAATACATGTATGAGTATATCAATATGGGGTTACTCGAGCTTCACCTCTCATACAGACGAGGTTGACTCGCTAATGTCGGCTCAACATCCCCATGGATGGCTAGGCATAAACTAACAAACCAATGTTGCTATACTCAAAACTGTGGGGTTTAGACTAGCACATATGGATGAAGTACCCTAATCCATCATAAGGGGAAGTAGTGAGTACGTTTCCTGAGGATCGGTTGAGCTAAGACCACTTTGCGTTGCAATATGTGTACGCTACACACTCCGCCTAAGGAACTTTGTGGCTGCTACTACCCCTTCACGGATTGAAGGACTAGAGAACCAAAAGAAAAGAATATGTGAAACTATCTTTGGCTACTCATATATATATTTCAACCACACGTAGGTTGGCCCTCAATCAGGTAACAAACATGCAAGCACATATAATGGTATGGTTAATCCCACACCAAAATACAACATTCCCCCCCATGGATGGGTACACGGTACCACCATCACATGGGCACACAAAGCAAGTACGGGGTATTCACAACACTCAACCAATGGATAGTTACTAGTTTCTCACATTTACAAGGGGAAAACAATTACATATAGAATTCCACAAGTACCCTTATTTCCATCACTGATGTGTTCATATCACTACATCCTTTCCACAACCCTTTATCAATTCTTCTTTCACTCTAATCTTTTCCATAGATCACATGATGCTAAATTTCAATGTTATGATCATCGTGATCACTTAACAACTTCACTAACAAATTCACATTCACTTTTATTCATTTGGTATAACATTCTATCCTCATAACATATGCATATGAAAACTAAATTTTCTTCCACACAATAAGAATTTTACATAAGCACCATGAATCATTAATACTTTCACATCAACATTCATGCATCCAGAGTTCAACAAATTATACACAAGTTCTATATTTGCAAAAAAATAATAATGATCCTCTACTTAACTCTTACTACTTCATGTAGGCCTTTCCTAAACATGGTATCTAACGCAAGGGTCCTTATGACCTTCTAGCCACACATCAAACATATAATAAATTCACTAGGACAACATGATGGGCTCATATGAAACCAAAGTGCCTAGTGTATGAACCTAGGCTCTGATACCAATGATGTGACACCCTGTCGTGTGAACCCCAAAGGATAACAAACACTGCACAATTTTTTTTTGAAAGAAAAACATTGCATACAATGAATATGTGCATACATTACATGAAAAACAATTATGCAATTACAAAGTCATTCACATCCTCTGGGGTACATAGAATAGTCATCATGAATCATAATTTTTTATCAAATGAAAGCGAATAAACAACCAAGATTACATAATGATGACATACAACTATTACTGATCAAAAGAGTGGAAAACAATACATCATTTTATTACAATTCATTTCACAGTTCCATAATACAATTATGGAGCATATTTGCATAGATACAACATATCGAGGTTACACAAGTACATTACATAATGTTTACTTCTATCAACGGGAAGAGTACATAAAGTACAAAAATAGTTACATCAATGAAGAATAAGTTACAAGGTGTAGAACAGTCTTCAGCCAAGTGAAGCTCTAGAAACTATGTGTTCGCTTCCACATTACGAACAAAAATTGGGAACCCATTGGGGTGCATAGCACATTCCACTCGACCGCGTGGACCCTAAGGTCCACCCCTCATGCTAGGAGATGACAAGAAAGACCCACGACCAAGACAGACAAACAAAACAATCACAATACCAAACCACAAGGTCAACCCAAAACAAAACATACAACAATCTCAACGACCACATACAAGGTGACAGCTTCCAGAGGCATACAAAGGAAAATCAAGGGATTCTATGACACCAATATTCGTATACTCCCAACTGAAGGGTACGTAAATACTTGGGTTCCCAAAGGAACTCACATCAAGGCTTTGACTTATAAACTTGTCAACATGGAAAATAAATCAATGTATAATTCAATCAATCAGGAGAACACAAGAAATCAATCTTTAACCTCTCAACACCATTCCATGTAATGAAACTTAAAGCATATTCCATACTCCACTTGTTTAAACATTCCTTTTCAATTTGATAAATAAGCTAACTTAATAAATACATGAAAGGATTAACCATTGATTCACTCAAACGGGAACATAATCCAATCTTACTAACGATAGTGTAAAACATAATTAAATGATCAACTTTAATTAAATATATTTTCATCATAATATCTTTAAAAAGAATAAGCACTATGAGAACCTAAAATATGTAACCCATTGGATTTTTCTTAATTTAAAATCCTTAACTTATACATTTGATTATCTCAAAATAATTAAGATAGAAATATAACCTCTACCTTTGTTACTTCAAAATAATAAATTTAATTAAAATGTAGTATATTGGTTTACTTCAAATAAATCAATTTAATCAAAATATAACCTATACATTTATTACTTCAAAATAATAAATTTAATTAAAATGTAGTATAATGGTTTACTTCAAATAAATCAATTTAATCAAAATATAACATTTACATTTGTTGACTTCAACTGAATAAATCTAATTTAAATCCAACATAGACGTTTTATATGCAAATCACCGATCTAATAGTGAAGGAATTTGTAAATAACTTTAACTTTAAATATCTTGAAAATAAATCTAATTTTTAAATGCGCTTGAAATAAATCTAATTTTTAATAAATCTAATTTTAAATATACTAAAAATAAATAAATTACTGATTACACTAACTTACAAGATAATGAAATTACCCATATCTATTTTTTTTTTAAATGTGTACTTGAAAATAAATCTAACTTACCCATATTTATTTATTTTAAATACACTTGAAAATAAATCTATCTTTAAATATACTTAAAATAAATCTAATTTTCAAATACATTTGAAAATTAATCTAGTTTTAAATAAATCTAATTTTAAATATACTTAAAAATAAATTAGTGAAATCATAAAAATACTTTTGATTGAAATTATTTGAATCAAATAAACTATCCTCAGTGAATATTTACTATTTCATAACCGATGGATACTAAGCGCATTAATTACATGCTTCTTTCACATAAGACAGTAAATACCCAACTTCTAGCTCCTCTTATTAACTAACATTATAATATAAACCTCTTTAATTTACCAAACCCCCCAATCATCCAAAATGCAAACAATTCCCTTTATATTTCATAATAAAAAATAACTATTTGACTTCCTAATATATTTATCTATATAACTCATTAATCTTAAAACCTAATTATTCCACTTGCTTTTATTATATTTAAGATTCACCCTTCAAACTAATTTAATATTTAATTAAATTTGTGGTAATCACTTTACTAATTAAATTTAATGCTTAATTAAATTAATTTCAACAATAATAGTGACCATCATTAAATTAAATTAACTAATTAATAATTACGATAACGCATCAAAATCAAACATTTAACACATTAAAAATCAACTCTTAAAACGAATGACATAATACAAAATGATACCAACAAAATAGAATACTAGTGAACAACATTGTCAAACAACGAAATCACAAACAAACACTTACTCAAACACCTAGAAAGGCCAATACAGAGGGTCACTACAAACACTCTTGGAGGGATGCAAGAGAATGCACCAAAAAACTCTTCTGACACATTCCTCAAATATCTCTTCAACCTAACTTGCACTTTATCCGCACTAGTCACAACCTTTGAATTATCCATAGCAATAAAAATGAAAGATTGTGCAAATAGGAATACATATGTAAATGCCAACAAGAAATGTATAGATATCCTGTTTCCATAGCTCACTTTAGATCCACTTGATTTCTTCTTCAAACCTTGAAACTCTGAATTTCCTTCTAAACTTCCTTTGCATGTTTCTCCGAAAATACATAATCCTTTAAAATTATATGAATTTATTCCTTCCATTCTGAAAAAAAAATTGCAATAAATGCTTCAACTTGTAGGTAGATTGCCTTGAAAATTGTGTGTCTCCATTCTTTCAAATTCTACAGACTTAATCCTTCATACATGCAACTGAGAAAATACCTTAATTTCATTACAATATTAAATATACTTCCGTCATGATATGACACAAGTACCAATGAGGGCGTTTATTAGATTTTTTGATAATCTCTCCCCCTTAGCCATTGCTTTTACTTAGAAATTGACAGAAGTATCTGTATCAGAGGTTGGAACAGATAAGACTGATCATTCCTTTCTCCAAATCCTTTTTATTTCCTTTCTTGCTTCTTTTGAATCAATGATTTGATCTTTTTCATTGGATAGATATTTTTCTTTCTTTTGTTGTTATTACTAGGGTGTTTTGGATTTTTGCACTTACAACAAACAACATTCTTCTTTCCATTTTCCTTTTTATTCAACAAACTAACTTTATGTTCAATATTCTTACTCTTAGAACACTTGTCAGAGAATCATAAATAATCATTCATTTTACTTTTGTAGTCCTTCGCCTTATGACCAAATTTTTTGCAGGAATAACAAACACCATTGAAAGATAAATACCTTTTAACATCATGTCACTTGATAGTATTTTTTCTGGAATTGCTTCTTAGATCCTTGGTTTTCCCATTTATGTACCGAGTCTTCTTACCAGTCGATTGCTTCACTTTAGAACTCTGACCTTCCTCAAACCCTAAACCACTCTTATTCATTTCTGGTCTTTGAGAGGTAATCAATTCGTCAAGCATCGTCGAGCTTATCTTAAATTTTTCTTCAAAAATTCTTGCCTTCTTCAAATTAGATATCAAGATTTTTGCTTCTTCTTCTAGCTTTATGCATTCATCCATCTTCCTTTTAAGTTCAATTTTCTAACATTCTTCATTTCTTTTCTTCTCATCCAATTGTTTCAATAGGCTAGAGATAACTTCAGCTGCCTTAACCAGTAGATCACATGTTTCAACACTTTTACTTTGCATCTTTTCAATGTACTCATTCGCTTTCATCAACTTTTCCTTTAGATTTTCCATTTCTTCTGAATATTCGGCAAAGACTAATTCTAGAGGAAAATTTTTCTTATACTCAAAGTTTTAGACCTTCCTCAAGCTGTTAGGCTTCTTCCAAGGAACCAAGATTTGATACCAATTGTTGAACATTTGGAATACTGAGAGGGGGCTGAATCGGTATTCCATAAAATCATAATAAAATCCACCTAAGCATTATCACAATTTTGATGGAATCAGAAAGAGAGAACATAGAAACAAGTCAATGCAACCATACACATGAACACCAATATTTTTACATGGAAAACCCAAAAAGGGAAAAACCATAGTGAGGGTTAACTCACAATATATTATATCTAGATACAAAATATTAAAGGGCTCACTGCTAGGACTCACTTTCCTTGAAAAGGCTCACTTCTTAAGTACAAAATATGGCTAACCACCAAGATACAATGATAGTGGCTCACTACCAAAAGATTGAACTGATAGGATACACCTTCAATGTGCAGGGTTTAGTTCCACTGAAGCTCAAAATATGAAATACTACCTCACACAATAGTCGCTCAACAAAACTACATTAATCACAATTGATAAAGCATTTAGGCTCAGATCTTCACACACCTCTTAATCCTTTTCGCACTCACACTTACTTCTCATTTCACATTCACTACTCATGTGTGTCCTCCTCTTACTCCATTCCTCAAAACATCTTATATATACAAGTATATCTTGACCATCAATTAGGTCAGCCTAATTAGATGAAAACAAAATAATCAAAACTTCTTTTGTTGGAACCATCTATGATTTAAACATTTTATCCATGTAGTGCATTATACCAAGTTGGCTACCATCCATAAAGCATAACTAGTCTTCATAAAGTATTGCATACGCTGAGTCAACCAAGACTAGAACATAATTCTCCAAACCAGCAAATAAACCTCAAAGAAAACACCTTCTGGATCTGAGAACACATTAATTTCCCATCATACTACCAAATGCATAGAGACTAACAACAAAACCACAACATAAGTGTAGACACGTCAAATTTGCATTATGCATATTCATCCGCTCAATAAATAAATCAAATGCATCACATCCATTCACCTAGTAAATCAGGTTCTTATCATCAAAAGCTCAATCATAGTTTAATTAAATAAATCAAGCTTTATTTAATTAAAATCTCAAACATGCATCTTCCATCCTTTTCTGATTTAAATAAAACAAATATTTAAGTCTTAAAAGTCAAATCATCTAATCAGCATTAAATCAACATAATCATCATCTATTTAATCTAACCCTGATTAAATGTTAATCCCATCCCACTTGCATTATCTAGATCTAGCCACTTGCACATATAAATCAATTTATTGATTTATTAAATCCAAGATTTTCCATCAACATGGCATTTATGGGGAATATTCCCTCAATTTTGAATTCAAAGGCAAGTTGATTTGTCCCTCCAACATTGCATTTATTGCTCATTTTCTTGTCCCCCACTTAGCATTTACTCTCAAATTTGAATTCAAATTCTCCCTCTCATGGGCACATTTCCCTAATCTTGCACAACCATTGACCACTCACCATTTGACAAGTGTCATCTTCTCATTAGAGGATCTTTAGTCCCACATTCACCATCTTGGCCAATCTCTCATCAACAAAATCTATAAAATAAGGCTTAATCCTCATTCATAGGATCCACAATTTTATGCAAGGTTACTCTCTTCATTTGAGATTTGATCTTGTCCATTTCACTCCATCATCTCCATTTGCATTTTATCATCTTGAGCATTGATCAAGGATTGGGAAAGGGTCACTAGCACATGTGACACCAATCCACTATGGAATAGGTAACTTGTGATTGCTTTCATGATGCTTGTAGCTTTCTTTTATCCTTTTGTTGCATGTTTTAAGCATTTTGTAAGGTATTTCATAGGAGTGTTCTTGAAGGATTTGTAGGTACTAACCCTTGTTTGAGATTAGTGTTTGCAGATTTTGAAAAGCATGCTCACAATAAGAATGTTCACCTTAATAAAATGTGGTCTCCCACACAGTATGCCAAGTAAGGAACAACAATAGAATATAGAGTTGAACTCTGTCAGAGATAACTTTATGCTCACAACAAAAGATATCTCAAGATCTAGGATATAGCTATCTGAATGAGTCAAGAAAAAATGGTTAAGATATTAGTGTCATATCAGATCTTGTGATGAATTCCAGACTCAAATACCAATACACTAATCCATCACAAGAGATTATTACTAGCAGAGAACAACTTCTGGTAAACCAAGTAGACTTCCCATATAGTTATCACCATGTTGACATCAATGAAAACATAGGAAAAACCAACACCAACCATCCATACTTCATGCTCATGTTACAAGGCTCCCAAAAAATGGCATTTCATGAGGAATCTCACATATTAAATTACCCAAATACTCAGGTGTTGGAGACCTACTATCATTTATATCACAAAGAGAAAATATTTTTCAAACTCTAGAAAGGAGACTATACATACTGAAAGACACACTTACCTATAATGCCACATGTTGGTGAAATATACAAAAATATAATTTGGCACATTGGGAAATATTCAAGATTTTGATCAAGACAAGGTACCTACTGAAGGAAGGGGAATATAAAGAAATACAAATATATAATAGACAAATCCCACCATAGGAACACCTTACTAATTGCATTAACACATGGAAAGACAAAACTGAATATGACAACCAGATATACATATGTTTATTTTATTGAACACTCACACCGGTGGAAAAAACTTGGTATATCAACCAAGAACAAAGAGGAAAAACCAATAATTGGGAGGGAGTAACAAATGAATTTGTTCACTTTTTTAGTCTACAATGAAAATACAAACATACATAATGCACTAATCAAAATAAAGGAGATCATATTTACATTGGAGGAAATTCACAAAATGGCGATACCATAGACTTCTACATTGGCTACCTAATCATAAGGTATATGGAAATATATATAATGGATGGATAAAGAAACTAGATTATCAGAAAGAAGATGTTGTCTAACAAGCAACAATGATGAGGATGTCAATAATATAGAAATATAAATTTAACAAGGGAAAGAGATTTAGAATCTCCCACTAAGGCCAAGTAAAAATACTATAACCATCTCATTAAACTCAAAGAAGATTCAAATACTACTAAATAAGGAGATCCCAAACTGGCTAAAATAGGAGATTACAAGGATGACAAGCTAGTGGTGCAAGTTACATAATTGTTATCTAAATTAGAAGAAATTTTTCCTAGGAAGTTTACAAACTTGAAAGGTATAAAATAATAATTAGAATTTATGAAATTATAGATAAAACATGGAGCTAAACTAGTGAATAAAATACCCTAATATTAAACCTTAATATGAAAAACAAAGTCAAAATAAAAATAGACAAAATGTTAGAGGTTGAGATAATCAAACCCATGGAGGATGCAAAGTGGATTAGTCCCATGGTAATCCAAAACAATAAGATAGGAGAAATAAGGATTTTCATTGACTTTAGAGAAATGAATAAAGCATGCATCCATGACCCTTTTCCAACACTATTTATAGAAGAAATTTTGGAATTAATAGAAGGAAGGGAAATATACTCATTTACTAATGGATTTTTTGAATATCACCATTTGAGGATAAGTGAAGAAGAACATCCTAAAAAATCATTTTTCAATAGAATGGGGGTCCTACATATATACATTCATGTCATTCGACTTGAAAAATGCACTTGTGGTATTCAATGGGATTATGATAAATGCTTCCAAGGACTTTATACATGAATTCTTAGAGGTATATTTAGATGATTGGATAGTTTATGAATTGGTCAAAGATCACATCTAAGTACTCAAGATAATGCTCAATAGGTGTAGAAGTATGCAAATTTCCCTAAACTTGAAAAAAATTATGTTTACAATACCATATGACACATTATTAGGTTACATTATATGCAAAGAGAGGTTGATGGTATACCGTATGAAGGTTACACTAATCATGACCCTACCACCATCAAAAACACCTTCAAAAGTGAAAATATTTCTAGGTTACACTGGATATCACCACAAGTTTATAAAAATTTATGTCAAAATAGTCACACCTATGGAGCAACTACTCAAAAATAAATCTAATAGAAACATTGAATGGAATAAAATATGCCAACAAGCATTCAATACACTGAAAAATAAAATTAAAAAAAAAACCAGTACTCATATTCCTAGATTGGAACATACCCTTCCATTTCCATGTAGATTCCTTGGGAATTGTTATAGGAGTAGTATTAGCTCAACCAAGGGAAATAAAGATCACCCTATAACATTTGTAAGTAGAAAAATTTCTACAGAAGAAAAGAACTATACCACCACTAAAAGAGAGGTGTTATCTATGGTATATGCACTAAAAAAGTTTAGACATATCTCCTATAAACACCATTTACATTCTTCATAGACCATGAACCATTAAAATACGTAATCAATAGGCCCCTCAAACCAGGGAGAATATGATGGTGGCTACTTCTATTTTAGGAATTCAATTTTAAGATAATGGTCAAACCTAGAAAACATGTAACCAAGGACTAGACTATTTAAATCAAGAATAGAAATATGAGAAGAACTAGAAGACCAACCAGAAGATCTATTTGGTGCACACTTGTTTAGTTTAAATATAGTATTGAAGAAACTCCATGATATTTATATACTATTAACAAAATGTGAATTTCCATCAAATATCTCACCGCAAGTGAAATAATCAATTGTGTGGAAGTATCTACCATACACATTGATAGAAGGATAATTACACCACATAGGAAGAGATGAAATAATAAGAAGGGTAGTATTTGACCATGAAAGAGAAGCTATCCTAAAATAAGCCCATGAAGGAATAGTAGGGGGCATAATTATGGAGAGACAACTACAAAAGGGTTAAATTAGTTGGATTATATTGGCCAACACTACATAGAGATGTTAAAGAATACACTAGGAAGTGTGACATATGTTAAAGGGTGGGGAAACCTACCACATGAGATAAGATGCCATTAAAACCAATCCTAGCACAAATAACATTTGAAAAAATGGTCTATAGACTTTATAGGACCGGTTGAGCCACCTACTAAGTAGTCTAAGGAAATATTTATCATCATCGAAGTTGAATATTTAACAAAGTGAGCAGAGGTAAAACCCACTAAGGATTTTAATAAAAAAATTGACACTGGATTCCTATATGAAAATATAATCACTAGATATGATTTCCCACCAATAATAGTAAGCAACCAAAAGAAGCACTTTGTTGATAAAGTAACTACGAAACTATTACAAATTTTTATGATCACATATAACAGGATCTCACCATACCACCCATAAGAAAATAAAAAAAATGAGGCTTTGAATAAGATCATTGGCACAACACTTACAAAAATGTGTGAAGGAAATATGCTAGATTGTGACATTAAAATACGTGTGGTACTCTGAACCTACCACACATCATATAAGAGGAGTACTAAGTTCACACCATTTCAATTAGTATATGGGACTGATGTTGAAGTCCCAATGAACTTCATAATCCCCAATCTACACACCACACTAATTTTGCAGTTGGATGATGATGAATCCTTGACACAAAGGATAGAATAACAAGAAAAAATAGATGAGGATAGGTCCATAGCACTATATAATCAAAAGGTAGAATGAAAAATAAAAAAATATTGGCATGACATAAACCTCCACACAAAAACATTTCAAATAGGGGATTATTACATTATGATAGTAAATTTAAAAAGAAAGGAAAATTAAAGGTGAGATGGCTAGGATCATACTCTATTTATGAAATTGCAAACTTAAGGGAAATGATATTAAAGAGATTAGATGGAAATCACATCACAAGGTATGTGAATGGGACAAGACTAGAAAAATACCACCTACCAAAAGGTTGAGAATGATGAAGTTTAAAAAGACACAAACTGTATATTATGTAAACTATGTAACATATATCAATAAAAATCAAACCATTAACAACCAAAAAATTTAAACGAATATAAAAATCCATGAAAGCTAATGAGAAAGAAACATCAATGCAGATGTCAAATACATGATTATTTAAACACCCCACAACTCAACATAACACACCTTACATTTGAGATCCATGTGCTAACAAAAACAAACTTGAGCTCTACTAAACTACTTCTTACAAATGGGAACAATGGCAACCCCTACTATGGTGAATGTAACAAAGAAACCATGACCCAAGTATAAAGTATATGTTCAAATATATGGAGGTCAATAAGGATGGGGATTTTTCAAGAATCTTAGTAGATGTGGTATACACAAAGGATGTAAGAAAATACATCCATGTACTGACATCCAAAATAGATCATATGAAGTTTGAAGAGTGGAGAAAAACTCTACTCACTCTAGACCAAACCTCATATCTACCATAATACCAAGATTCTATGATGAGTTCATTTACATGGAAAGACTATACTGCATAACAAGAGAGGCAACCCTGACATTGATAGGACTAAGCATGATTGGAGAAATTCCAACAAAAAAGTGGTTAAAAATGATGTGGTGGTTACCTAGCTCATGGGTGTAACACCAAATGGGCATTTGGCCTAAGTGTCTAGGCTATTACAAACCTAGGAGTGGGGTACACAACAATGATCATTGCATATAAAATCTACTATGCCAATAGAGAGGACTCCACAACCACCATAACAATTTGTGTTGCATATTAGATGTTGGTGGAAGGACTTATGGTTTTGACCTTTGTGAGGTGATGTGGGAGAAAATCTTAGAGAATCTATAGAAGATAAAGACCTCCTGCTACAACTTCCACTATGACACACTTCTAATATGCCTAATCTTCTACTTCCTTAATGAGCTACTAAGATTCAAGGGAAAAGCATGGAAAACCTAGCTTTCAATCACTAGTCAAATAAAATACATACTTGCCAATTTCTGGTCAAGAAAACATATACTATGGAATACTAGGGCTTCTTCAAGAGCTTATAGTAGAAAATAAAAGAACATGAGCAGATTCCATATTAATTTTTGAAACAATACATCAACACAATCAAATTCCTAGTGGACAATGACTACACATACATGGAAGTGATAGAACTAAGAACAAATTAGATCCTAAAGCTACCCTATGCAATTTCTCATAAAGAGGTAGATGAATATGTAACAAACATACTTATCAAACCAAAGGATACCAATGTAGAGATATTTGGAACCTATAAGGAGATAATGGACTAGATTCACAAAAATAATGGTCAAGAAAAAATTGAAAATAATAAGGAGCAACTACACAAGCAATGAAACATCCCACCAAACGAAACTACAAAACCATCTTCTTCTACACTAGATCTAGTAACACAAATTCCTATCGCAAGAAGGTTTAGGAGGTTGCATGGAGCTGTAAGTACCCAATATGAGGTCCCAACATCCTCTTTTTCAAATAGTAACAACCTTGAATGTACAAGAAATATTGGAGGAACTAGTTCAAAGAAGTACAGAGAAGAAAAGTCGCAAAGAAAGGCTAAAGCACATGATGAAAAGTAGAATCATCACTTTTGAGGAGGGGGTGAAAAAGAAGAAGTACAAGAGGTAAAAACACCTTTGTAGAAGAAGAAGAACCTGGAAAAAATGGTACACATTCAACAACCAAAGGTAAAAATTAAACTACAATTTCCAATAGATGTAATGATGACTACCAAAGCCATCATTTTTCACATTATTCTTTCGTAAGTATTATCTATGTATGAGGAGTTATAAAATGATAACAAATACAAGATAATTCAAATTTTTATATTGTACATAAGAAAATTTGATAAAATTTTGGAGGAAGTGATAAACACTTCCCACAACCCATTGTTTATGCAATCTAAGAAGGGATAAATCCCTTATAGAAGAAGAATTAATGAGGGAAAAATCCATCACAAAGGTTGGGGCTAATCTTACTGTGGATCAGAAACAAAAACTTACAAGAGCTCTACACTAAGTAGAGGGTAGAGACCCTAATGGGAGGACAACAAAAATAAATTTCTAAGGTATAGGAGGAAACCACAAAATTCACATAGACACTCTTCGACTCCATCCTAGAAGATTAAAAAGCTAAGTAACAACCATCACTCTTGCCAATAAGAAGTCCACCACACATGCAAGAAGCTCAGAAAAAACAAACAAGGGAGGAAGAGGGAACAACTACTTTAGTGTCACCAATAAAATCCATCAAAGACTTGTTGGCACAACAGAAGCAACTACAACTAGCACCCACCCATCAACTCATATAAATTTTTATAATGGGCTCATAAGTTAATTTTGCAAACGTCTCCCCATTAAAAAAGTTACAATTTGGAGATATTTTTCAAGTTAGTGTGAGGGAAGAGATCCTATAGTAACATGTGGAAAATTTGGAGTAATTAGAAGCAGTCTAGACTGTGTAGAGTTCCCTTCCACAAATACAAAGGGACACTTCCCTTTCAGTACTACAACTTAAATAACTAGTAGATGGCCTCCAAGTAGACCTAAAGGTAAAAAAATATAAAATTAGTCAAGAGGCCCATTATGAAATTTTAAAAAAATACAAAAGAGGCTACGAAAATGTGTGTGGTAGTCCACTCACAACTAGAAAATCAAATAAAGAACATGGAGAGTAACATAACAGAGGCTAATATCCTCTATCAATTTTTTCTTCAATGGCTTACCATTACAAAGGAACTCATAGACCAAATACCATAGTTGGAGGTATAGATAGCACAAGTTGTGACATAATATGATCCATTGAAAGATATGGATCGAGCAATAAGGGCCTAAATAAAAAAACACACATACTTAAATATAGAAGTTATAGGATCAATAGGAAAGAATAAAGATGCAAGTGAAAAAACTTAAAGAAATGATCAACATCAAAATTGCATATCTCTATGAAGTGTTAGGAGAGACTAGAGTTGTCACACAACAAATCTAGATCCCTAAGACTCTTGTAGAGAAAAATACCACTCAGATCAGCACGTAAGGGTACATAAAAATGCTATAACAAGCAGAGTAGAAATGGGATACAGTACTGGTGTAGTTTAAGGTTATTTACAAACACATTCTTCCAAGAAACTAACCAGCATGACTTGAGGATAAGACACAATTTTGAAAGGGGGAACGATGGTGGTAGGATACAGGGCATGGAGAAAAACCTATCACACAAAGCATCTGGCCAACAAGGGAGATAATTCAAAGGGTACCCTATAAGGGCCACATCTCTATAAGAGACTAAGCATTGATATACAGATGTAATAGATATTAAAATAGGAGAATAATAGAAAGTAGAGACTAAGAAATGGTTATGTATAATAACTATTTGAATATTTATAAAGGAGCTATAAGGATTCAATGGATATATGTGTTATGGATGATTATTGTATATGGTTAAGTTATATGTATGATATTGTTAGATAGAGTTCCTTACTGTGCTTACTCATTTCTACCACTAGATCCTATGAGTTATAAATTGACTACATAAGGGATACTATGGTATAGATCTTCAAACTATAATTCCCAATTTCCTCTTGCTAACAATTATAGTAGGGTCTATAGGGATAGGGTCCAAATTTAGAGGATGTATCCACACCCATATATTCTCCTATCATGCATAAAGGGATCATGACAAGGATTCATGACCCATTGGGTTATTCATGATCAACCCTAGTTGTGTAGTAGGGCCCATGATCAAGGAGATTAGGCTTTCCTTTTGATGGCCTTAGACAATAGGCTACCCTTTAGGGTAGAAAGGAAGTGACTAATAGTGTTCCTTGTGACGTAGGAGCATCCCGGTGCATGGGAAATTCTGCACACCAAAAAATATTATTTTTGTTCCTTTGGTTTTTGGCTTATTTATTGTGTTTTGAAGGCATGAATTTCTTTTTTATTTAAATATTCTCCCAGCTACTTGGATTTGAAGTCAATTGGAATGAATTATTATTTGTAGAAACTCAAAATTTGTCCTCACAATCTTCCTATTTTTCATCTATTAATTAAATGGATATTGTTGTCTATTTAATTAATTCATTTAATATCTTCCTCTATTTTCATTAATTCATTTAAATCATTTATTCATATTATAAGCATATATAAGAATTTATTCATTCATTTATATTATAAGCATTTATCCATCTACATAACCAATCATTTATCCATTTAATATTACTTCATTTGGGTTATCATTAAATTATCCATGCATTAAAACCATTAAATCATTCATCTAAATTCACAAATCACTAAATCATTTAATCTTTATCCACTACATTTTTCATTAAATCATTTGCATACGTAAATCCATTAAATCATTCATCCATTAATTCAAAACTCCTAAACCTACACTCTATCATAAATCTATTTATTTATCTCTCATTTCAATCAATTTCATTTGATTAAAGAATATGGGATAATTACCAATTTCTCCATTTCATGCTTTTAAGCCCACATATCTCCCATAACTTGAATCCACCATGTGAGAACATCTATATAAGCCCTCTTTTCTCACCAAAAATCATATTGAATTATGATCATGCAATCCTCTCTTCCATTCATTAGAGCTTCTTGTTTCATTTGTGCTTGCAAAAATATGAGAGCACCAAATGCATAAATCAAGATCATGGTGAATAGGAGAACAATGGAGTTGTTTTTCTTTTGAATGCATATGTTTGGTTTCACATAGTTTACTTTTATGTTTTGCATGTGCTTTCATTTAAGAAATGCTTCTTTGATGTTATGTTGGAAATCTTGATTTTAGGTTTATAGTTTTAAATCAATTTTTCAGTTTTCAACATACACAGTATTTTATTCGAATTTGATGATGAATGTGTTGGAATCTTGTAATTAGTGGAATTTGGGAGTTACACAAAACCCCACACCTAGACTGATGAAGACCATTCCTATCATGTGTAACTCCAATCTACATTTAAAAATTTGCATTAAAATTGCTTGTGGATGAATCTTGGTGTTGGAAAAAATGAGATACTAGAAGGGAAAAATTATAAAAAAGAATTGAATTTTCTAGAAGCATGTAGGGGGGGGAGTTTTCCCAATTTCAAAGAGGGAAAAAGAAAAAGAAAAATTCAGCTTGGAATTCAACTAAGACCCACACCTAGCTTGGAGAAGAGATTTAGCATGAAAAAGATTTAAAAAAATTAAAGGTGGAGAGGTGAAATGGGCTTGCACAAAGCCAAGGGGGATGCATAGGAAAGGGATATGAGAGTTGGGGGTTCTTGTTGCTTCTATTGGAGCTGATTGTTGGTGTCTTGTTATAGATTTCTTGATGTCAAAGATAAATAACATGACTATAGATGCTTATTGTTGCATTTTTTTGTTTTATTTGCTTATGTACTAGCCCTTGGATAATTTATTGAATTAAATAAACATATTTCCATGAGTTACTTATCTTTATTAGTGCTAGAAGATTGTATTTGAACCCTCATAATATTTATTGTATTGTCCTAAAGCCAGGTTTCTTGAAATCACAGTGTTTAGAAATGATTTTTCTAGCATTTTGGCTTGACTTCTAGTATGGTATTATGGGTAGATAAATTTTGAACCACCCATATTCATGTAGATGAAGGTGGGAACTTCAAATGTACAAGTTTTTAGAGAAATTTGAAGATTTTTTCATATACAAATAAAACTCCAAAAAGTGGTTTGTCAATAGCTTTATGTGCACTTTTGGTTATGCTTAATGATTTGCAATTCAAAAAATTATGGGTTTATTTGTTTTCCTATGAGTATTCACCTGTTTGGTTGAATGGATAATAATTTTGTGAGATGGCTACGAAGATCAACACTCCAATTTTGGAGACCTTGGTCTTTGACTACATCACCTTGAAAGGAGAGTTCTTTAGGGTTTGGAATACCTTAACTAATAAGGAGAGAGATAGATATGGGTGGTGTATTGAGGACACAATCTATATTGAGATTTATGGGGTTGGTTAAGGGAGAGATGTTTAATTGAATGTGAGATAGATATGGATAATGTGTTGCAAGTATGTGTAGTTTATGTTGTCATTGATGTCAACAAATCTATGTTGTTATTGCATTGATGTCAACCTTGGTGATGCTTTGATTAGTTGCATTATGTTGTCATTATTTGTATCACTAGTGTCAACCTATAGTGTTTCTTTGATGAGCATGTGTGTGGTTGAGTTCCTATGTTGCAGGTAGTTTGGTTGTGATGAAAGTGTTGCATATTATGAGAATGTGTTTGTGGTTCTTGGTTTCCATGTGCTTTTGAGAAAATTTGAAGAAAAGAGAAAAAAGTGTGGTTGAGAGGTGTTCAGTGTAGCAAAGTAGTAATATGGTTCTACTCCACATGTATTCATGGTTGAAGATCTACTTGTGTAGTTCAGATATGTTGATCAAAGGTGTTCAGAGGTACTATATCTAAAGTTTCAGGTTTTGGATCATTGTGTAGAGAAATTTGTGTTCACCAGTATGTGAACAGTGTATTACAATGATGTTTGGAAGAAATGGTTTTGCTCTGCATTTATCTGTAGTTTTTTTTTTGTTCTTATGGTTCTAGAAGTGTGCTTACATTTCTCATATCTATCTTCAGTTTGAGTTGTTCAAAGTTTGGTACTTTACAAGGTTGGATTCATGTGTTATAGTATGGGGAAAGTTAACTAGGAGTATAAGATGAGTATGTTCTTCAGGTGAAAGTTGTTTTGAAGGAATTTGATGGACTTTAGGGTGTTTATGGAATATTCTAGATTGTGTTCAAGTGATGTATGTTTTCCATGAGTCATCTTTGGATCAAAGGAAGTATGTAATTAAATGTTCAATGGTGTTTACACAGGTTCAGCCAACCTTTGGTATTTACACTAATTGCAGATATGCTTTGGTTTTTGTGGAAGCATGGTATGGCATGTATGTGTGTATATGGGTTTTAGTTAAGGTGTGGTTTGGTCAAATTTCATTCCTTTCCACCACGAGAATTCTTAGTACTGACCTCATTAAATGATTTTGCATAGTTGAGGTGTATAGCCGACCTTGTCAATTATTTTAAAGGTTGTGGATGGTATAAATAAGTGTTGAGTTGATGGAGAATTGTAAGAAACGGTGTGTATGATGTGAAGTCCAAAGTTGTGAAGTATAAAAGTGTGAAATGCAATGTGATATTTAATGTGTTAGATTATTGGAAGTAATGAAGAGAAGTTGTCTACATCTTTCAGAAAGGTTGTGGATGTACTGGTGATGTTGTGGTGGATTTTTTGTTGCTTTGAGATGGATTTCTCATTGTAACAATCTTTTTTCTTCTTCTTTCTAATTTGGTAGTGATCCATTGGTAGTGATCCCTTCTTTTCTTTTGGGCAATGAGCCCTCTGGCAGTGAGCATATTGTATTTGGCATTGTAATTACTTTATATTGTGAACTAATCTTCACTGTGGTTTTTCCCTTCTTGGTTTTTTCATGTAAATATAGTTTTCTCATGTGTTTGGATGTGTTTTCATTCCTTTTTCTCATGTTTACTTTCTACTAATGCATGATAATCGTTTAATTAGTTGTTAAGGGTTTAAGGACTAATGTAGATTTGAATGTTAAATAGGGTTTTAATGTTTTAATGAGCAACAAAATCTAGATCATTCCTACTAGTTACAATAGTTGAAGGAATATTCTTAGTCAAGATATTCTATCTAAATTTTGTGGACCATCATGTTACACATATACTAGAATCACTCAATTATGAATGAATGGTACAATATAGACTTAATTCATGAGGCCCTTGATTATTCATTTTATGGATCAGACATGTTACATTACTAATTTATTATTAGCATGATAGAACTAACAATAGAGGGATTTTTAACCACTACAAAGATATTGTGGCAATTTCCAATCCAAAAGAAAAAGAGGCACACCCTTATACTTGGGTATTGTAAGGTAGGGGGACCAACCACACCAAGGACCCAAGTCATAGAGAGTCAAGATCGAATTCCTACCCTATCTTACCTCAAGCTAAGCAAGTGTTTAGGGAAAGGATAGAGAATGAAGAGAACTCTCAAGTGCTTTCACTACTCTATAGATCCAAAAACCTGAATACAATTCTCATCTCAAGGATGGCAATGCAAGTCAAGGATGACAATGCAACATGATGGCGTCTCTTTGGTGCATTGGCGTATGTATGACCATTAAGTGATAACTGCAGTGTAAGACACTAGAAATCCTACTAATGGTCTAGCTAACTACATTTAATGAAATGAATAGAAGGATAAAGTACAAGAAACAACTATATAAATGGTAAAGAAGGTAGAAAAAAGTAAGGGTGATGAAGACCAACTCACTAAGAGTCCAGTTCACCAGCAAGCTCCACACACACATCCAAGAGAGGGAAAAAATTTGGGTTGTATAGGGGCTTGCCTCAATCAAACCCCCGCTATGGTGTTTCCACCTCCATAGACAACCATGAAAGCCATGAAGTAGAAAATACAATAAAGAAAATAGAAATGAGAGTACTGAACATTATAAAAGATACAACACTACTCTATCAAACAACAACAAGAGAGTATAGTGAAGCAATACCACCTCCACCCAAAGGCACTCAAGGCTAATGAAGGGAGAATGCAAGACAATGAGCTTGGAAAATTTGAAATAGTCACAGTGGTGATGAAGGAGGTCTCACAAGACTCCAAACTCGTAGTTTTTATGGTAGCACAACACGTACAAAATGTAGTTGATGGAGTAACAAGATACTATGTAATGCTCAATGGATTGTAGAAGATCACATGAATTGCCAAGAAGATGAGATAGATTGATAAAGAGATGCTAAAGAGATGGATTGAATGAGCAAGATAGGCATTTCAAGATCAAAATGAGAGGGAAAGAGTCATTTTTGAGTTGGATGGTCAACACAGAGATGTTACACTTCATGCCCAATGGAGAAAATAATGTCCCTATGGACTCTAGAGGCAAGAATCTATCAAGGACAGCAATGTGCCACGCTCGTGTCCTCGACAAAAAATTCCCCCACCAACACATAGGGAAAACGCCAAGTGGATGGGAGGAAAATGGGTGATGTGGAATTCTGCATTTAGGTTTGATTTTCTAAGGTGGAGGGATGAAAAAGGGGAATTTACACAAGGGGTGAAAATTCGCTCCTATACATTTTTCCCCCACTTTAGCAAGCACAAGTGTCAATGAGTTTTTGATAAAGTAGATTGAAGAGTTTAGATATTTGAACCGTCAAGGAAGAAGACCGTAATTCGGTGAGCTTGAAAGTGTAGGGAAGACAAATAACTCCACAGGTACTCTCTCTTGAGAAGGTTCAAACAAAGGACTCCATAGGTCCTCAAAACTATTAAGTTGAACAAAGTACATAAAAGGCCTGCAAACCAACGATGGACAAATCCTGCAGGATACAAGCACTTCACAGGCCCTCATACTTGCAAAGAAGGTTCCCCCCAGGTACTCTCTCCTGAAGGAAGCCCAGTGTAAGGGGACTTTGTAGAGTCATACTAAAGGCAGCTTCATAGGCGCACCTTCAAAACAACATGTTAATCTGCAAATAAAACATGTTAGAAAACAAGAAAACAGTCACACATATAGTCAAAAAATTGAAGGAAGAACTTTCAAAGGGGTCCCTCGAGAACCCTTCAAAAGAAAAGGGGTCCTCTCAAGGGACACACGTTTGAAAGTGCAAGAGGGTTTTTCACAAACCAATTCAACATCAAGGAATACTTTTGAAAGATGTTCACTTCATCAAGGAATTCAAAAGGAAGAAAATTCCCCCTCGTGAAAAGTTGCTCCCTTGGAGGAAAGTTCTTCAATTTCTTTCTTTGCGAACCCATGATGAAGGAAACATGTTTAACTAGGGGTCCAAATTGAGAATACAATTTTTGAAAAAGTTTTGAAAATATTTTTGAGAAAATATTCTTTGGCCACCGAATGCCTTTTCTGAAAATTGAAGAAACATGATAGTCCACCCTTAGGATGGTGCATGCCAAACACAAGGCATGTGGCATCCTAAGGAGAGAAAAGCAAGAATGAAAAAAGTGATGTTGTGGTCCATAGAACATAGCAATATGTCACCATGGTAATGTTGTCGTACACACGAGGGACAACACATGAGCACCACAACATCACGAATCAAGAAAAGAAGAGAGAAAGATAGTGATACTGTAAAGAAGAGATAATGACATCATGAACAAGGGGCACAAGGGAAATATAATATTTTGGGGTCAAATTTGTTCATAAATATATATATAAGTATAATAATACTATATTTAATGAACTATCATCAATCCCCTACTATATCGGACCATATGAAGAATGCACGAGAAAAAAAAGTAAAAATAAAAAATTAGGTCAACATGGAAGGGAAGTCTAAATGCCCCCAACACTTTGTATCGTCCCCAATTATTGAAAATTAATACACATAATAGAGGAAGAATGATGCCTCAAATAGAGGAAGTTGTACGACACAAAAACACTCCTACATCCAAGCACCTACAAGGGTGACAGGGGTCATCTAGTAACACATAATGCTATCATAAGGGAACACAAACACACACACAATCTACACTAAAAATAAAGAAGAGGCACCCCCTTAGCACTCATCAACCAAGAGTTCATCAAACTCCCAATCTAGATCATTATACAGGGAAGGTGGATGAACCTGCAAAGGTGGAATGTCAAGGGGGGAACCCTCCAACCCCCCCACAACAAGAGCCAAGGAAGGAGACTCTTCGGGGTCTCCTATGCTCAGTTCCTATGGGGAAAAGGTCAGCGACTTCACAAAGATTTCTGAAAGGGTTGGGACCTCGTCAAGGGAATTAAACATGCACTTCACTAGAGTGCCACATGTTACCTCATCGGATGAGGGAGGCAGCTCCCGAGATTCACTACTAGGCTCACCAAGTGACTCGAGAGCAATGATGAACTTAGGGGATGTTGGAACTTCCTCCATTACAAGGATGACACATGCTAATGCAGAACCACCTTCTAAAGAAGGTGGACTCCTCTTTTGACCCCCATTTCTAGTGAGGCCTTCTTCCATCTTTCGCTTCTTTAGAGGTTGTGATACCCCCATAGACGAGGCAAAAGATGTGAAGGAGGAGGAAAAGACCACAACGAACACCACTAAGGCGTTTGACATGTCCATGGGCTTTGAGAATGGTGAGATGTCCAGAAGGGACATCAAGAGAGGAGGCGCGACTGAAGGAGCAATAAACACCTGCACTTTTTAAGGGTTAGGGGTGTTTACACTCGTAGCAGGATCCGAAAGCAACACTAAGGCTAATTGAACCGAAGCAGAGGGGACGAGAGAGGAGGACACAACAATAGCTCCCAAAATAGGAGTGGTCGACTCCCCTTCCTCTACAAGGTGACCTTCTCAGCACTGAGATCCTTTCATTGATGCTTGTGCTCATTTGCAAGGTGGTTCCTACGACTCCGAGAGCTAGAGGCTAAGAGCTGAGATGGAAGAGAAGGCTCCTCCTCAGCCATCAAAGTGTCCATCATGACCATTTCTAGCAAAGGGAGAGACTCCTGGATGTGAGCAGGAGGGGGAGATGGAGCAGATATTGGAGTGAAAGCAGGGGGAGTCGGCTCTAACACCTCGGCAATGAGCCTCTTCCCATTTACTACCTTGGGGGCAGGAGCGATAGGAGGCCACAAAGGCTGATATATAGAGGACTCCCCACGGGGAGCCTTCCTCTTACCATACAAGTAGGTCCAAGGTTCAGGAGCCAAAGTAGGAAGGTCCAATATCTAGATATTGGATCTATGCCAAGTAGGTACCATCACACTCCTTATGCAAAATCCAAGAGTAGTCATCCAAAAATCCTCATTAGGAAGGGAGTAGAAGAAACACCCCGAGAATGGGGAGGCCTCTCCTTTCTCTTCCGAGAGGAGGAGGAAATTTGTTTCTGCACTATCAGAGGGGTCACTTTCAGTTGTCATTTTCCCTCAGTTTGTACTTTATGTAGTTTTGGTAAAGCAGGTTCATTCTAGGGGGGAGTGGACCGACCGGGGTGGGCCAAAAATGATCCAAAGAATAACCCCCACATGATACCAATGGTTGATATCCAATGTCATGCACGATGTGCACAACACCTTCATGAGAGAACTTTAAAAATTTATGATTAACGGAAGTGATTCTATTCATGGAAGCTAGCCAAGGGATACCCAACTTCACATCGAACAGATCAAATTCCGGAATGACATCGAAAGTTGTATCCACAACCCTAGGTCCAACTAGGACAGAAAGAATTGTAGATCCATATGGCTTAAGAGAGAGACCATCATGTGTATGTATGGTAGACTTTGTTTCTTCATATTCCTCCCTCTACAATGAATTTAACCATAACATCTCCTCTATAATAACATTTACCTGGCTCATGAGGTCAACTAGGACTCCTGTCACAATGTTTCCATTGAGGTGAGCAGGAATGTATATAGGAGAGGGCTTATTATTCAAAGGCCCATCTTATGAGGTGAATGACACATCTGGTGAACCATTCATAGGATATGGGGAGGAGTAACTGAAACCATGTTAACATACATTGAGGTTTGAGGAGAGGTATCAGAGGGGTCAATAATCAAGTTTGCATAATGGGATGAAAATGGGTCTGTGTAGATCTACGACTCACTATTGTCCTTCGCCACTGACTTATTAATGTTTTGTTTCTTCCCATCAAGATGAATGGTACTGTCATCAATGCGATCATGTATCTCATGACACAAGCACATGCAACTCTCGATATCATGCCTGTTAAAATAATGGTACTAAAAAAAACATTCACATTGTACCAATCAGGATAAGGTTCCTTTAGAGGTTAGGGGTTTTCCAAAGTTATGACCTTATCCTTCAACAACTTTTGTATGATGGAAGAATAAGATTCTACTAACTTCGTAAACTTCTTGTTGTGTCTGAGGTTGTGATCATTAGTCACAGAAACTACATTCATAGCCTTTCCTTTTTCTGAGATAAACACAATAGACTTTCCTTTTGAATGGGAGTGTGAGGAAGATCTCCCATTCTGAACTACCATTTGTCGATACTCTCGCAATGCGGCATATAGACATGAAGGAAGGGCATTTCATTAGGGAAAAATTTTATTTCCAAGCTCACTATAGGTTGCCTATGAAAACCTTTTGCACATCAGAGTCAGGTAGCAGGTACATGAGATTTATGAAAAGAGTGCTTGGTATCGCACTATGAATTCAATTATCTTCTTATTATCTCCTTGATTATATCAAAACAAGATCTGAGAAGGTCATCTTTGGACCGATGCTAGCCTAGACCTGATGGAGAAATTGATTCACAAGCTGATCAAATGAGAATATAGAATTATCAAGCAAGGAACAATACCACTCAAGTGTTGTGTCCTTGAGAGATCAAGGAAAGAGTTTTGCCATCAAAGCATCCTAATGAATGAAATTTGTACACATGGTGTTGAAGGTTGACACATGTGTTTGCGGATCCCCTTTACCACCATACTTTTCAAACTTAGGAATCTCCATTCCCTGTAGGAAAGGAGTACTCAAAATTTCCACCGATAATGTACTATGTCGAAAGAAAGGCTGGAAGATAGGTTGGGCAGAGGCTTGAGAAAGGCTCACTAACTAGTTTTGCATCCAACCCATGTTCTAAAGAAGAGTGTTTAGAACAAGGTCAGAGGATGACAAAGGCCTAGTTGAACCTCCAGAACCACCACCGTCAAAACCACCTTTGGAGCCACCTCTGGAGCCATCATTGTGACCACTGCCAGAGCCACCACCACTAGTGGGACCACCACCGGAGCCACCTTCACTACCAAAACCACCACCATGGCCTCCACTTGAGCCACCTCCACCAATTCCACCTTCACTACCAAAGCCATCACCACTAGGGGTAGTAGGAGGGGTGAAGTTGAAACCAAGGGGTAATCTACTCACCTTAATAGTGGGGTGCTTTTGAGAAGAAGAGGAAATGCTAATTGAAGGGCCTATTTTGGCCATGCATACAGACATGGTAGGCATTAAGACACCTATCTGTCTTTCATAGGCATCAAACACCTCTCCTCAAGTAGTACTTGATCTAGTCTTATATGAGGGGATATAGGTGTATATCGCTAAACCATTGACTATACTACTAATAATTTTTGTTGTGAAACCCAAGTTTTAAAAAGTCTTAACCAAATCACACCAGGGGCCATACTAGTCAAAATTAAACATATAAACCATAAAAGTATCAACAAAGAATTCAAAAAGACATGATGGCCAGTAAGGCCATTCCCAACCAAAATGCAAAACATCCTCCATCCCTAATCTTTCTTTCTGTTGCATGGCTTGATGAGGGTTATAGCAGCCCAATCCTTGGTGAGGAACTTGAGAAGTTCCTTATAGTTGGTGTCCTCCTCAACATTGTCAGTGGAATTATCCTTTTGTAACAAGCACATAGTGGTGGCAGATCTGTGCATAATCTTCAGAGCAAAGCAGGTGACATCATGAAGTCATTTTTCCAAATTCTCCATTTTGTTAGGCCTCATAAGAACTCTATACCTATATGATCCTTTCCTAATAGATATCTCACCTCACTAGCAAGTCTAGCGGCTCTCACCATGCTCAGTGCTTTCTCCAAATGATTCACAAGGTCTGACAATTTGTTATCCAATTCCAAAAGGTTTTCGATAGGGATATGCACAACATCATCCTCATCCATAGATGAAGTCATAGGGGATGTTAGAGGGGTAGGAGCATGAGTGGTCTTGTCTATGAAACCCATCTCATCAATAAAACCTGTAAGAAAACTAGTGTTAAAGTTAGTAGCCAAACTAGCAGAGAAACTGGAAGTGACCTTTTCCTTTTCCATCAGTGTCACACACTCCTAACAACATACCCAGAAGTTGTAGACTGGGTTGTGATGCTCATAAATCTTCACAATACTTGAGCTTACAATATTCACCATGCATGAAAGAAAAATTCTCAACACACAGAGATGGATAGACGTTGTTCACATTAGGTTCACCAAAAATGTAAGGTAGGAGGACCAACCACACTAAGGCTCTAGGTCATAGAGAGCTGAGAGCGGAGGGATTCCCTATCTTACCTCAAGCTATGTGAGTGTTTAGGGAAAGTATAGATAATGAAGAGCACTCTCAAGTGCTTCCAACACTCAACAAATTCAAAAACCTAAATGGGACTAGACAACCTAGTTTCTGGAATCTGGACTACACCTCAAACAACTCTCTACCTGAGGACGGCAGTGTGGGTCAAGGATGACAACGTGGTGTACTGATGTCTCTCTGGTGCATTGGAATTTTTACAACCAAAAAGTGAAAAGTGTAGTGTAAGACACTAGAAAGCCTTCTAATAGTCTAGCTAACTAAGTTTAATGAAATGAATAGAATGATAAAGTATGAGAAACAACTATATAAATGGTAAATAAGGTAGATGAAAGTAAGGGTGATGAAGACCAACTCACTGAGAGTCTAGTTCGCCAGCGAGCTCCACACACACGTTCACCTACACATAGCCAAGAGAGGGAAAAATGTTGGGTTGTATAGGGGCTTTCCTCAATCAAACCCCTACTTTAGTGTTTCCACCTCCAAGAATAGCCAGGAAAGCCATGAAGTAGAAAATATGATAAAGAAAATAGAAAGGAGAGTATTGAACACTACAAAAGAAACAATGCTACTCTATCAAACCACAACAAGAGAGGATAGTGAAGCAATACCACATCCACCCAAAGGAACTCAAGCCTAATGAGGGGAAAATGCAAGACAACAAGATTGGAAAAGTCAACACGACCACAACAGTGATGAAGGAGGTCTCACAAGCCTCCAAAATCGCAACTTCTATGGTAGCACAACACATACAAAATGAAGTTGATCCAAAGTAACAAGTTGTTGTGTAATGCTCAATGGATTTTAGAAGATCTCATGAATTTCCAAGAAGATGAGATAAATTGCTAAGGAGATGCTAAAGAGATGGATTGAATGAGCAAGATAGGAATTTCAAGTTCAAAATGAGAGGGAAAGAGCCATTTTTGGGTCAGCTAGACAAGACAGATACGCTACGCTTCATGCCCAATAGAGAACATAACGTCCCTGTAGACTCCAGAGATAGGAATCTTTTAGGGATGGCAGTGTGTTGCATAGACATTTGTGTGCCACGCTCACATCCCCAACAAAAATTCCCCCACCGACACACATGAAAAATGCCAAGTGGATGGGAGGTAGATGGGTGATGTGGAACTCCACATTTGGGTTTGATTTTCTAAGGTGGAGGGATGCAAAAAGGGAATTTACACAAGGGGTGAAAATTCACTCCTATATATGTGTAAGTAAAGGTGTCACAAAGATGAAACAAAAAGAAGAGAGTAAGTAAGAAAGTAAGCAAGTTTATTAAAATTCAATTATTTAGAAAAGGATTTAGTCAAGAGAAAAATGAGAGTAGATATACATAAATTACAAGAACAAGGAATATATATAATAAATGAATTCTAGATGTAATATCGAAGTACTGAAGTAGATGCAAATGTGAATGTTAAAAAAGTCTATAGAACTAATATTATACCATTTGAATGCAATATTCGATTGATAATAAATACATAATACCACATATTGGTTGGCCTCATATATGATGTGTCATAATATATGTTTTGGTTTCTAGTAACTTTAATTTATTATTTATATATCATCTTTCCTATTGCAAAATTTTGTAACCTATCACACCTACTATGATTCTCTTCTGATCTTCGATATTAGGATATAAATTTAACACTTCAAATACCTAGGTGCAAAATCTATGATCTCCTCCCCTTAATTTCTAATGTCTTGGTTGTATTTTTGGGATGTTTGTAAAAGGGATAAAAAGGGAAAATATAAAATTATAAACATTATAGTTGAGGAAAAAAGGACTTTTGATGAAAGGATAAAGAGAAAGGTCTAGAAATCAAAGATATATTATTGTAAGGAATGCTTGAATAAAAAAGTATCACAACCAAGGAAAGACAATATCTCATGATTAGTAGTAGGTTTCCTCAGGTCTTTTAAACTTGATCAAGATTTGAAAAAAATAAAATTATTGAAGAAAGTTAGAAGTTAAGGAAATTTTACTACATTTTGAAGTGTACATTGCATTGAGAAAAAAAGTTCAAGCATGAAATAACCTAAACTAAAATAAAAATATCAAATAAAATTTACATGAAATAAAATAAAATAAAAGAATTCCTTGCTACACACCATTTAAAAAAAAGGTGTAGGAAATCTCTTGTCCATCCAACATTCATTAATGAAGCTTAAATAACTTGGAAATGTAAGGTGTAAAAATTCATTCTAGAGAGCTTGGAACATCTTTAATAAATATAAATACAAACAAATTTCAAGGTAAACATGAACTATTCAAGAACATCAAATCATTAGATGTGCTAAGAAATGATTACATTGACGTATTTTCAAACTCAAGGCATTAAATGATTATTTATTCATATTCTTACTAAAGTTGAACTTTAAGATTTTTAGAATGCACCTCCCACATCAACACATCAACACTCTACATGCCAACATTGCTTTGTAATGTCAACATCTCTCACATTGAGAGTGTTAAGTTTTTTCTCACTACATGTGTCAATTTAATGTCTTAAATTATTTATGTAAATTATCAATATTGATGTTTGGAACTTCAAGATATATATAATATTATCCTCTAATGTCCTCCACTTCTACCAAACCTCCTCTATTTATAGTTTTAGTTACCTTAAGATAATCTTGAATGGATCCCAAAGTATCAACTAGATTTACAACATAGACCATTCTTATTTTCTTAAGCCTCTTCTTCATATTTTTTGGTTCTCTTCTATAGTTCACCTATAATGCAACTTGGTACTTCATTCAAATGCTTTGTTTATGTAACTCTCATGAGTTTACCTATAGGAATTATAATTTTTTCTATAATACTATTATTAAGAATTTAAGGGTCAAATATATAATTTTTCAAATAATTACATCCATCACACATCAAAAGTTGAACAAGGAAGAAAACTATGGAGGTCATACAATATAAATTAAATGCAACTATAAAAAATGGAAGGAGTATAAAGGGATAACAATATGTGTAACCCAGTTGTGATATATTATCCAATCCTAGAGATATGTTTAGACTCTATTCTCATAATTTACACAACCTTGACTCTACCAAAACCCAATCTTCTAGTCAAAATAATCTAGCTCATTCAAAGGACTAAAACTTCTTGTTATCCAACACATGTTGCCTATGCTACCATGTAGGATAGAAGTAGCAAAGCTAGCTCAAATTAATTATACATGTTTAAAAGCTAATTTGATCAATAACATGTTGTGTGACACAAGAAAAATCAATCATTCATTATATAATTGGTCTTGATATCCTCTAACCTTCCAAAACTGACACTATTTGAAAAACTAATCATTTCAATTGACAAAAGCATTCTCGTAGAATGACCAAATTCCTTATATTTGGCATTGATTTGATTGTTGTTGTACACAAGTGAACAAAAATTTGTATGCCAAGGTAAGATAATGTGTAGCAAGTTTACACAATAAACCAAATAGGTTTTGGCACATGCACTCAACAAAGATGTATGGGACACACCAATAGGGAATTAAAAGTGTGGGACACCAAAATCTGCCCAACACAATGCAACAAGCATGTATTTTAAGCTAGCATAAAATTAAATACTACAACATGGGGCATGCAAAAGATAAGCTCACACATGATAACTATAAGAATATTTTTGTGTGATTTAAAATTGTTTTGACCTAAGGTGCTCCTATATCACCATTTCCTTATGTGATTATTCATTGATTACATCCAATAATTTTAGTTAATTATAATGTGATTTGTGGAAACATTCAAATGCTTGCTTGTTTTTATTGATGATATAATTGAAGCACAATTTGTAGAAAAATTCAAATGCTTGCTTGTTTTTATTGACAATATAATTGAATCATACCTACAAAATGCATATAGATTTCTGGTCATCTAGATGGCTCGAGGCGCAGGAGAGAGCATACATCTAATATTCTAGACTCAATGGACTCTATGTACTATGACATTCTAGACTCCAACCAACCAATTCTAAATGCCTAAGGTGGCCCTATTTTCCCTTATTTATAGGGGAGTGTGGGTAATTCAACCTTAGCATTTTACAATTAAATTTGGAATATGAATATACAATAGTGACATGTGTCCCACAAACCTATCGCACCATGGAGGAGACAGTTGTTAGGTAGTCTGCAATAACACTAACATAGTGGTGGAAAAGACAATCACTTTTTAGACACCTGTGAGTGAGAAGGGCCCACTTAACACTCATAAGTGTATACAAGGATCTTTATTTTTATGACAGGCTTGCATCTTGTCGTCACATCTTAACATAGGTGACATCACAGCACAGACATGCCCATGTGCTAGCATCATAAAGGGATAGGATACATCAAATCATTAGGTAGTGGTGTATAGATAGAATTCCAATCTTCATGTGGATTGAAAACATAGTCTAATTGGATCACATAATCTTGTGAATAAGCACGATCCAACTCAATTCTTCTAGAAAGAGATCTGCAGGTCTTAGTTTGATTTCCATTTATTCAATCTTTACTTCTAGATGCCATATGGATTCTAGAGGATAGAATTCAAATCTTGGGAAGTCATATCCAATTCTGGGATAACGTACCAGGTACTAGTCCATACTCCTAGAATCATTCTACTCCATAGTTGAGGATGGATGCATTCGAGGAATTCTTTCATGTCTGGATTGAATTGTGATCATAACAAATCCATATATTCTTCAAACGAATCTTGATCCAAGCTTAGTTTGTTGAATAAACCATATTTTAAAGTTTTAAGCAAATTCATTTTGCTACGCTTACACCAATTCATTCAAAAGAATCCTCTAATGTGTACATGGATTTGTCCATATTTGCTACACTAGTGTCTCAATGAAGCATTTTCCATTCCTAAGAGTTCTAAGAATTTCTTTTCTTCATCTGAATCAATAATTCCCTATCTATGATAATACAGGATTATTTTCCTTATTTCTCTAAGCCATTTGTGTAAGAAATAGGCTTCCAAAAGTAATTCCACAATATGATTGGGTAAGTAAGGAAAGACAATGAAACTTCCATCTTCATTCTTCTTGTGGAACATTGGGGTGCCATCTGATCTATGGAAATCAGGTTCTTCGAAGATAATTCCATGATATATGGATCCTACAAGTTCTCTTGTTAATGCATCAACCAATGGATTATTTTCTCCCTATATCCATTCAATTTCAAAATCGTAATCCAAAAATTCAAAATACCATCTATCATTCCCTCCTTGGGCAATGTCCTTATTGGGCTTATATTTTAGTAGGCTTCTCATTACCTAGTTGTCTATTCTAACTGTAAATTTTAATGGCTTAAGAAATATTTTGAATTTCTCAATACCTTTTTTAACTTCCAACATTTCTTTTTCAAAGATATGATATATGCATTCTATCTCAGTGAATGTTTTAGATCTATATCCATAGATACATATTTTTCCATTTTCTTCTTCTTGTATAAGCATAGCTAACCAAGTAGTGTCAGAAGCATCAGTGTAAAGAATTAATGGTAAATCGGGAACTGGAATTTGCAGAGAAGGAAAATTTTGATTTTTTTTTTGTTCTTTGAACTGCCTTTGTGGCTTTGAGTGACCATCCATCCTTATTTTCTTTAAGGTGTTCCTAGATTGGTGTCCTATCTACTACAAGACCTTTGTAGAATGGGGAGACATAATTCAGGAAACCAAGAAACCTTTGGATTTGCTTCTTATCCTGTAGAATATCAGGGAATTCTTGAATGTGTTGTAAAATATGGGGCTATAACTGAATTTATCTTTTGTTTAGATGCAATCTAGGAAATCAATTTGATCTTTACCAATTACCATTTTATTAGTTGATAAGCATATTCTATGCTTTTAATAGTTGCAAAAACTTCTTCAAGATGTTGCAAATGATCTATTACCAAATTAGAGAACACAATTATGTCATCAATATAGACTACACAAAAATCTTTTAAATGTCTAAGTGTTTGGTCCATTCTCCTCTAAAAATATGTTGGTGTTGTGAAAAGACAAAATGACATGACATTCCATTCATATAAGCCTTGTGGGGCTAAAAATGCAGTCTTATATCTATCTTATTATTTTACCTTTATTTGCCAAAACCTTGATTTGCAATCAAACTTTGAATACACCTTCTTGTTAGCAGCTCTTCTAATCAAATCAGCACTAAAAGGTATTGGATAATTAAATGGAAGGATGATATCATTTAGAGGTTTGTAATTGATGCAAAATCTCTTATTACCTCTTTCCTTCTCATATCTCTTGTTTACCAAAAATGTTGGACAAGATAATGGAATTTTTCTAGGACGTATGAAGTGTCCTTCAAGTAATTCATTCAGGTGCTCGTCCATTTCTTTTACTTATGACGGACTCATCAAGTATGCTGGTTCATGTGGAATTACAGACTGGCATTTTGGATGCAATTGGATTTCACATTCTTCATGTTCTTGCAACCAAAACTGTAAGGGGTTCATGCTACAACATTCAAATTCAAATTTGTTTCTAATTCCATCAAACATTATGGTAGATGATTTGTCAATTCTTTGACTGGCTCTTTCTTCCCTCTTTTCTCACTCTGCTCAAACTTATGATTAACAATCTTGAATGCAAGAATTTTTATTTGTCCATCTTCATGCCTTAAAGAAAAATTTTGCTTCCAAAATTGAAGCGGTTCATACTTAGTGAGAAATAGATAACCTAACAAAACATCATCTTCAAGATCATTGTATTCAATGAAATCTATAACAAACATTTTCCCCATAATTTTCACATATACATCTTAAGCATATATTCCCACATGAATCCATTCTCCATTAATAGCATAGCTATGAGGAAGGTTTGGTCTGGGCTTCCAGAATTCAGGCGGGATGGAATTTGTTTTTGCCAAGGACCTAGAGGATCATGTATCAATGAAAGAATCCATGGGAATTTTCTCAAAACCTAGAAAACATAAATTAATTCTTATGTAATTCCCATTGTTAGTGAGCAACAGAGAACAGGACTTGTCTTTTGTTTCCTCTATTAAACTTCCACTATCATTGATGATTTTTGTCATGCCTATATTTTTCGTTAGAAAAACCTAACTAATTTTTTTTTGATAGTTTGCACTTGCTACAAGATTTTATATGCTTCACATGTTAACTAGCCACATGCATTGGATAGCGTTGCTTGAGCAATGTCATTAACGACACGTCACCTAAGGATGAAGATGGGTATTTAAATTGAGCAAGTATGAATGGAGGCCATCACACTCACCCTCAAGTGATAAGGATAAAGGTCATAGTAAGATATTAGTGTATGTGAAGATACCAAGGACAATAGACCCACGGGTGCCCTTGCTTAGTTAATTGAAAACCCCAGGATTGATTGATACAACATTATAATACTTGCTCACCCTACCCTTTTTAAGCTACCTTGACTATGTTGATGAAACCCACAATAGCACCTAACCTTATAGCTCAAATATCAAAATGAACAAGATATTTATAATTTATTTTAACTATTAATTTTTTATATTTATTCATTATTAATGTAATCATTTACTTACATCCTTAAATATATATTCTTTCTTTTACTAAGAATTATTTTCCTTTTAAATAAAAATAAATAAATACTAAAACTAGAAATAACACATTTACATAAATATACCTATATATTAATTTAGTTACGTATTGCATATTTTTATTTTCCTTTAAAGAAAGGAAAGAGGATAATAAATAAGGAGAAACTATCATTTTTAAGGAACTCCTAGGTAACTACGTGGTCTTATCCTTAATTAATAGAATCCTTTTTTTTAAGAGTATGGGAATATATTCCCTCTCTTTATTTATTTAGAGAGTCTTATAAGTTAAGAATTTCTATGGTAGCTTTTAAATGCTAAATTGTCTTCTCACGAGGTGGTGGGAATGGAGCCTTAGACGAGAATTTTTTTTTTTTCATATGACAATAGTCTTGCAAATGATTGACTATTTATTTGTTATTTTTCTTTCCTTCTTTCATCTTTATTCGTTTGGTCAAAGTCTTAAATCAGTATGGCACCATTATTTATTTCATTTGGGTATTGTTGATGACTATTTTTAAATGCTTTGTGTCAGGCTATTAGTTTTAAGGCTGCCGTAACCCCATTATAATCGTATCCTCAGTGCTAAGATTTTTTTCCAATGACAAGTCATAGTCCACAGAATGAACGTTCACAGCGGTAGGATAACTTTAAAAAGGCCTACAGTGTTGTCTGACCTTTTTGTTGCTCCTAAATAATGACAGCAAGGATATGTTTGATCTTCAATAGCAATTGTACTATTAACACACGATATGTGTAATACTAACATTGTCTTTTAAGATTAACATTCATTCTTTAGTTATTCACATTTGTGTATTTCTTTTAATGCCAGTACCAAACTCTATTGCCTGCAGTACTATTAATGTTTTCTGAAATGGATTATCATCACAATGACTATATTGTTATTACTCTGTATATTTATCTGAACACTACTAATTATTTATATCGATAATGCCTTCCTTGACAACATTAATATTTTCTTTACAATGGTCATATCTTTCCTTACTCAATGCCCACCTATTCCAAACGTGGAGTTTGGTGAAATCTAACAAAGAATTCATTATTCACCCTTTATAACAGGCTGGCCCATACCGCATACAGTGGGCTCCTTACATGCGAACTTGCTCAACCATTAATTTTCAAGCAGAAAGATGAACTCATATCTATTATTTTATCCATTATAATGATGTTTTCTTTGCTTCAGTTCATATCCAACAAACATTGATGCGAAAGAGAGAGGACCAGGCATGGGTAACCTTAAAGGAATAGAGGTTAGAAAGGACATGTGCCAACAACAATACTTCGCTGGCTCAAAGGAACTAAAAATGTTACATCCAAATTCAATTATTTTGGACTCCGATTAGAAGAACGTTAGGATGGCTGCAACTCGTGGTAAATGAAATCACAATTAAATCAATGACAAATAAGAACCCCTACAGTGATTCTTTGTTCTCTTCTTTTCTTTTTTCCTCATAGCTTCCCAGCTACAGGATGGCGACTGGGCAAGTTGAGCAGGTAGAACCTCACGCGTGGCACCTGGGTCGAGCCAGAAAGCTCTGAAGGTCTTTCACCTAATCGTTATCACAAGGATATTGTGGTTCTAAGAAACTAAAACCAAAGTTAACATCAAATTCTAAAAGTCATTTACTAGAGATGGGTGCTCGAATTACAAGATTTCTAACCTCGTTGAACTTCAGTAATAATACATAGCATCTACACCCAACCTTGGTCAATATAAATTGACTAGAATAATGCTAACGTTTTGACTTCATCTACTCCATTTAATCTACACATTCATTAACAAAGGAAGTTTCCAGATAACATATCATGCACGCAACTAGGTATTGTGCCATTCATAAATGAAGCCATCGACTTTTCCATAGACTATACCGTGGTTTCCTCTTATACATAATTCCAACGTATTTTCGGTGGTTTCAAATACTTTGCTTCTCATCCTCTTTTCGACATAAGCATCAACTCTTATTAATGACCATGACATCAGTATCTGGAGTCTTTTGCATGTGTACATGATAGGGCTGTCATTTGCAAGTTTGTTGGGCTGGCTATATAATACAACAGCCAGTTACTTGTTATGATTATAGTTGTTGCTAGGATGAGTGAATGAATGAAGATTTTTAATAACGTCCACAAGGCCAAACAGCTTATAGGACCCACTGATCAGCAGCAAAAAGGAACACAACAACAGCCCGAAACAAAAACCACCGCCCAAAAATTACTTGATCTCCCTTTCTTTTTGGATTTTGGATCTTCTGCTATGTATTTTTATCAAGTAATTAGCACTTTTTGATATTTTCTCTGCCTCAAACAGACTTTTAGAGTGTCCACGTTTAGAATCTCGAAATAGTTGACCCGAATATCCGCATAAGCTGGACATTCCATGATGTAATGTCATTCTATCTCAACATGCTTTAAAGTACAAAACCTACATATCCTATCAACCCATTCTTCTTTAGGTGTTGACCACCTACCTATTTCACACCTCAGCTGGTGTGAACTAGTCCTTAGCTGAGCAATTAGCATTTTGGTTTTCCATTTTATATTCGCTCCTATATAGTTCTTTTGAGAGTGGTCACATGAGGGATTAAAGTGCTTGATGTAATATTCTCTTTTCCTTGATAATTCTCTTTCCCACATGTTTTCTTTGACTTTTTGCTGCACGTACATTTTGATTGCCTTAATGTTATTTGGACAGTTTTCTATGTTGATATCCCATTTACTCAGCCACTTGTTATTTTGCTTCATCCACGTGCTCTTCCTTCTACTTAACATCTCTCCTGCTGCCATTTTGGGCCAACGGGACATCTCCATGTTCTCTAGCCTCTTTAGATAACCTAGCAAACGAATCATAGCCGATGCCTCCATAGGTAGGGCCCCAGCTTCAGCTAAGACAATCTCATAGGGAACAGACGATTTAATTTTTAGGCTACTTGTGATTAGATGGTTTTGCAATATTTCAATTTGTCTCCATTTCATTGCTGAAGTACTGGCACCCCAAACTTCACAACCATAAAGAACCACTAGCACCACTAACAACCCAAAGAGAGTTTTCTTAGTTTTCCAGTCCCATAATTCAGCACTCCTACATCTGTTTTGCAAAGAGTATAAAGCTTTCCATCCACCTTGGATCCTTTTCACTCTACAAGTCTCCCAGCTAAGTTTATAGTGAAAGTCAAGGCCAAGGTACTTATAATCACTAACTACTTGTAAGGGACTGTCGTCGAAGACAAATTCTGTAGCTTCCTTCTTTCTCTTCAAGGTAAATATCATAACCTTAGTTTTGTTGGTGTTCACCTGCATCCCAACCTCTTGACAAAATAGTTCAAGAGCTTTCAAGTGATCTCTCAAGTCCTACGTTGTTTTTGCCATTAGAACAAGATCATCAGCATAAAGCAGCAATTTTATAACATAATTGGTCAATTCAACTCCTCCCCCACCAAAATTGTCTAACCATTCCTCTAATTTGTCAATATACAACCCAAATAAAGTAGGTGAGAGAGGGCAGCCTTGTTTGACGCCAATGTCGCTCCCAAAACATTCTGACATTTCCTATTTAGTTTTGATTTTAGCTTGAACCTGATCATATAATCTATGGACAGCAGCCCTGTGTTTTTTTGGGATCCCCAACTCTTCCATTCTAGACCATAGCTTGCTTCTAGGAACTGTGTCAAACGCTTTCTTGAAGTCTACAAAGCAACAAAAGACCTCACCTCCTTGTCTATCCCAAACTTTTTCAATCAAGTGTCTAAGAGTAATGCAGTGGTCAATTGTAGAGTGTTTTGGCCTAAAGCCTGCTTGACCTTTTGCCCTCTTCCCCTCTTTTTCTGCCCAATTACTAATCTGACGCTCCACCATGCTCCCAAAAAGTTTTCCAAAGAGCGGGTTAATCATTATAGTGCGGTAATTTGAGGGGTTGTTGATATCCCCACTTTTGTGCAAGGGGATGACAACACTGGTCGTCTAATTTTCCGGAAAACCATACTGGATAACCCTATTGAATATTCTTTTGATGTGCGGTGTGAGGGCATCCACACCCCATTTTAAATATTTTGATTGTAGGCCATCTATGTCACGCGCTTTGCCCACCGCAAGCCTTTTAACTCCTTTTTTGATGTCTTTTGTGGAGAAGAGTTTAGCCCTCGAGATAATCATAGGAGGAAAATCTTTGTCTTGCACCCTCTCATATAGCAGCTTTGCATATTCCAACCATTGTAAGTCTATGATATTGTTCTCTTTGGCTGTGTTTTTTTGTTGTAATTCTTTCCAGAACCCTCTCAGATTGTGCCTACCCATGAAAATCAGATCTTTCCGCCTTGTTTGCATGTAAACTACTTTTTTCAGTCTCACAAGATTTTCATACTCCTTTTTATTTCCCTCAGATTTGGCTATTTTTTTCGCTGCCTTGCATTCTTCGTCATACCATGGATTTTCCAGAAAGCTATTTTTACTACCCCTCTTAGGGCTAGACCTTTTGCACCAACTAAGAGCTTTTAGGATTATTGAAGTCAGATTATTGCTCCATATTGTTTTTCTATTTATAGTAGTCATCTTTGTACCATCCACCTCATGCAATTGTTTTTCAAGATTTGTTTGAAAAATTTCTTGATTTTCTTGTGTCAAGAGGATAGTTCCATGAAAAGAATCATTTTGATTTGATTGCGACCTATCCTGATAATTAGTGTCTTGTTGTATGCTGATTTTTCCATAAATAGGATTGTGATCTGATTTCATTTCCATGGGACATTCCTTCACCCCTATCTCATCTAGCCTCGCCATAAGATTCTTTGAACATATAAGATAGTCCACCACACTTTTCCCGTTGTATGTGTGACAAGTAATGTTCCCTGAGCTCGGCCAACCTTTTATCCCATTGCATATAAGCAAACCGTAAATACTGCACATCCCTAACAATTATGCTCCGTACTGCGTGATGCCTCCTTTTTTGTCTTGAGAACTTCTTTCCCATTTTTGGTTCTTTTCTTCTTCTAACCATAAGGGGTTGTCTCTTATTCCCTCTTCCTTTCTAAGATATAGAGCCTGGTTATTTGTTGTTCTTGCGTTAAATTCTCCTATTAGAATAATTTCTCCTATATTATTATATGTTGATATGTCATTTTTTAAAGCTGCATATGGGTCTTCCTTATCTAGCTTCCTCTTGTAAAATTTTGAACCATGTGGAGCAAAGTAACATGCAGCAAGATAAATTGTGAAATCTTTGATCTTTATTTTCAGCCATATGTATTGGTTATTTGGATCTTCTTTTTCCACTTGTATGGTTCTTTCCCACAATTCTTTTATCAAAACCGCCACTCCCCCATGCCCTTTACCACTTTCTGTTAGTTCATTCCAAACTTATACCTTTGTGGTTTTGGTAAAGGACAGTTTATATAAGTGCATAAACATTAATCCTAATCGGTGGCCTCCTACTCCATTAAATACGATGACTAGAAGAACTGCAGAGAGATCTAGGCGCCTGCACGGTCAAGGATGATGAGTTGTCCCCCTCGCCCCACATTTAATTAATGGCTCAAGAGCATGTCACACTTATCATATTTGTAGCAGATTCAAACCGACACAAGATATACACCATCGACCACTGGGTGGAAGCTAGTAGATAACATCCAGTCTTATTTGTTGTCCTCAGTTTTAATATAATAAAGTTTCTCCTTGGCATGCTCTTTCACGTGCTTCACAACATTCGATCAGTGTTTGATGCTTTTGTTAACATTCATTGGCATATCTTTTGCTTTGGTCAATATTGTTTGCTCTCACAAGTTTTTTTTTTTTCAGATCATACAATGTTTTTCGGTGGGTTTTGTTAGACCGATATTCAATGAGCAGAAAAAAAGATAGGCGAAAGAGGATGGCACTTCCTCGGTCTTAGAGAATGGAAGTATCCTACTGGATCACGCCCACCAGCTCATATAGGAGTTAATGCATGTTATTAACACTGAACATCTCCTACTCTATTATTGTCATTCCGCTCAATGCAAAGTATTATTGCAGCTGATCTCTATGTCGTGACTAATGAGGGCAGAGATGGCCTAGTTCCAGAGAGAAAATGGCACCACAATACCGCTAATAACCCTCTTCCCAATAATTATGTTGGGTGTCACATTTTATTTTATTTTCCATGTTTGAGATAAGGTCAAGGGTTTGGCGAACTGGGTTAGCATCGAGTGTTTTGAAGATAAAATGCCTCAAAGCTGAGAAGAATGTATAGATCTAGTAAGAAGCAATATAATATTGTCACGACTTGCATATACCAATTTATATTTATGCATTTAGCTAGTGTCAATATACATCAAGTTTGCACAGTTGCAAGCCCATTTATCTTGATTATTTAGCAAAGCCATAAACACGAATGCACTATCTGATCCTTAATGCAAGCGAAATAGTGCCTTACTCAGAGACTGGATAATGTTGTGTTCGTATTTGCTACTAAATTATTTGTTTATGTTTCACTAGAAGCATTCAACTGAACACTTGTTTTACCCATGATAGTATAATGAAGGATTATATCAACCACAATATAAAGATGACTTTGTATATATGCAAGATGTGCGAGTAGATGAATTCCTGAAAGATTAGGATATGATATTTATAATCTGGATTAAACCAATTGAATGAAGGCATCTTACAAATTCTAAATACAATATCAAATTTACAATGAATAAGAATTACTCTTTCCATTTCTACCTTTTACAATATGAACTCATCTCTTATGAACTTGCAATCTTATTGTTGTATTTGAGAAAACAACCACTTACAAACCCACAGTCAAGGTCTTGCTCTCCACCCTACCATAATGGTGTCATGGAGCCTCATGGGCTCTAACCATACCCCCGAGAAAGGAATTTTTTTTTAGTTCCATGATGATCAATGGAGTCTTTTCACATTTTTACAAGGAGATAAACTAACATAGCACAATTCTTATGCATCTAGATTCTCTACTTTCTATTTCCAACTACAATCTTTGCACTAAGCCACCTTCTTACAACCAACAAGCAAGGGTAAGTGGAAATAGGAAGAACTTATCTCTTTTAATTTAGGTGAATGGATTGAACTCTTTTATCCATCTTTTCTCACCAAGCCAAGCCATCTTGATCACCATCTTCCCAAAGTGGTGGACTCCTCCCCTCTTCTCATTCTTTCTACCATCTCTACTAAAGTTCTCCAAGAGGAGAAGTGGGTGACACCCTCCTCTTCCTTCCTCTCCAAGATATATAGGATTTTCAACTTGCAACCTTTTTGGATGGGGAAGTGTGGAGTGTACCTACCTCCATCAATTAGAGTCTTTTCCATATTAAAGAGGAAACATGCACTTGGACAACCCCTCCATCTTTCCATCCCATCCTTTCTTCAAAATTCATTACTTTCCATTATGAGGACTTTTAGGGGTCAAATCATGTCCTTGGGGCACTATTATATGCCCACTTGACCCCTATCACTATGGTATAGACCCTAGCGGGTTTCTTTTTGCATCCCAACCAAGGAAATTGACCAACAACCCTCTTTAAAGACCCATTTAAGGACCCATCCGAAATTCAAACTTGGATAAGGGTTCCTAACCCCTAACCCCACTTACACCCACATGAAACATTATCAAGTACCCTCTCAACTCCAAAATAGATTATCCCTTTAATATCAACCCTCACTACTTCAACATGTTAACTTTATTTCTTTCTAAGCTCTAAAAGGGGATCAAATTTATACCCTCAAGAAGAGTCTTTTAATTTTCTCTCGATGGTTCACCCTTCCCATGCTAACACCGTTACCTTCCTACACAATACCAACACAATCATAAGTAACAGTTTGATCACATAAATTTGTTAACTAAATATTTTATACTTTAGCTATATAATAATCCATTTAAAATTTCAATTAGCTTTTTCACAATATATGAGTGCATTCCACCTTCATGGTAGTGACAATAAACAAAATTTCAAAATTAAATGCAAGAATATCACCAAAAGATCACCTTATTTATCATCCATAATATATCTAATCATCAATTCAAGAAAGGCATATAACAAATTAGGATTGTATTAAGTACCTACGAGGCGGGGTCTTACAATTTTTGCTTTTGTTTCTTGCAAATGCTTATAACCAGCAAATTCTAAATCCAATTCATCAAATTCATTATTTACAGTATCTACAGACAATTGGGAAATTTTAGAATCACTTAAAGACATCTCAAAAGTATTTACATCTAATGTTTCTTCTTCTGATTCTTTGTTGGCATAAATAGATTCATCCATATATACTGGTTCTATTTGTTCTTCTTCTACATTTATTTCCTATAACAAATCCCTAACCTTTCCCTTTTGTTCTTTATTGGCCAAGCTATGTTATTTGACCTTGGGCATAAATATGTGAGCTAAAGGCTTATGAATTTTTGAGGATGACTCAATAATCTCTTTTTTCTCATTCTTTTGTGTATGAATCCTCTATTGTATAATTATTTTCTTTTGTCTGGGGGTTGGCTAGTCTTGAGCTTTTCCTTTCTTTGCTTTCTCTTCTTCAGAGGAACTATCATGGCCAGTCTAAGCTTTTCTAATTTTCTTTGTAACTAGCCTGATCTTTTCTAGCTTTCTAGCTACAACATCTATGAGTAGATTTTGATCCTCTACATCTTGATTTTTGGAGTTCTCATGATGATTTTGGTTTTCATAGATAGATGTTAGGTAACTATCTTGTTTGGTTTGGTTGGTTACCATAGTTCTAACATCTTGTTGTGCTTAGTTGACTTGGTAGCTTACACTAGAAAGATTATTTATAATAGAACATTATTGTTCAATTTTTGTAACAAAAGAACTGACTTTGTTTTGGGTAGAAGAAACATTATTCAATTCAATCTGAGTCTTTAAACAATTATTGCCTATACTTCTAATATCCACAACCATATCATCAAGATTTTCTTGAGCTGAGATCATCTACTAGGCTATCCAATTCCTTTGGGCTTCTGTTTTTTTTGTTTTTCTCCTAGATCTACATGTAACCTGGCTTCATATCTACCCCAAATATTTTTTTTTGGATTAATGACAGTGACAGATTTAGGAGTTGGCCATCTACCAGGTTCATAGCCTATTACTTCTTGCTCCTTTCCCTTCATTTCTAATTTATATGTGCTTTTCTTTTCAGCACCTACCCTAGGGAACCTTTCTTTCATCATGCAACCTTTTTCTCCCATCTTAGTTAATTTCATCTCTTTTCCTTTTTTATCAAACTGATCTTTTTCTTTTGGAGTTAGAGTCTTTTTTTGACTCACTTATTGGACTAAATTATCCATTAACTCTGGATTGTTGCTTAAATTTGAAAGTGAAGCTAAAGAAGCTTTAGAAGGATAAGGGTTGACTAAGGGTTGACGATACAAGGGAAAGTGGCTAGATGATCCAATGGATTCTTCAGGATTGTAGTCCATATATGGCTTATTAGAGGTGCTTGGGAAATTTCTTGACAATGAATATGATCATGTCGACAAACTGGGTTTGCCACTAGTAAACACTTCTAGTTTTTCAAATAGAGTTTCATCAAGTAAAGATTGGAAATTAATACTAGAAACTCATCTACTTTACACACGAGGTTTTGTTGACCACAGACTATCAGGTGGTGTAGGTAATTCATAAAATCTGGGTTGTGATTGGTTGATGAGTTTTTCAATGACTAGGAATCCTATGTCAAACCCTTCATGATTTATATGTCTAACATAATCTAAAATGTTTGAATTACCTTATAGGTAACTTACCCCGACTAGAAAATTTGAAGATGGAAAGACAATATTTAGCAACCTATAGATACATATGACACCAACTGTGGCATAGATAGAATCAAGCTAGAGTTCCATGCCTTTGACTTGCAGTGGGAGACAAAAGGTAGATTGGACATATTTTTCTTCTAAGCTAATGGTAAAACTAGGATGAACAGAAATGTGGCCATCACCGCCTTTAGATTCATCAAAAGCATTGGTAAGGATACCTCTAAATTGGTCAATCACAACTTGATCCCAAATTTGACAACAGGTGTCAATAAGACTACCAAAATATTTGGCACCTATATCATAGTTAAACTGAGGATGGACAATAATGTCAACATAAGAAAAATGAACATGGAAATATCCTTTTTCATATCATCTCTTAATATCTATTGGTAGTAAAAATGGAAGATAAACTAGACAAATTCCAGTCCTAGACACCTTAATATTTAATTCAGATTGTCAAACAAAATGAATCATTTTAGCCTTAATGCCTTTTTTTGGGTACAAATCTGAGATCTTGACTTCTGGAAATTTAAAGTTCCCTGCTTCATCAACATATTCATCTCTTTCCTCAAAATAGTTATGTATGACAGAAGAGAGAGAGCTACTAGCATTCATAGACTGCTCACTAGCCATTGCAAGATGATTAGAACTTACTTGTGTGTTTCAATTGCATTTTCTGACTTACTACTCACCCTTCCATGTCTCTCCTTCAGCTTCAACATGGGATTTACAGCCTTACTGTGGGTCCACAGCTATTCGTGATCTCACTTTGCAATTTTTATTTCTAGATCCAAGAAAAATAGTTCATCTTTGGCTTATAATTCTTCAGCTATCTCACTTGTCAACAATGTATAGAACTATGGCTATGAGAATGAGGACAAATAGAGTACAAATGCAAGAAATCTAAGGGATGATAAGCTCTTTTGAGTTAAATAATTTAGAACATGAGTCCTATGCTACCATGTAGGATAGAAGTAGCAAAGCTAACTCAAATTAATACATGTTCAAAAGCTAATTTGATCAATAACATGTTGTGTGACACAAGAAAAATCAATCATTCATTATATAATTAGTCTTGATATCCTCTAACCAACCACTCAATATATATTCTCATCATGTCCTATTTATCATACCTTGCTCTTAAATCCCATAATGACTTCTTCTTCTATTCATTCTACATTCTCTAGCTACATCTATAGTAAGCCTAGCTCCCTTCCTCATCTTCACCACACTCATAAAGATAGCCATCGTATTGTATTATAGGGAATATGATTTTGACCATTAGGGGTCCCTAGATGTAGTTACTTATGACAAAATTATATGTGTCAATAAATACTTGCAATAATTTCAAAAAACTCTTTATGTAAACAAATTCATCCTCTCTAATACCAACCATATCATAGATATCACCATGACCATTCTCGTTGATCATTCAAGGGACCTCAATTTATTACAAGTAGTGGGGCACATTATACACCATCACACCCCTCTTTTCTTAGACACCATTGATTATTTAAGAGATTCCAATTTTCATCTATCACATGTCAACTTTATGTCCATGCCCACCCCCAATACCCATATTTATAAACTCTCTACATTCACTTTATCACCCAGTCATCCTACCATAATATTTTATTCCTTTCATCATACCGAAGAATAACTGGCTAATCCTATTTTTATTTATCACTCCATCCCACCTTCTTAGCCTCTCTCATTGACATATACATGACAATCAACTTCACAACCATTCACCACTATTCCCCATACTATTGATCCAATGATAAATTAACTAATTTAAAATATGGAGACTATCCAACCTACCTATAGTCTCCCAATCATTTATCAACATGTAATTTATATTTAACACCTTTCCTTAGAGATTATATTGAATACCCTTCTACCCCAATTTATGGTCCCCTACTTCAAAAATTACAATGGTAAAGGGGATCCACAAACTCATTTTTCTATTTTCTTAGCTACCTACAATAATCTTTTTTTATGATAATCTCTTGGCTAAATTGTTTCCTCCTCTTAAGATATTGTATTGGATTTGTTTTATTCTTGTTCTGACCATTCAATTTCCTCTTTTAAATTACTTATTCACTTATGCCTACAATATTTATAGGTCAACATTGGCCTCCATGTCAACTTCACACACCTTGTCCATTATCAACAAGGACCTAGTGAAAATATTATTGACTTCATCCTTTGATATTAATATATACTTTCTCAAATTTTACACTCATTTTCTAATTTAATTTTCAAATGGTGTTTATTGGGAATGTTACAAAAAAAAATATGATAAAATTATTTTAATAAATATTTTTTTATTCCCATAATTATGTGATTCTATCAAGTTTTATGAGGAAATGGTCAACTAGTTTGAGTTACTTATTTTGGCTACCTCACTTGCTACCACTAAATTTTTAACCCCCCTATACATCATATTCTTCTAAATATAAAAAATAGAAATGGCTTAATTTCTTCTAAAACTAAATCAGAACTTTTTGTGAACCAAGCTAACAACACATCTTCCTCTACATTAACAATTTCCTTCACCCATAGTCTAATCACCAATTTATTAATCTATTTGATTACCTCATGTTATCATCTAGCATTTCTAGCCAATAGCTTCATTTAGCTTCCTCCCATCTAACCATTTGATACTAATCTTAATTTACCTAAAAAATTGACCTTGAAGCTTTATACAGTTATCATCATGTCCCCAAACATAACACCAATACATGAATGCACCTTAGACATGTGATACAAGATCTTATTGAATTGAATTTCATAAATTTTTTAGGTGTAAATGATTGAGGTGACTAATCTATTTCCCCTCTTAATCCAAATATTCATATATATATATATACACGCCAATCTATTTCCCCAACATTTGACCACCAATTATTTGGACCTAGTGTTGCTATCACATTTTATGCCTACTTCTAATCTTATTTTCAATCTCTCCATATCTCTCAAAAACCAACTTCTAGATTTATTTCATAAGTTTTTTGGTGCTATAAAACTTCGTCTCTCTCCACCTACCCACACACCTACAATTCTATTTGTCACCTTCTCTCTTTATGAGACATTTATTGATGAATAGTGTGGTTCTCTCTTCATTGAAGGACATTAAAAAAAGGTTATTTCAAGCATTATTATGGACCCCATGATCACCTTCAATTTGGTTATAAAGGGAACATCTATATACCGCTCATTTTTATCAAGACTCTTTTTTTCCTTTATATATCTCCTTATGCACCCATATTGGAACATCCATCCCACTCTTGGTTCAATCACTCTTTTTATTTAAGTTGGATCAAAGCAAATGGATGGTTCTTACCATATCATTCCAACTTCTAATTAGTATCACCTTCCCTTGGGCCAAGGAAATATAGGCCATCCCATCTATCATTCATTAATACTTAACATTTCCATATAATTAAAATATATTTACCAATTCTCATAGCTGCCATCAACCAACCTTTACATTGGGTAATTTCTCCCTTTATTACTTCCATAAAACTCATCATTCTCTACATAAATCTCATATAAATACCCTATTTATATTCTACCATTTGTATGCATCTATCTAAACCATCCCTCATCTCCTTCACCCTCCTCCTCCTACCTCAACATCCCTGCCCATTTTTTTATCATCTTTCCCACCCATCACTAGTACTTTACCTAAACCTTTGAAACTAAATGACAAATAAAAATAGTTGTTTTAAAACCCATCCTATCCATTCTCAAAACTAGAACTAAGAACTTCCTACCTCCCAAACCTTTATCTAGCCATAAACAAAAGATATGAAATCCCAAATAATTAAGATTTTTCTAACCCAGACATACCTTAAATCCCTCTAATTTCATAGTCTCCTAGTATACCTTCTTTCTTAGAGATAATTCATCTCACAAAAATTAGCAATATTCCTAAATTTGTTCTAGTTTCCTATGTTCCCCTCTTTTTTCCTCATCATTATTCTTTATTTAATAACCTTAATCCACTTACCATTAAATATAAATTTGTTAACTATCCCACCTCTTCACATTACTAACTCTTACCCAAGATTATGGATTCTTATGACCCACCTACTTCCTTACCATCTTTCCTTTCTCAAAATGCCATGGTTTCTATTCCAATTCCATTTGATTCTCATATTATTGTATCTACCCATATTATTCAAACCTCTACATCTATGTAACATTCATTTCTTGATCATCAAGGTTTGTCGGGCCATTCTGGAGAATTTTGCTCTGATTCTACTCAATGTGCCCCTTCTGCTTGTCTTGTTGGTTATGAGCTTATGGTGACTTCTAACTGGAAGATTACTTTAATTCTTATTGTGAATCCTAAGTCAAGCTCGGTTGCTAGATTGAACACTAGATGGAAGCCTCCTCCTTTTGGTTGGGCTAAATTTAACTTTGATGGGGTAGCGAAGGGGAATCCCAGGCCTATAGGATGTGGGGGGTGTTAAGAAATGATGTTGGTAGACTCCTTGGTGCAGTGGCACTCCTGTTGGGAACTCAGACCAATCATTGCATGGAGGCAAAGGCTACGTTCATAAGTGTTAGATATGCTATCAACAAAGGATACTCCAAATTATGGGTGGAAGGTGACTCCATGAACATAATAAATTATTTGCGTGGCACTCATACTCTGAGTTGGAATGTCTACCAACTCATTAAGGATATGATAATCATGTTGCAATATTGTGATGAGACTCGCGTCTCTCACATTTACCCAGAAAGAAACTCATTGGCAGATTTTTTTGCCAACAAAGCTATCAGTTTAAATGAATTTCATTCATGGGAGGAGGGATTGATCCTTCCCGAGAAAGCTAGGAATTTATTAAGAAATGATGGTGTGGGGTGAGGTGATGCAACATTTATGGTCTAGTACCTTCCTCCATATTGCACACTTTGTGGGCGTCTTATTGCTCTTTGGTCTTCAGTTGAGTGATTTTTGCAAGGGTTTTTTGTGTCTTCTATTGGTAGCCATGGGTGGTGATAGGAGTAGAATCAAGCCACATTCATTTGGAGACATTCGAAGAAAGAAGAAGCTCTATAATATTCTACGCCATGGTAATTTTACTCCATTTTTGGAGAGATTGCACGAGCATGACCCTAATGCCTCGATACAATTTGTTTCTTTCTGGCATAATGATAAGCTCAAGGTTAAAGGTCTGGAAGTGGAGATAAATGAGGATTTGGTTGCCACAGTTACTAGGATGCCGACTGTGGGCTAGAAGTTCTTTAGGGATAAAAAGAGTAATGAGGAGGCAATGGTCCAATTTTTTAAAGATGATGAGCGGAAGCAATTAATCAAATTGGACGGCCAGGGCTATGAGAGAACTTCCCTCAAGAAAATTTGGGCAAGCGTTGTTGAGGTGCTAATGTGTTATGTGACTCTGGAAGGGAGGTTTAGGGCTATTCCTAGTCACCATTTTACTCTCCTCAACCATTTTAGACACAGTTTTCTCATTTTGTTCCCATTATTTCTATTATCGTCTTTGGAGGTTTTAGTGTATGCACATCTGAAGAATAGGAGGGTCGCAGTCCTCCATGAAGGGCTTATTTTATTAATTATGGAGCATGCCAAGACTATTATCCCTACTCTGACCATCAAGGGAAAGGAGAAAGCTTTAAGTGATATGTCTGGGTTAGCGGGTTCAGAGTCCTCTTTGAATGAGGAGGAATGGAATGAAGATGAGGAGGATGTTTCTCCTGAGGTTGCAACTATGTCTTCAAAGAATAGGAAGGTGGTTGGTGCTAAGTGCAACAGGACTGCTAAGAGGCTGGCCCTTTCTGAGAGTAAGGACACAGAGGTGGGGTTGGGCGATTCTTCTCCCAAATTTGTGGAGGTGACTATTGGTAAAGATGTTGTTGGTGGTGGCCTTGAGGTGGGGTCTCAGGATAATGCGGTGGGTTTGGTTGACAAACCAAGGAGGCTGTCAAAGTCTATTGCTAACCTAAAGAACAAAGCCTCTGAGGTTCCAACTAAGGACCCCAATGTGGCTGGTGAGGATAAGGATTTTGGAAATAAGACGGTGACCATTGAGGATTCTCCCATGTAGGATATGCCCAAGGAGGAGTAGGACAAGGAGATTAGGGTTTTGGATGAGGCGGAAGTGGAAAAGAAAAAAGACAAACAGGAGCCCTTGAAGGTAAACCTTCTTTTTGAGGACTTTTCTTACCTTGATGATGCTACCTCCATGTTTGAATTACTGGATATGGCTAGAGCTGGGGCCACTGGTACCTTTAAATTAGCCAAATGGACTCTGCAAGAGTTCAATAAGATTAATATTAAAATTAGAGGCTTAAAGGAAAATATGAAGAATGTTCTGAAGGGTTTGATACGAGACATTCTTATAGACAGAATGGTCGATCTTGAAGCTTCCTATCATGACTTTAAGTCTTTGTGTGATGAAATATTGATGGCCCTAGAAGCCAAGGTTTCAGGTATAAATGTGGATATCAAAAAATTAATGCAAGCATGCCATATCTCTATGAAGAATAGTGTGGACGCCTTGGAAGTCCTTTTCAAAAAAATAAGTGAGCTCAAGGAGGATTAGGTTTACTTCTCTGAGCTTATGGAGAAAGAGCACACGGCCAAGGGAAAAGGTAAAAAATTTGCTAAGGATGATGACAAAGGACTGGTTGGCAAAGGGTCGGCTGATTGGAAAAAATCATTTGATGCTGAGAAGAAGGAGCTACTAGATATGGTTGAAAGGCATAGGAACCAGCAGATTGAGATCACCAACACTCTGAGTGGCTTGAACTAGTGCCTGGTCTTTGTCTTTGTTCCTTTATGTTTCTTGTTGGGTGTAGGTTTCTTTAAGGTTGTTTTGTTGTTTTGTGGTTGTTGGGTGTTTTTGGTAGTTGTTTGTCTTACTTTTAGTGTAGCACCCACTTGATTGTATTTTTTGGCTATTGGGTTGTTGTTGGTGGTCTTCTAAAAATATTTTTTTGCAACATTTTGTATCCTCTGTTTTAAAGGGTTTTAGGTCCCTTCAAAACCTATTTTTCCCTTATAATCAAAACATTCATTTCTTGATCTATCAACTCCTACACATGAGGTTTTTATCTTGAGATTTGTAGTAGATATTCTTATTTTTTCATGATATTAGATCATTTATAACCATACATTCTTTTGATGTTCAACAGGATGTGGATCCTTAAATATATAAATAATTTCCACACTTTGATCACCACTAGATGAGAATGATTGGGATGATGATGACTTACTGGATGTCATATATTTTTGTTGAGACACTATAGACACCAAATCCATGTTATTTAATAACATGATGCTGCATTGTGTCATTTTGATGTAGTTTTCATAGCTACTTTCATGTTTGACATAGTGTAGGGTATGATGGTGGGTTATTAAGTTCATTATCACCTATTATTTATATATGTTATACTACATTTATAAATCAATCCATTTTAGGGTTTCTAGTTGAGGTTAACCTAGTAGTTGTAGAAGTTCCTCCCTATTGGTTTAGAGGTGTTCCTAACTTAGTGCTAGAAAGGATGTAGTTCTTGTATAATGAGTTGATTATCCTAAGTATTCTCTTTTGAGAATACTTCGTGTTTGAGACTTGTAAAGGTTCTTTATTACCTTTTTATCATGGTTTCGCGATCTTGTTGGATTTTTTAACCCTTGGGTTGGGCATAGTTGAGCATTGTTATAGTGTAAATTAAAAATATTCTCCTATGTTTTATGTTTAGTTGTTTCCCTGAATGTTTCCTTCTGATTTTTGGGGTTGCTAAGCCTCACTTGTGGGAGTTTTGATTCTTTTTAGAGGCATTTCTCTAGATTCTTGCCTCTAAGAACCCCTAAGTTGTTCCTATTTTTATGTTGAGAAGTTGAAGTGTTAAGGAAATACTAAATATTCTAGAGTGGTACTTGAGCGAGAACCTCATGGAATGAGCCATGGATGAAAGTGAGGCATGATTTTGGTGAGCATGGAGGTGAGGTATTGTTGCCTCTAGCCTTGTGAGATGATTTTTCCATTCTCTTTTGAGTTACAACTTTGAGGATTCAAGCCTTGGTACTACAAGAGACCATAGGAAGTGTGGAATTTTGTTTGTTATTCTCATGGTAAGGTAAGTTTGGTAGGATTTTTTTCCTTTCCTTAGTTGAGTGAGCAACTATATGGAGTTCCTAGTAGTTGTAGTAATCTTTTTTTCTTATTTCTATTGGACCATGTGGTTGATCTTACCCTCATTTGCAATGATAACTATAGGATGGAGTGTTATGATCTTTTATTTGGCTACACACCTAGTGGTTGATACTCTCCTATCTTGTACACCTCTATATATGTGTGTGTGTTGCATGTTTGTGGCCTAGAATTGGTGAGAGTCTAGAGAGTTGATCTTGTTAGATCTATTGCATTTGAATTATTGAGTACTAGTGTATATTATCCTTGTTTTGCATAGAATTATAGGATTAAGCCTAATCCTAGTGGGGGGATGTAATATACTCCTATTTTTCACCTTGAGATGTATTAGTTTCGGCATTATTTTTTTACTATATATTAGGGGATACATAGGTCATGCTTGTGCTTGTTGTCTTGAATGATATGTGGTGTGTTTGGACCACCCACATTTTTCTTGATGAGGTTCCTAAACATAATGGTTGTTGGTGTTCATAACACATTGATATGTGTGAGTGGAAATGTGCCAAGTTCCTTGCAAGGACTTGATGTATTCCATTGTTGTGGTATTTTTTGATATTCCTATGTTATATTTATATTCTTGGGTTATCATTGTAGACACCTAAATTGACTAACATATTTTTTCTGAAACATCATCATTTCCATCATCAGGTCTCATTAATTTGTCTTCTACATTTAATTAAATTATTTAATTATTTAATTAAATTAATATTATTTCCCCTTCATCCTAGATAATTAAATTTTTATTATTATTATTATTTAAATTTTAAAAAATCCTCCATTTTTAATTTAATTAAATGATTTCAAATTATTTAATTAAATTATATATTTCACCATTTTTCATCTATTAATTAAATAATTTTAATTATTTAATTAATTTATTAATTTATTCCCCTCTTTCGGATTGATTAATTAATTTATAATTATTTAATTAATTTGTTTCAACATTAATATTTTTCTAAATCATATTAATTGAATAATTATAAATAATTATTTAAAATTAAAACTAATTATTCTTCTCAACATTATCCTCTTCTAAAATAAATAAAACTATTTATTTTATTTATTTTCCCTTTTGTACATGAAATAAATTATTTATTTATTTATTTATTATTAATTACTCATGCATTTGTACCTCACCAATCAACTTCCACTCACTTCAAGTTCACTCATCAATCAATTTAGTCATTTATCTAATCTATTTTGTTTCACTAGCAGTCAGACACACTTAATTCTTCAATCAATTCTCTTAACTGATCCATACGATCAATTAGCTCAAATCATGCAATTAGTTAGCTCCTCATCAATTCCTCTCAAACATTCTTAGCCATTGATATTTTCAATTTCACATTCAATCTCAACTATTGATTGATATCACCTAAAATCTATAAATCCAACTATCATTCATCTATTATTCATCTCTCTCCCATTGCAATAAATCTATACATGTATCATTTTAAAGTGTTTTGTGCTAAAAATATAAGAGAAACCCCACACACCCTTCTTCAAGGTGAATTGAATAACAATGGATCTTAGAAAGGTCATCACATAGGTTTGTATAGATTTATTCATTTGATTTTCTTATGCTTCATTGGTAATTTTGGAATTGATTATGTTTGGTTATTTGTTGTTGCTTTCCTTTATTTCACAATCCATTTTCATGATCCACAATCGTAATTCTTTAGTCATGGATATGTATATTATTATTCATGTTGTGAATAAATGTATCATGATTATATGACATGTAGATGCATTGATTTATAGTTTGTATGATGTTGTACCACATCAAGTGATTATGCTATACTTTGAATATTATAAATATTGAGTGGGTATGATTTACATATGTGTTGAGTGGTTACTGGCACAAGGCTATTTCTCCACCTAATTATATAGGTCAAAGTTATTCCCTAATGATGGTTAATTTGGAGATTTCACACTGGGCATTCACTTTTTATTCCTTGATCAGACTCAGTTTGAGTATGATATGTGTTATATTTGACCATGTGTTAACATTGATCCAAATTATAGGTGATTTCAGAGTTTGTCTGTGTTGTGAGTTAGTCTGTTTTGGCTTAATGGTTTAATTACCTCATTTTCCATAAATAAAATTTTAGGAATAAAAAAGATTACATATGTTATCTAGTGAAATAATTCTATGTGTTGGGAAAAGCAAGAAAAAATAAGTTAATTATTTTTATAAAATTCCTTGGGTTGGGAATGCATATTTATTTTTGATTTAATTGTTTGATTAAATATTTTATAAATGAATCATTGTGGAATGTTTTATTTTGTTCAAATGAAATTTGAGAGAAAATAAAGAAAAGTGAAATTAGAAATTTGAAAATGAAAACTTAAGACCAAAAAGGATAAAAGGAAAATAACAAGTCTTTTTATGTATTTTTTAATATTTTTTGGAAGAAAATTGCTCCAAAAACCCTCCTTTGGAAATTTTTTAAAATTGGAGGATTTTTCCCATTTGGAATGTGAAAGCTTGGGGATTGGATAGGAATCGGATCATCAAGCGATGCTTGACATTGTATATGTTTTTCTCCACCAAACTATAAGAAATTGCAAATAAATTTGATTTTAATTGTGATTGAATTAGAGGTATTTATTTCTCCCTCCATTGTTTCTCTATTCCATTTTCTCCATAGATTCCATGCCTACCCTTAATGGAGCATTGAACTTCCCTTTTAGTTTCAAATTTGAAATAATTATAGTTTAAATTTTTGTATTTATTTTTAAATGTAATTTTGTGCCTTTACCATGCCCAATTGTTTTTAAATGCTTGGAGTTCAATTTCTATCACATGAATTGGGTTTTTTTCACATTAGAACCAAAAGGGCACCTTTCATTTCTAGAAATTTGAGTTTTTAAAAAATAGAAATTTAAGCTCCATTAATGAAGTTTGCTCAAATTTGTTGGTTTTTGGATCTGAAAATAAAATGTAAAATTTAAATTTAAGGAGTTAAAGGGAATGTTATAGATTAGATTATTTCATGTCTCCTTCATGGATTTTCATAAAGATTTTTTTAGAATCATGTTCAAAATTTTATATGTCAAGTTTTGTGTCTTATTTTCAATGCCACACTCAATTGTGATGAGTCATGATAAAACTAGGATGAAGGTACTAAAGAGTCATAGGGGAGTGGCTCTTGAAATTGGTTGGAGCACAAATGGGCTCAAAGATATGATGGGTGAATAGTTTCCATAATAATTGATAACTAATGATATATTGGTAAATAAAAATAACCAAGATAATGATGCCTATGGTATAGTTAAAGTGTGCATATAGGTATGGTATGAGCATAGAGTGCATTCCCACTCTCATATTATTGTGTCTTTCTAGTTGGATTCCTCACATGGGTGAGTTGATTTATATTTGAGTCCACTTAACCATCCCTTCAAGTTTTGTAGGGATATGGATCTTAAAAGGGAAAAGGATTTTTTATAGAAAATTTCATAGAGGTGCTAGAAAAAGAAGGAAAACGGTCAGTTCATCAAGGATGGGTTTTAAAAATTTCATGTGGAATGGGATAGAAAAAATTGAAGGGAAACTATATGTGGAAATGTGGAGGGAGAGATGTTAGATGGACATAAACAATATATGTTTAGTAGATAGAGAAGGATATACATGAAAAGTTTGTGATATTAGATGCATGAAGTGGTCAACCTAGTTACATCTGGATCCACTTAGAAAATTCATAAGGGTGAGGGGAATAAAGGGTTATGAACCTATGAGGATTTCAAGTAGGGATATACCTAACAAAATAATGCATAAATATTCAAATGGGTATTATCTTAGAAGGACACTAAATTTCATAAAAATGCAAATGGGAGAATCTAAAAAACCACTTTATAAGTGGATGTGGATACAAGTTAATATGGGAAGAGGAAAATTTGGTAGGATATGAGATCCCACAAAAGAAGAGAGTGAGGGAAAATTATGGGTGCATGGAAGGGTTTGGTAGAAAAATGATGGGGTTGTGGGATGATTATACCTAGTTTGGGGAAAAGTTCTACATTCAATACCAAGAGGTATACTTGTAAATTCCTATGAGTATACTTGTGGGAAAACTTAGTGGATTGAGATGCAAGAAAAAAGGGAACCATATATAATAATATTAAATAGGAAGAAAAATTGTTGCAAAGGGAAGGGAGACCAAAAAATTCTCAAGTAAAATCTTATGGGAAGAGGAAAGAGATATGATGTGGACAATATTTGACAATGGAGGAAAGTTATACATACTATTATAAGGAGAGATCTTGTAAACTATTTTGTGTGAAAATGAATGGGAAACAAAATTGAAGAGTGGTTCAAACTAGGAACAACCATGAAATAAAATTTATAGCACCCTCATCCTTCAGTAGTTGTATTAAAGCATTTAACACATTGAAAACATGTCAATGCTTACCAAATAAAATTGAGTTGAGACCCCATTAGATACATGGAGGAAGTTTAGAACTAAACACCTAGATATAAAAAAAAATCAAATACATCATCGGTGATTAACCCTTGGTTTGGAACCAATTGATGAAAGTTGATAGAGATTTTATAACCACTAAAAATTTTGAACACATTTACTCTCCCTTGTGGATGATTTCACCTAATCTATGAACTGGGAATCAAGAGCTGCGAAAGGTTCTAGAACCTCATCCAAGCATTAAAAAACATATAAAACAAGTAATGTTGGGGATTTGACCAAAATTCAAAACTTGGCATGAGGAACAAATAGAGGTTATGAAACTGTTTCAAACTTTTAAAAACTATTTGGAACACCACCAAAACTTCAATGATTAGGAATTTTTGATGAATAATAGACCTAATATAGTGAAATTGGACATGGTTTCTCAAAACATATATAAATGGTGGGAAAAAAATAATACAAAGGATAACAACACAAGCAAGAAGCGCGATTTTCATGAATCTTGGGACTTACACATCTAAACACTAATAATGACTTTGGTTGGGGACGTGTTCCCCTCATAAGTGTAATGAGAATATAAATATCTAAGAGTAAACATAAAAGAGGGAAAAAAAGGAAGATAATATGATGACACTTCACCATGATTGAACAAGGATCATGAATTCAAAAAAATAGAAACATCATAATATTTACACGGCACAAAACAACATAAAAATAAACACATTTAAAATGAAAGGGAAAAGAAGGGAGAGAAGATTGATTAAATTTAGGGTGTCCTAGGTCCTTCATACAAAGAACTTAGGAACTAATGATGCCCCTCTTTCCCTAATTTTCATTGAAACTAAGAGATTGCAAGGTGTAGAGATTGAATTTTCCCCTAAGGTGAGACAATCAACCTTGAATCTCTAGGCTTCTTTAAGACATTAGGATTTGGAACAAAATAGAAATGATTTCATGCAACTAAGCCTAATGAAAAATAAGACCTAGATGATAAAATGCAAGATCCTGAAGGTATAAAAATCAAATTGACTATTTGTAGGCAAATCTGAGAAGGGTCTGGACACATGTACCTAGCATTAAAATTTGGTTTTGAAAACTATTGGAGGACAATTTTTCCCTAGGGCAAATGGTTCCTAGTTAGGGGTCCTAAAAATACTTTTTGCAATCCCCTGAAGTAAGATATGAGATGTTGTTTTTCTTAGGTTTCACTGTCAGAAAGCCGAAAATAAAGTTTACACTTCAGTTTTTGTGACTTGACAACAATGGTGATAACTTTGAAAACAATACAAAATTTCTCTTTGATATATTTTCAGTCCTTTCACCTGTAATCTACACATACAAAGAGGGAAGATTTTGTTTGTTTGAATGGGGGTTTGCCTTGGTCAAACCCCAAGTTTGGTAATTAAAACTTAATAGAATGGTAATGACAATTGATAAATGGAAGGAATGATGAATTAACACTTGCTCGATACAACTCAACAAACCTTTAATGGCTTCCCTTAGATGACTAAAGTCTGACACATCACTCCAAGGAATCAGATCTTTCTTTACTTGATTTGTTGGATACTTGAATGCTTGGATGCTTTAGGATCAATAATGCATATTAGCCTTCACAAGATGGCATGTACACACACAAGATTGAACATGATGATAAAATATTGAATTATGCAACAAACAACTAATAAATCTACTCTTGAATGCTCTTGACAATAGTATTTGCTCATATGAAGTTTCCCTTAATGCTAGATGATGTTGAATTGATAAAAAGACTATGTATTTATCGACCAATTTATCTAATTTCTCAAAAATTAGATTCCAAAAGCTAAAAATTGTATATGAAATTTGAATAATTAAAAGAACACAAAAAAATATTAAAATTTGGGACCTAGGACTTAAGGAGGACCCATTCGCCTAAGGGCGAATGGGTCTTGGCCCAAAAGTCTAGGACACATTCATTTCGGGGTGATTAAAATATTAATTGCATTAATTAAATATAGGCTTCCCTTTCAGAAAATGGGATAAATAAAGCTTTGGAATGCATAATTTGGAAAATTAGATGCTTAATTAAGTCCAATTAGTTAAGGGATGCAAACAAAGTGTGAAATTGTAAAGGTATACAATTTCCTACACTACAACATTATATACAGATCTATCGAACCTCTTGCTAGATCTCCGAGATGGTACATGATGTGATCGTACTCTTTACCTTTTTCCTTGGATCTAGCATTCCATATGAGAACTAAATATCCTACTAGGTAGTTTCTTTAAAGATATTTCTTGTTAGATAAGTGTGTTTCTTATTTATATGATAAGTCCTTATGTGCAATCATGTAGCTCTCATCTAACTTAATTAACGTCATAACCATATGATATATTGTAGCATTTTCATCTCCATTAGTGGCATGTAACAATTGGTAAATGAACCAAATATTATTTCTCAAATTGAATATAACTAGTGGTAAAAAGACAAGGAAAAGGGCAAAAAACTAAGTAAGAAGAAGGATGTTCATGAATCTTGGGGCCTACACATATGGGAACTAATAAGGCCTTAGCTATATTTTTTTGAATATGTGGAATAAATATAATAGTGGTACTTATTGACCACATGGCCTTCAATTTATTTTAAATACTCTTAGTTTTATAAGCATAACAACCATTTCAAAATCTTACAAAAAATTCACACTTTGTGATATATATTTTGAAGGCATAATTACGTAATATCACAACGAAGATTGTAGTACAACTAAAGGCACAACACCCAATAAATCCCACAAATGAGTAAGTACAATAACAAATATGGTCCTTGAATAGTCACATGTAGGCTTTGATATAGCTAATGTAGGTGGTGTATTAAATATCTAGAAATAATATAAATTCTAGAAACATGGTGCAAGTTGGTTGAAGGATTTAGCCATAGTGAAAACTTTAAACTCATTGAAAAAACCATATTATTTCCCTAAATTAATAGAAAATAATAGGAATATTTTGGATATTGACTAGCTTTGATGAGTGATTTTTGGAGAGTGTCCCATGAAAGTGGAAAAATATATGAAAATAACTATGGTGATTAGTATATCATAGTTAAGAAATATTATATGTTTTGGTAATGCAAATTTGTTAGTATAATTTTATTTTATTTTAATTTTTTTATAGAAGGGTTATATATTTGATTAGGGATGTCCAAATTGAAGTAAGCCCTAAGTCTATTCATGAGATAACCTGATTGTTGTGGTATTTTTTTAGATAATAAGGCAATGATTCTTATATATACTTGAGGGATGAAATGGACAAACACTCACTTAAAATTGATTTTTTGGTTAAAATACATTAGGTATCTAGAGAAATAGAGTTTAAGGGAATTAAAAACCATTACATTAGAGTGCCTTATACATATATAGGAACAAATTTGGTACACAATATTAAATGGGACCATCTTCCCATTAACACAACATATATGGCATACAAAGTAGGTAAATATAACATGAAGTTTAATTATTGCACATTGTAGGAGATAGATAATAAAGTTTGCATGTCACTATTAATTCTAATAAAGAATTTAATTTTGGTTATCTCCTTAGTATACACATACTACACTACCATATAACCATTTACGGTGACTATTTTTGAGATATATATCTAATTCCAATATAGAGATATAAGCACATAGTGTGCATTGCAATGGATACAAATAACACTTTTGTGCACATGGAAAAAATAAATAAATAGGTCATTATTTTGAAAAAATAGTAAATTAATAATGGTGCATGTAGAGATAGTAGACACATAATACACTATACACTTTAGGTTTATAGACACAAATATTCATATTGACCTTAAATCACATGTGTTTCCTTTAGTTGTAAAAATGAAGGATATAGAGGCCAACCATAATTATTGTCTTATTAGGGATTACACCATAGTATCACACATATTAATGGTTAATCCCATTAAATTCATCCATCCCCAAGAGGATGAAGGCCTAGGGAATTCTTCTTAGAACCATGGTGTAGATTAAGGAATAAGAACAAATTGCAAGTAAGGAATAATAGAAATAAGTACTAGAGTTAAACAAAATTATATCCAAACAAGAAGAGGTTGGTGATGGAGAATAATAAATTAAAAAATAAGTTAGTGATTCTAGTGGAGGATTAGAAAGGGAATACTGTTGCATCCTAATTTCCACTAAATATACACACAAGCATAGACTATACACCACCACTATTAGATAGTTCAATAATGACAAGTGTGATATCCAATTAGAACCACCACTGGAGAAAAAATCATATTTGAAGATAATGATCATAATATACAAAGAAGAAGATGATAAATAGTATGATAAGAAGAATCAAATATTATAGAAGAAACCAAAATGGAGATGGTAGACTAGTCACCTATATCAATAGAAGAACCTCTACCACCAAGGGATGAAGGTACATTAGATGGCTAAACACCCCTCAATAAAATATGAACAGAAAATTTACAATTTGATTCTAGTGCTCTAGATGATTTTACCTATAAGGTAGATAAGAATCACGATTCTAAGCACAATGAGTTATATGGAACATACAAAATCATAATGGTGTAAAATATCATATATGGGGTTTTTTTGTTATTGTAGTTGATGGTTTAATAGCATTGATCAAAAGAAACTATTATATTACTATTAGGAAAATTACTAGGTTGATTAAAAAAAATTGATAAACAACCCTATGATAGAAAATAATGCATACAAGATTATAGAATAATCATAAAATAAAAATCAAATACATACCACAAGATAATACAATATATACCTTGAGAAAATCATCAAGAATAAAAAGACTCAACCTCTAAAAGCATCTACACTCAATGTGCTATGAACAACAATAAAAACATTATAATACACATACATAGTCTCCATGAATACTTCTAAAATATAAAGTTCCTTCAATGAATCCTCCATGTGTCCAAATATGTAACCACACATCCCACACCATGATTCACATATTTACTCAACAAGAGATCTCAATACAAATAACCATGCCAAACAACCAAACAACCAAATAGTCAACCTCAACCACCAAATATGTTGCTTCTATAGCATCAAGCTCAAACAAACTAACCAAGTGGTAAGGTAAAACCATGTGTTTGAAAACCATGAGTACACAAAATCATTAACCCCAACATTTACTTTTTGGTACTGAGTTTCCCAATATTAAATAGTTTTACCATGTGCAACCCACACATAAAATATCTAACCAATGCCACTTACAAACTTAGAAGTGGCCCAAATAAATATTTAATGTGGCTAAGTACATCACTAAAGATGCCTCAAAAATAAATAATTATTTTACATATTAAATAATTCTTTCTTGTGCAAGGTACAACATCCTTTTCCTAACACTTACTACTAGTATGGAGAAGTACCAAGATGATTTGGGAAAATTGAAAGATATTGTAAAGAAGTTGAGAGAAAATAAATTCTAATCAAGAGGTTTCAAAAGATTTAGTGTATTAGATTCTAAAGAAAAATAAGCAAGATGAGGAATAGGCTACTAGCTTGGATGTTCTCAATCTAGTAATTGATGTGTTATCACAACACATATCTAGGGTAAAGGAAAGGTTGTAGAGAAGTGTAGATAAAGGTTCATTATATCAACACACATATTATTCTAATATTCACTTGAAGATCAACTTGATGCTATTGAACTGTTCATTGATAGATTCTAGACTCTTGGGATGGATTGTGCTACATATAAAACTTTGGTCTAGATAAATTGTTAGAGAGAGAGAGGGGGAGAGAGAGAGAAAGAGGGGCATGAATATGTTGAATTTATTATGAGTGGTAAATTTAGAAGCAAGAATAGCTTAAAGGTCAAATATGAAGAACTTGTAGAATTGGAGAAGATAGAATTTCATGTTTAATCACTTGCCCTTGTATGCAAGTGGTTTGTACCTGTTGGCAAGAGGAAAAGGGGAATTAGTTATTTGGTCATATTTGTTCAACCTTTAACATGCAACTTTCCAAGATAAACTATGTACACTTTAGAAAATATTCTTACTATAGGACATTATAGATGTTGATCTCATGTGAATTAATGGGCGTATTGAGTTGCCTCGGAAATTATGCAAAAGTAGAGATAATAAATTTAGGTTTTGAACCTTGTAAATGGTATCGTGTAATAACTCTAATTTGTTGGATTAAAAAGTTGGAGGATACAAGGATTCCATAAAATAATTGGAATGAAATGTTTCTAAAGCTCAATATGAGAGAGGCAAACTAGTTTGGAAGATATTCTTACCAATATTGCACAAAGGAGGGTTTGCATCTCTCATGCAATTATGAATTGGGAAGAGTTTTCCTAGAGAATATTAAGAGCACCTAAGGTTACACAAGAAGAGGATGTGTCCGATTATTTTTCACACTCATGATATTGAGTTTGAATGAACTATTTAATCATTTTTAATTTTAAGTTTATTTTTAAAAAAAAAATTCTAGTTAGGCACTTTTGGTGTTTGAGGGAAGAACATAATATTTATTTGGGAAATGTTGTTTTAATAATATTGGGTCAACCTTTGACATGAAAATCTCTAATAAAAACTATGTAAGCTTTAGAAAGAAATTCTATTGAAGAAGATTAAATATTTTGATATCAAAAAGATTAATGAGTGTATTGAATTGCCTCATAAAATTATGCAAAAGTAGAGCTAAGAAATTGAATTGTTGAAACTTGTAAATAATATCACACTCAATTAATTTAATTAGTTGGATTAAAAATTTGGAGGATACAAGGATGTAATAAAAATATTGAAATGAAATGTAACTAAAGCTTAGCATTATTACATTTATTTCTATGGCCATCACATTATAATTCATAAATTCTAGGGACTCAAATATGGTATCTGAGGGATCTTTTTCCTGCGGTTGAGGAATTAATTTGGCATCTGTGGTACTTCTCAGCCATCACAAATTCAATACAAGGGATCCCTGCAACCGAAACAATTTTTTTAATGCTAACTTTATTTAATGTTTGCATGTGTGCAGTACAGGTTCTCTAAGGTCATTATGAGGAAAATCCAGTGATATCTTTGGCAATTAATCTCTTTTTGTATTTAAGGATAAAATGGTTCTGATGAATCTCGATCTGAAATGCTATTGCAGAAAGTGAAGAAGACAGTAATTAAAAATTGTGGGTTAGGCTTTTTTCAGAATTTCCAATCTCTCACTCTTTTGTTTTTGTTATGATAAATCATAATCTCTTATATGTATTCCATATTGATTAGCTATGTATCAGACACCATTTATAAACTTTTTGCAAACTCCTTTTCTATATATTAATAATAATATTGTAGATGTTGTGGATATTTTTCCTAGAAAAAAACTAAATCTTAGCATGAGAGGCAAACTGGTTAGAAGATATTGTTACTGATATTGCAAAAATGAGAACTTGTATCCCTCATGGTATTCTTTATTAAGAAGAGTTTTCTGTAGGATCTTAACAGTTACACAAGAAGAGGATTTGTAGGATAATGTTACACAACATGATATTTAGTTACAGTGGAGTGTTTAATTGTGTTCAATTTTAGTTTGTCATAGTTTTGTTTGTTTAGTTTGTTGTTCTAGTTAGACCTTTTTTTGGTGTTTTAAGGGAAGAACTTTTTTTTTTTGGGAGGATGATGGTATAATATGAGTTATAATGGAGTGGTTTATATCATTTTGAATTAGTACTATAGATGGTGGCTAACTATAAATAATTTAGACATGATTTTATAGAACATTAGATACAAAGTAAAGGATACACATTATATCTGAAGATATAGTGTATTTTGAAATAGTCAAAGTTATTTTTAAATCAATTTTACTATGCATGCACGTATAATTATTCTAAATGTTGGTAGGGGACATGTTACTAAATATACCTCTATGTTGTAGAGCATGATGATAGAAGATTTAAACAAAAAGATTTAAAAGCTATGCAATAATGTTATAAAAATATATGATTGATACATTAAGTGTCATCTATTCACATTTCTATGATCCTTTGATATGTATATTAGAATATGAAACTTGTAGTTTGTAGAGAAAATAAAGGATATATGACTTAACATGTTTTAGATGAGACGAGAATATTCTAGCATGTATGTCATCTAATTTCTTAGCCTTTGGTATTTTAGCATGCAATTATATCATGGATAACTTAATTCAATATATTAGATTAATGAATGATGAATTAGATAAGGTTTGTGTGAAAATATGAAATAAATTAGCCTTCATGAGTTAGAATCAAGGTTTTATCAAGAGGTCTACCCATTCTATATAAGCTATAGCTTTTAAAATGTCTTAAGTTGGTTTCTCTCTACAAAAATTTACTTGCATGGTTTAAATTAATTGTAGAGTGAAAACATATGTGAAAGATTTTTTGTGCCCCCTAAGTGTTAAGTGACCTAGGATATAACTATTATTATTTTGCATGAATCTATCTAAATATAATTACAAAATAAAATTTAACAGTACACATAATAATGCATATTTAATATAATATTTTATTTTAAATAGATTAAATGCATGAGTTGGGAAATACAAATATATAAATTAAATAAAGAATATTTGATATTATTCTTCCCTAGAGTGCTTTAATGCTCAATCTAATTGGACAAGAAGACTACAAAATATTGGAGAAGTGTTCTAGAAAATTTTTAGCTCCTAGTGACTTGTGCAAGACAAATTACATGACCCTAAGCACTAATCTAGACAAATTACAATGGGGTGCTAGTATAAATTTTGAGTTTGGGTTGTATACTCTATACTTGAATCTAGGATATAGAGTAGATACTAGTATTTAAGTTGGGCACTAGGGGCCCTAGAAAATAACTAGATAGATAAATTTTACTCTATGGTGTGATAGTATACACTTTTACAATCTTTCTTGTCTCAAGATAATGTAATCTTTGGTATTAAATCCTTTTGTCTATTATGGATCTAAAAATTCTAGTCACTAATATTCTATTTTATTGGTTCCAAATCTACCTATACTTACTTGTAACTACTTTGAATCTTTAGATATTTAACACCTAAGCTAAGGGACTAGAAAAATGAGTTAAGTTATTTGGGAGTCTATTTTAGTCAATCATGTATCTTGGTATGTTTCAATCATCTAAACAACCCTAGAAATATTAAATATGCATGATCACATTTGGGTTTTCTTATGTTTGTGGTGTATTGTAATTATCAATAAACCATAGGATATTGTTCATTGTTATGCAATCTATTCTTGTGCAATGGAGGACTACATAGGAGATGCAAATTCCATTGATATTCTTAAGAAGAGATTGGGAGGAGTTATATTTATAAGGATTTTAGAGAGGTGATTGGAAATAATATGAAATTGGGAGAGAGTGATTTAGAAAAAGGGAAGCCCCAAAGGATAGAGGAATATTAGAATCCAATGGTGAGAGGAAAGGGTGGATATCACTAGCAAATATTCAACAACGGGAACCTTTAAATTATTTTCTTGGAAGATAAGTTTAAAACTTAGTGTGGATGTTTATAGAGGAAAGATGTGAAAAACATAATAATGTGAGAGATCTCCTTAGTGATATAACATTCAAGGAAGGTTGGGTTTTATCATAGGATTAAATTTAAAATGACTATTAGAGAGAGGGTTTTGGAAGCATTAACCTTAGTTTTTTGGTCTCTTAAATTTGGAATCAATCAAATTTAATATAGACTAGCATTTTGGTACTTTTTGTCCTCTCTAGCACCTAGATAATTTTTTGTCCCAAGAATTTTAGGGTTAATTATAGGTGTGAAATTAGACCTGGGGGTAGAATAAAACATATAAGTGACTATTTTAAGCCAAGAATCGGGAAAATGAATGTTAAACATATAGGGGAGAGGGGCCTATAGTGGAGCACCCTAACTTCACATTTCTCAAAATCTTATGTGGAAATTTCAAATCACTGCCGATTGTGTACAATACTTTATTTGGAAACTCACGTGCTTCTATATTTCGTTTTAGAGTGACATCATCTAATATGATGCCACATTAGCATGCTTTTTGTTGAGGCATCCAAAAAGGCCCCCCAAAAAAGTGAGACCGATAGTGGTGCACTTAGTCATGTTTTATTGGTGTGTTGATGTGGCATCACATGATTTGTTAGTTTGTGTACTTTATGGATAAAAATTGTTTTGCAATTGGATATTAAGGTGCTCCACTATGGGGCCCACTGAGGACTACTTTTATCTCCACTATTGGACCTCGCTCCACTATGGGCCCCTCTCCCCTATATGTGGATATGAATTGAAATAAGCAAGTTGGAGAGTGCAAAGAAGGCATTTTTGACCTTATGGAGGCAAAGAAGGATTAACATAATAAGTTGGACAACTCAATGAGAATTGTATTGTAATTTTTTTATTTTTTAAATTCATGTACATGATCTAAGATTTTAGATGTATTAAATGTCAAAGTTATCTTCTTGTCTATCACTATGCTTAACTATTACAAAGAATAATATTAACAATATTATATATGAGGAGGATGAAGGAATGATTGGTTATTACAAGATTAATTGTAACTTATAAATGTGTTAGTTATAATTATATGATTCCTCTATATATTTGTTACCTGAGAATGGCACTGTAACTATCTATTCAAGATAGAGTATTTCAAAATAGATGTCAAGGAAAGTGTATAGAAAGATTAGAAAGGAGGTAGATTATAACATTACTATCATATATTGTGTAGGCAATGATGAAGTTATTAACATATATATAAAATACAAGTGTTGGTTCTTATGAATTTATGTTGTCCTGAGTGTACTAAATCCTCTTGGACTAGTCACCCTTCTCAAGAATCAATGGACCCCATTGCATGCAACTACAAAATAAGATGTGAAAACTTTTAAGTTATAATTATATGTACCATTATTATTTTAGGAGAAACTTGATCAACCTGAACATGATTTATAAGATAGGAATCTCTTGTTGAAGTGTTTTTCAAATGAACACAACAATAATATAATAGTTTAAATTTATATGAAATAATTAGTACTAATTTGGACTGATGTATAACCTTTGTAGTGTTTTGTGAGTACAATAGAGGTGGATAGCGATTTTGCAAGAGATTCACATTGAAAATAAGATGTAACTGAGGTTAGTTAGGAAGGTTAATTCAAATGTATTATCACTTAGCTTCTTAGTGATGATGTAGGGTCCATACCAAATCAGAAAAAGCTTATGGTAATGTCTTATGATGCATTCCTTGTGCAAATACAACCAAACATAATCACCAATCTAAAACGTGTGCAATGTGTGATTTTTTATGAAATTATTATACTTCAAAGAATTTGTGTTATGAAGGATGGTTTATGCCTGTAGACACCTAAAATTGTCCTAGATATATCACACATCCTAATTTCACTAATTAACGCCATTTTCTTCATAATTCACCTAATTCCTCCATTTAATTAAATAATGTCCAACTATTTAGTTAAATTCACTTTATTCCTCTATTAATCAAATAGTTAACTTTATTTGATTAATTCATCATAATTTATCATCTTCCTACTAATTTCTCCCTTTTGATTAAATAATTTCCAAATTATTTAATTAAAATACTAATTTCCCCCTTTGATTAAATAATTCCAATTATTTAATTAAAATCTTAATTCCTCTCATCCTCACAATTAAGTATTTTTTCATAATTGTTTAATTGGCTAATTTTCGTCCAATCCTCCAACTTGCCCAAAGAATATTCCTTTCTCAAAGAATTTCTCAAATAAAGGGAATATTCTCAATTCAAATTCAAATTCTTCCCTCCAATGCAAAATATCTCCAATCTATTTCCATGAAATTAGGGATATTTTGAGCTCTCGTGGATTATTAACCATTTATCCTCCTTGATCTTATCTCATCCCTTGATTAGCATTTTCAATCCTAACCATTGATCAAAATTCCAAAAATCTATAAAGCAAGCCCTTTCCAACATGAAATTCATTTACAATCCTCATAGCATCCTTACTCTCTAGAATTCTTAAGTCATTTTTTGAGCATTTTAGCACATATTTTGTGAATCACACCTCTTCAACCAAGCTTTTGCAACTATGGATTAGGAAAATTTGAGCAATCCACATCACAAGTTTTCATCAATCCACAATGGGATTGGAGGTTTGCTTGTACTTCTCATTCAAATGGTTTGAATTATGTTTCATTTATGTTAATTGAATCTTTATGAAAATGCTAGCTTAATTCATTGAGTATGGCCTTGTAGGATCTTAAAGTTTTTAGGATCTATTTGCTTCAATTATGTTGTTGTTTGATCATTCACACTAACCATATGACAACACCTAATGCTATATTTATTTAATATTCTCAATAAATTTGATGACTTTTCCAACTTACTTTTGAGATAAAGGAGTTTTTCTAAGGATGGTAATGTGGGATAATATTTTATAATGGTTTCTAGTGGGTGGAAATACAAGTAGACCTAAAAGGGTTATGTTGTAGACCCACATTGAAGTTTATTATAGCTATTTTATATAAAAGGAAGAATAGCATCCCATGTGCATTGATTCTTAAATTTATACATATGAAGAATGTTCATTATTATCTTGTTAACTACTTTTATGTTCCAATAGTTTGTGGATGGAAGTAGATTATTCCAATCTTGCATCTATTAGTGATGAAAGTGTTGGGACCCCATTTTTTTTCTCTATTTTATTTGATTTTCCTCTATGTTGCTTTAGCTTTATGCTAGCCCAAATTAGAACAAATTTGAGAAAGTATAAGTGGGATTTCCACCAGTCAACATGTTTCTTAAAGTATTTCCTTGTGTCATCCCTCATATGCTTATTATGTGTCCAAATTTGGAAATATTTCAAATTTTATAAGCATTGGGTCTATTTGAGTCATTTCCTAAGTCTACGCAAGTTGTTAGAGTTTTTTTCGTTCAAGGTTGTCCATTCTAATGCATCTTCTACCAATCCCCACCTTCTCCCTCTATCCCTATCAACCTATTAGACATCCACTTCATTACATAAATTTTTCCTCACCTACTCAATCTCCAAATCCCTTACCATTAAAACTCATCTGTCTTTTGAACCAAAGTTTCAGGCCATCTATTGCCTAGGTTCTTCATTTGGACCTTCCCCAACTCTCAATTCCTAACTCAATTTTTCCTTAATTTATTTATTGGAGTAAGATTTGTGGGATCCATTTTTCCGAAGTATATCTCTTTTTTCATTCTTGACATCTTGACTCCCCACCTTCTGAATTTTTCCAAGGTATCAATTATTATACTTTTAGACTTTCCCTTTCTATCATGCCTTCTTTGTAACCTCTAATCCCTTAGCTCCCACACCATTTTATTAAGTACTTCTTCAAAATCATACTTTTATTTTTCCTTCTCCCCAAGTACTTGTTTTAAGGTATGTTTGATTCTCAACACCTGATATTCTAACACTCTCTTATCCTTTTGAATTTACTCATTTGGACTTCCCCCATATTGCATACTTTCATGGTATGAGTTCCTCTTCACCTTGGATCCTCAATACCTCAACCAAAGACATGAGGTATGTGTTATCCCCATCCTCTAAATTTTGAAACTCTTGCACTTTTTCATTGTTCAAAATGACCCACTCCCCACATGTCTAGAATTCCACTGATGACCTCATTTGATACAATGACCTTCCAAATTAGATTTTCCCACCCAAAATGATTATTTTCCAAAATTGGCATCGATTTAAATATTTCCAATAATAGAAAAATGGGATAAATTTGGCCATATTTTTAACACCATGGGTGAAGCTCAATGTATATTCCAAAAATATTTGTAGGAACTTTCCTTACCTGCACTCCAAAACCAGTAGTGATGCTAATAATGAGGAGACTTGTGGATTGATGAATCAAATTCCCTTCATATTTTCTTAGTATACCTAGGTGAATTTGCAACATGATTGTTGGCATGAGTATAGGAAAATAAGACCCAATAAGCATGGGTGTCATCTACAAGAAATCAATTGGCATGTTTATAAATTTTGGCATATTGTGCAAAAATAATTAAATACCTAGGAGGACACCATTTGAATGGATGGAAAATATAAAATAGATTAGTTACAAAACTAACAACAAAGAACATATCATGGGAACCCTACAATTTTAGTTTTCAATTTTGGGTATGATATTTTTGAGACTATATTAATGTGGGTTTGTGCAAAATATATAACAAGGTCTCTTTAATGTTAAATAATGAGTGTAACTATTAGATTTGACATTTTTTTAGTGTCTCTAAGGGTATTCTATGTATCTTATAGATGGGTTCTTGATTAGTTGATCAAATAGAAGGCCATAAAATAATTATATATATTTTTTCATATATCTTCTCAAGACTAATAAAGAAATGTTTAGATTTATTTGGAGAGTGTTCCATGGAAGTGGAAAAATATATAAAATACATATTTGGCATCTAGTAAGTCATATATTTTTTGAGAGTTTTCTATGGAAGTGGAAAAATATATATGAAAATATATTTGACATATTTGACATCTAGATTATTAAGTAGATTCATATAAAAAAAATTGTATTTCTTTTATATTGCATGTTGAGAACCTATTTTATGTGTGTACTTGAGTAAATATAGTCCCTAGGTTTATCTTGATTAATATATTGTAGATGGTTTCAACTCTTACATGTTTTGTATAAATCTAATACTTTGTGCTAGTGGATAAAGGCACCAATCTATAACTTGTTCTCCATTTCATTGTTCCAATCCATTAAAATAAAACAAACATTATAATCATTTTTAGCTATGATTTTTTTCTAGCTTTCATGTACAAGTGTCTAATAGTAGAAGGGGTTCATATACCATATTCAAACACTTTAACTGCTAAGCCTTTTTTTCTCTAAATGTCTATAGTCTTATTTGCTCAAACTACACCTTAGGTATGTTATGAAAACTAGAGTAGGGGAATACTATGCATTGGGTGTGTTTTATAGGTAGATAACTATTCAATCCCTATGATATCATATGACTCAACACCTTAAGGAAAAACCCCTTGGCCTTTCAAAACCAAAAGTGAAGGAGGTCTTACCCATCTCAATAATTGGTACTTAATTACCTAACCTAAACATAGGTATTGTTATTTTATTCCAATGTTTGACACCCTTGGCACTTGGTAAATTATCCAAACTTAGAGATTTGGGGTTCACAATTTAGATCACCAACAAAAATTACTTTCAAAAATTGGCTAGAATTTTTTTTCTTGCTCAAATATGGTGGTGGATGGTAAAAATAGTCATTGTCCCTAACAATTGTGGCATAACCATACAAAAATTTGATGAAAATTTTGTCTTTGTTAGTAATTGAAAAGGTATGTGTATATTTTGTTTCTTGACTAGATTCGCTATGGAACATGTACTATATGATTGAATGTATTTGTGGATATTGTGGAGCCACATCTAATGCCTAATTAACTTGGTGCCACTAGGTATGCACATAGCTTAGAGGACCTGAGGATCCCTAACTAAATAATTCATCATTCACAAGAGGGTTGCATTAAATGATCGACCAGGGAGTCGTAAAACTTTAGATAGTGCTTAAAAATTAAGTATATGCATTCACGAATTCTAAAAATCCTACATCAATGGATTATAAGTGAATAAAAATATACAAATATAGTAAAATATTGAATTAGAATAAACTACTAATTCACAAAATAGAGTAAAGAATTTAAACTATTACCTTATGTTGTGGGTACTTAATGCTTAAGACTATAATTGTTAACCATTTAAACTATGGTGTCCTGATTTAACTAATCCTCTAGAGTATGAAACAAAACATTAAGATATAGAATCTGATTCATGAATTGTAACACATTCATTCACAAGCATATAACTTGAAAACTGCCAATTGAATTCACAATGCATCTAATCTAATAACTAAAATTAAAGTAGTTCAGAAGTACCTCAAGTGGCCCTTTCTTGAGTTTTTGCTTACATATATAGGATTTTATCAAACACTCACTTACTCATCAAACCATAATATCAAATCAACTCTCTTTTATTACATTCTAAAACACAAAACTATTACACAAAATCTAACAAGAAATTTATTGAAGATCTTTATTCGATAACATTTTATATTCTCGTAATACTATTGATACTATTAGTGCTACTACTAGATCTCCTCCTTGACAGGGGATCCTATGATATAGGGTCTATGAGGGAGTCCCATTATTTATGTATTGAAGAAAAACTATAAAACAAATGTCAACTCTTCCTCAAGAATAGGAAGAGGACTTGAGTTTTGAAACAAAAAATAATAACTATTTGAAACAAGAGTACAAAAATCAAACATGGTTTCTATATCCAACAAAATTAACCACTTATAACATAAACATGCTCAGTAGAACAATTTTGTCATAATTCAATCCTATTAAAATTAGACTCCTCATAGTTATCTTTTGGCAAATAAGAGTAATATTAGGTGATCCATGAGCTAATCAATAAATGATCACCTCCATCTTCATTTGAAAGTGTTGTGCCCCAGTCGGTTGACTTCTTCCTTGCAACAATTTGCAGTCCTTATGCTATGGGTTGAGAAGCCTGTTGCTATCGGTTGACAGTTATCCTTGCTGCAAATGTTAGTCTTATTTCCTAAGGAATTCTTATTATCAAAAATCATAAATTAAATATAAAATCCCACTAAACTTTATAGACATTCTTGTATTCATACATACACCTTTTAACATCACATGTCTCAATTTCCAAATGCTTAAAACTGCTTAAAAGTATATGAAAGGCATAAAAGGATTTGGTAATGTCTTGAAGCTTAGCATAATGAAATGATAAAAGTTATAAAATAGTAATGGGAAACTAGAAAATTATCAAGCCCATCATTCCACCAACTAAATCTTTTGTTTGTCCTCAAGCAAGCTTTAAGGTTGAAGGTTATACTGCAATGTAATCTCTCTGTAGTTTGCAATGTTGGTCACTCCTTTATCTTGCTTCAAATAGAACCCCTGTTGATTTGAGACCTTTGCCAATATTTTATTCTTTGCTGTAGCTTCTTCCTCTCTCTTCCTCCCTATCTAGTGTGGTATGGAGAATAGGAGGAGAGGACAATGAAAATTTAGAGGAAGCCAAGAAATTTCATTTCTAAAGGCAGTTGCAATGTATTTGTGTGATCTACCAATTGTTGCCACATAATTGTAAATAGAATGAGACTCATTCCTTTTAATCTCTAGAGTGAGTTCTTTCCATCTAACCTAGAAAAATTCAAGTGTCGAGCTTTGATTGTGCCTACTGCTAGTCCTTTCATTCTTTTATAGTCCCTTTCTCTATAATCCATAATATTTTTCACAACTCCCCTCTTTTCTAAGTTATATCTATTGGTCTACCACTGCATTTGGATTTGCTACTTCTTCTCTTAACTATAGATGGAGTGATTTCTCTTTCTCTTGATATTATTGTATCAACTAACCCCTCTAATGTTCATTTCTAATGTAGGAAGCTAGATCATAAATCTGAATATCTCCCACAAAAATGAGTGGGTTCCATATAGTATCATATGAAAGAATCAAGTTGTGCAAATAAAAGTCACACAACTATTCTTGCATCTCTATTGTAGATCATTGGAAAACTTCTAAAAATAATAATTTTGAATTCAAAGCAAATGGGAGATCACTTATTACTTGACTAAATTGAAAACAAAAAAAAATTCTTGCAAGAAAAGAGTGTATACACTAGTAGGAGGTCCACACCTCATCAACTAAACTATCTTATCTGCCAATTCATCAATTTTTACCTTCAATTGCTTTATCTCTATCTCTTGCTTCTCAATTTCTCTAACATGTGTGGATACTAATTATATTTTCTCTTTTTTGCAATCCTTTTCTTTCTCAAAAAACTCTTTTGTTTTATTCCACACCTCAATACTGCAACATAGAGAACGATGCAACACTGCAGAAGCACAACTAATTTTTTTTCTTAAAAAGAGTAATAATGATGAGACAAGTAAACTAATCTAACACATACATCCTCTAGGCCACACAACGCGTCTACACGTGAATTTCAAAACTTACAAAATTATTCTAAAACATAGCATATGAAATTAACTCATGATAACAACATACATCCAAACATTAACCCATTGCATAATAAATCTAACACATAGAAATGTAATGAGAATATTTCCATAGATACAACATCATATAAACAATATATGCAATTTAATCCAACAATGAATAGATCATACATAATGTTACAATTACAACACAAGGATTTTCCTCAATTACAAATAAGGAATACAAATCTATATAGTGTCTCACTGTTATAATGAATATAAGAGAAGTACAAATCCATAGAAACACATGAACTCCTCAAACTAGAAGATCCTGAAATCACAAACATGAAGAGAAAGCCCAACAGTGTAAGGTGCACGCCACCCATCCATGTGGTACCTGTAGGACCAACCCTCGTGCTAGAAGATAGTAATAGGTAACCAAGAAAAACCTACTACCTCTAGACATAGGCAATGTACAAAACCACACGGTACCAGTAAATACAAAACATACGGTTACATTGCTTCCAAAATCACTAAATCAAGAACAACCACTGTACAATACAAACTGACTAATGTCATAGGAGGAGTGTCATCACAAAGGTTGCATTGGTTATCCTAAGGAGATCTTCCTAGGTCCTGACCCCCATCTTGGGTTATCTTGGTAACCTCTCACAAACTTTGGCCCCACATGCACACTAGTGCAGAATCGATTATCTTTCGAGAAGACAAGATAATGATCTTGCCATTCTAGGCCTTCCCGACTCATCTCAAGTCTCACACAAGCCCTTGAGCCAATGAGCGAGGCTAAATTATCCAGTTAAATGTATTAACTACCCTTTCCCCTAATATAGGTTATTTAATTTCCACTGATTAACCTGACTCTCACACGAGTTGTCCTGGGACCACTTTGTGTCCCAGACCCTATTGAAAGCCACTCCCCTATCGACAACACAATAACTCACTCTACAACCCAAGGGTAGACAAGGTGCAAAAAATACAATAACAAATATCAACCATTCTGCAAAGAACAACACATCTTGTTCGTAGTAACCGGGTGCTCAAATTAAATCACACAACCTGTTCATAATAATCGGGTGTTCAAACTAATTCACACATCCCTACAGATTTCATATACTGAATCTCAAATGCGTGCACTACCCAAGGAAATCTCAAGGGAAAATAACAGAAATGACAACCCTTTCACAATTACAATCTGGAACACTTATATTTTCTTTACAACAAATATCCCCCACAGAACCCAATTACCAAAATACTTGAAACTAAAATATATAGTCTCATGAAATTAAAATCACTGCCATTCGGATTTCCTAAATCCAATTGATCAATATCTCATATTTAAAATACCTCATTTAAGCATAATTCCAATTAATAAATCAACAACCAAATAAAACCAAATGTTTAACTTTCAATTTCACAATTAAAATAATCAATCATTTAAATTTAACTAATCGTGCTTGCATGCACCTAAATAAACATTCTTTAAATAAATATATATCTATATTATCAAATTATAAAATCAAATTATTCTATTCCAACATTCATTTAAAAATCATCTACTTGCCTTTTAAAAGAAACATCTTTTATAATAACATCAATTTAAATAAATATATTTAAATATAAATATAATATACATATATATTATATATTATATATAATATATATAAAATATATATAACATATATTATATATAATATATATTAAAAAAACAACAATTATGAAATCGTAGCCATCGCTGCAACACACAGGCTTTACCCTATGTGTGGGGGTCGACTGCTACGCAGCCTTCACCACAAGGTTGCAGCCTGTGAGCAGCACTGGGTGTTGCCCATAGTCTGCGTCCCTTTGTGGGGCAATTGTGGTAGCCCCAACCTCCACCATTTTTCATAAAAAAAATTCTATTTAAATATCCCCTACAAATTTTGCCATACAATGATTTCAAAACAAAAATATTTATATAAAAAAAATAAAAAATTCTTCTACAGAGAAGTTTAAAATGTAAAGCAATATATGCATATTTATATATATGTATATATATATACAATATATATATATATAAGTATGTACAATCCAAACAAAACCAATTTCCCATAGGCAATTTTAAAAATAAATTTCCTACAGGAAAATAAGTAGACAAATTTACAGAGGTTTCGTTAATCCTCAAATATTTCATTTTGAATTTTCTATTGTGTTAAAATTCGTTTCCTACAAAGATCTAAATCTTTCACAAAAAATTATCATTTTCTACAGAGAAGATTAAATTCAATTTTCCCAAAAAGAGGTTTTCTAAGTTTTGATTTAAATTCAACAGAGGTTCTAAGATTTATCTATAATTTCCTTTTGTATAAATCTATTTCAAATAATCAATTTACACAGAGGATCTAAATTGTTTTCTACAGAGGCTCAACATTCACGACAATTTCTTTCAAAAACAAAAGCTTCTAAAATAAAAGAATTCATCTTCTAATCTTTTCCAATTTGTAATACAATAAAATTAAATATCTCTTTCAAATTAAAATTCATAAAGCAATAAAGAACCTATTCCAGAAGATCGGACGATTCGGAGATTGATGTCGAACTTCCCTTTAATCTTCAATTTGCCAAAGCTTGCCAAAGCTTCCTCCAGAAGAATTGCCACTTCCCAGAGAACATAAATAGTCCACAGCCAAGAATACAACAAACTAGATTCGTAAATTTATCAAAGAGCTTCTAAGATTCACAATTTCTTCAAACCTCAAAACAATTCTCCCATTTCCAAAAACCTCTCTCTCTCTCTTTCCCGTGAAAACAACTTCCTCTTTTTTCATAATCTCAATCAATCTCTCCGGAAATCAATTTTAAGACAATTAGAAAACAAACCCTTCTATCTTCTAGTTAACACAACAAATATCTTTTCTTTAACAACCAAGATATTTCTAAGATCTTTTCCCAATATATGCATTTAAAATTAAAAACAATTTATTTAATCCAAATCACATTTAAATCACTTATTTAATTAAATCCACATTTAATCTAATAATTAAAATTACTTTATAATAACTTAAATTAAATTTATTTATTTATTTATTATAAATTTTTCACATTCATAATACAAATTAATTAAATACTTAATCACAACATATAATTTAATCCTCACAATTAAACTTTGCACGATAAATAAAATACCAAGACCAACATGGATAAAAAATTTGACCAATACTCGAATTGACAACACACTATACTAGGGTAAAGGTTTGACTAGGTTAACCTGTTACTATCTCCCAATCAACATTATTGTTGGGTAGTGGACACGCTCAGACCTGTGGAACCAGGTGAAGCCATTGTCATGTACCTGCAAACCTACAAACAAAGCAAATGTCATACATGTATCCAAATAATAATTCATACACACCGTGAAGAGAGAATCGTGGAAATCACAAGGCACTCACAAGCAAGTGATGCAATACCGTTCTCTTCACCAATACAATGTCACATCAACTGACGAGATAAAATATCAATTAAACTACAATGAGCATATAAAGCAATGTCATCTCAACTAAGCATCTATGCAAACATAAAGCATTTCAAACATAATCACCATGCATATAATGTATCATCACATCAATATAGTCTATCATCGCTCCACTGTCAATAACAGAATAACAATAACATAAAATATGGTCTAACAAAGTATCATAACTGTCAAAGAAAACATAGCAAATCGGAGGGGTGTTACATCCTCCCCCCTAGGACTCGACTTACTCTTGGAAGTCGCAAGATCAGGTAAACATACATAGTTACGAACCACATCTTAAGGTAATAGCTACTCATCAACATAACAAACACATTCATGAACAGAGAGATACATGTAATCAAAATTATCCAACACAATACTAATTCCATAAATCCAACGCATCATAATCATCAATCCATAATGTCACGATCATCAAGATCAGTGAAATGTCATCCAACACCATCTAGTATGGTGAAACAACCAACTATAAGGTCTCAAAGCGTAAAACATAATATAATAAGTATCAAAGTTTCATAATCATAACATAGAATAAAGTATCAAACCGGTTAAACAATAGAGAAGGTTCAACACCCCTCTAACAACTATCGAGCTACACACTGCCGGAAAGAGGGCACTCCTCTGGGTCCTCATCAGAATCCACTACCACAATAACGGAAGCAGAAGGTTGAGCATGAAGGCTCTCCTTTTCTTCCTTGGAGAGTAGGGGAGTGTTAGGTCCACACCCCAATGGCCACTCACGGAATGTGAAGGGCTTCTTCCCTTTCGTTGTGTGCTTTGGCTCATCTACCTTTTTCCCTTTTTCAAACTTGAGTTGTGCGAGGCCCTAATCAAAGGTCTTATCCTCTGGAATGCAAGGTGGGGCTACTAATATAGAATTCTCTTTAATAACCACCCCTTTTTTGGTAGTCTTTCCTGCCTTTCATTTCTTCTTTACAGACTTTGACCCTCCCATCCCTGCACACAAATAGGGGTAAACATTAGACTCAAAGCAAATTTAAATCACAACTAATCCACACTACACCAATGTGCATAATGCATTCCCCAGTAGGAAGGATATTGGTGCATTGTGCACTACACTGAGGGTCCTATCCTTTCTATTGGTTTTTTGCACCATTGGACCAACACCACCTAACAACTTTTGGGTAGACAAGTGAGAACAACCCAAAAAGGAAAAAGATAAACTAAAGAGTACAACACCTAGGTCAATGTAATGGGCTCATAGTGCCCAATATATAAACTTATGCAACTAACCACCTAGTGGGTTCAACATTATCACAGAGCTCCCAGTGCTTAAACCTAGACTCTGATACCAAGTGTAAAACCTCATCCCGTAACCTAGAGAACGATGCAACATTGCAGAAGCGCAACTATTTTTTTTCTTAAAAAGAGTAATAATGATGAGACAAGTAAACTACTCTAACACATACATCCTCTAGGCCATGCAATGCATCTACATGTGAATTTCAAAACTTACAAAATTATTCTAAAACATAGCATATGAAATTAACTCATGATAACAACATACATCCAAACATTAACCCATTGCATAATAAATCTAACACATAGAAATTTAATGAGCATATTTCCACAAATACAACATCATATAAACAATATATACCATTTAATCCAACAATGAATAGATCATACATAATGTTACAATTACAACACAAGGATTTTCCTCGATTACAAATAAGGAATACAAATATATATAGTGTCCCACTGTTATAATGAATATAAGAGAAGTACAAATCCATAGAAACACACGAACTCCTCGAACTAGAAGATCCCACCATCAAAAACATGAAGAGAAAGCCCAACAGTGTAAGGTGCACGCCACCTAGCCATGTGGTACCTGTAGGACCAACCCTCGTGCTAGGAGATAGTAACAGGTAACCAAGACAAACCTACTACCTCTAGACACAGGCAATGTACAAAACCACACTGTACCAATAAATACAAAACATAGGGTTACATTGCTTCCAAAATCACTGAATTAAGAACGACCACTATATAATACAAATTGACTGTTGTCACAGGAGGAGTGTCATCACAAAGGTTGCATTGGTTATACTAAAGAGATCTTCCTAGGTCCCAACACCCATCTTGGGTTATCCTAGTAACCTCTCATGAACTCTAGCCCCACATGCACACCAGTACGGAATCGATTATCTTTCAAGAAGACAAGATAACGATCTTTCCATTCCAAGCCTTCTTGACTCATCTCAAGTCTCACACAAGCCCTTGAGCCAATGAGGGAGGCTAAATTATCCAATTAAATGTATTAACTACCCTTTCCCCTAATATAGGTTATTTAATTTTCATTGATTAACCTGACTCTCACACGAGTTGTCCTGGGACCACTTTGTGTCCCAACCCCCATTGAAAGCCACTCCCCTATCGACAACACAATAACTCATTCTACACCCCAAGGGTAGACAAGGTGCACAAAATATGATAACAAATATCAACCATTATGCAAAGAACAACACATCTCATTCGTAGTAACCGGGTGCTCAAATTAAATCACACAACCCGTTCATAGTAACAGAGTGTTCAAACTAATTCACACATCCCTACGGACGCCATATACTGAATCCCAAATACGTGCACTACCCAAGGAAATCTCAAGGGCGAATAACAAAAACAACAACCCTTTCACAATTACAATCTGGAAGACTTATATTTTCTTTACAACAAATATCCCCCACATAACCCAATTACCGAAATACTTGAAATTAAAATATACAATCTCATGTAATTAAAAGCACTACTATTTGGATTTCCTAAATCCAATAGATCAATATCTCATATTTAAAATACCTCATTTAAGCATAATTCCAATTAATAAATCAACAACCAAATAAAACTAAATGTTTAACTTTCAATTTCACAATTAAAATAATCAATCATTTAAATTTAACTAATTGTGCTTGCATGCACCTAAATAAACATTCTTTAAATAAATATATATCTATATCATCAAATTATAAAATCAAATTATTCTATTCCAACAGGGTTGTAGCCTGTGAGCAGCGCTGAGTGTTGCCCATAGTCCACGTCCCTTTGTGGGGCGGTTACATGGTAGCCCCAACCTCCACCATTTTTCATAAAAAAAATTCTATTAAAATATCCCCTATAGATTTCACCGTACAACGATTTCAAAACAAAAATATTTTTTTAAAAAAATTAATTTCTTCTACAGGGAACTTTAAAATGTAAAGCAATATATGCATATATATATATATATAAGTATGTAGAATCCAAACAAAACCAATTTCCCAGAGGCAATTTTAAAACTAAATTTCCTACAGGAAAATAAGTAGACAAATTTACAGAGGTTTCGTTAATCCTCAAATATTTCATTTTGAATTTTCTATTGTGTTAAAAGTTGTTTCCTACAGAGATCTAAATTTGTCATAGAAATTTATCATTTTCTATAGAGAAGATTAAATTCAATTTTCCCAAAAAGAAGTTTTCTAAGTTTTGATTTAAATTCAACAGAGGTTCTAAGATTTATCTATAATTTCCTTTTGTATAAATCTATTTCAAATAATCAATTTACACAGAGGATCTAATTTTTTTTCTATAGAGGCTTAACATTCACGACAATTTCTTTCAAAAACAAAAGCTTCTAAAATAAAAGAATTCCTCTTCTAATATTTTCCAATTTGCAATTCAATAAAATTAAATATCTCTTTCAAATTAAAATTCACAAAGCAATAAAGAACCTGTTCCAGAAGATCGGACGATTCAGAGATTGATGTCGAGCTTCCCTTTAATCTTCAATTTGCCAAAGCTTCCTCTAGAAGAATTGCCACTTCCCAGAGAACATAAATAGTCCACAGCCAAGAATACAACAAACTAGATTCATAAATTTATCAAAGAGCTTCTAAGATTCACAATTTCCTCAAACCTCAAAACAATTCTCCCATTTCCAAAAACCTCTTTCTTTCCCGTGAAAACAACTTCCTCTTTTTTCACAATCTCAATCAATCTCTCCAAAAATCAATTTTAAGACAATTAGAAAACAAACCCTTCTAACTTCCAATTAACAGAACAAATATCTTTTCTTTAACAACCAAAATATTTCTAAGATCTTTTCCCAATATATGCATTTAAAATTAAAAACAATTTATTTAATTCAAATCACATTTAAATCACTTATTTATTTAAATCCACATTTAAATCACTTATTTATTTAAATCCACATTTAATCTAATAATTAAAATTACTTTATACTAACTTAAATTAAATTTATTTATTTATTTATTATAAAGTTTTCACATTCATAATACAAATTAATTAAATACTTAATCACAACATATAATTTAATCCTCATAATTAAAATTTGCACGATAAATAAAATACCAAAACCAACATGGATAAAGAATGCGACCAATACTTGGATTGATGACACACTATACTAGGGTAAAGGTTTGACTAGGTTAACCTGTTACTATCTCCCAATCAACATTATTGTTGGGTAGTGGACAGGCTCAAACCTATGAAACCAAGTGAAGTTATTTTCCTGTACCTGCAAACCTAAAAACAAAGCAAATGTTGTACATGTATCCAGATAATAATTCATACACACCGTGAAGAGAGAATCGTGGAAATCACAGGGCACTCACAAGCAAGTGATGCAATACCGTTCTCTTCACCAATACAATGTCACATCAACTGACGAGATACAATATCAATTAAACTACAATGAGCATATAAAGCAAGGTTATCTCAACTAAGCATCTATGCAAACATAAAGCATGTCAAACATAATCACCATGCATATAATGTATCATCACATCAATATAGTCTATCATTGCTCCACTAATAGTGATAGAATAACAATAACATAAAATATGGTCTAACAATGTATCAGAACTGTTAGAGAAAGCATAGCAAATCGGAGGGGTGTTACATGACACAATAATGGAAATAGTGGGTGTTCTTATGTATCCAGTTGAGCTCTCAGGATCTTTATCCTTTCCAACTAAGGCAAGTTGTTCTAACACTTCTAACCTTGATCCCTGCTCAAATTTTTGAAGTTTTTCCTCCAATTCCTTAATCTTTTCATCCCTTTTATTGTCCCTCTATTGATATGCTTTCAGTTGCTCTTCTAAATGTTTTATTCTCTCCAAATCCTATCCCTTCCAATAGAAATTCTTCTTCCTTCTCCAAAAAAAATTCTTCCTCAACCTCCTCTTTTGACATAAACCCTTCTTAAATAGGGATTTTTGGAGGTTTACTTTTCTTCTTTTTATCAACAAAAATATCTTTCGATTCCGAGTCAAAAGTATTGCTCATATATAGGGGTTGCACATGTTCTAGTGTCACTATTAGGAATATTTCCCTTAGAATTTGTGTCAGTATCAATCATAACATGTTCTTTTTTTCTATCTTTACTTTTCATAGGCCCTCTTTTCCTTAGGCAATGTGACCACCTTCTTCATAGTGTAGGCCTTATTTGATTCTTCATAGGTGCAGAGATAGAGGCCACACTTTTCCTCTTTTGTGGCTTAGTAGGGCTTATTGTAGAAGCTGGGGTTTATGTATCCTCTTCAACTATGGGATGCTCAGTAGAAGTTGCAGGTTGATCTTCATTCTCCTCTTGTTCTTTTAGTTCCTCTATGTTGCAGGTAGTTGTTTCAGTAGGGGAACCAAAGGGTATATCTCCCTATGTTGTAGTTGTAGGAGGTTCTCTGATTTCTTGATTTTCACCCCTTTTTCATTTTGTATTGGAATGATGTTAACATTGTTTCTATTTAGAAAATCCTCCCAAGATATATTGGTAAAATGAATCCTAAGAATTCTTTTAACAAGTGACTAAATAGAAATGGGAAAGAGATGACTGATTTCTTTTCCTCTTATACTCTAATGGCATCCTTTTTAAAAAATTATATAAAAAATTTGGTACATTTACCAACCTGATATGGTGAAGGTGGCTTAGGAGCTTAAAATTCACAGTATACAATAATGATTGTCTTCCATCACAATTTAGGTATCTAACAATATATGCAAAAACTAAGGCCTAGAGCCAAGGTAAAGAAAGACATTTAGTACCTTGTGACAAAGAATCCAAATTCTCTCTTGGTAATGAAAATTCATTCCTAGTAGCAATTGTGTTTGCTCTGACTGGGAATTCTTATCATATCCTTGGTAGACCTGATACCTCTATAATGGCCACCTCTGATGCATCAATCCTCAGTCCCCTCATAATAGCCTCATCATTTTGCAAAGTATTGGAAAAATTTTGGGTCATGAGCTCGTTATATTTTGTGAGTCTCAGAAAATAATCTAGCCATCTTGCCTACTAGAAGATGAGAAAACATTGCCTATCTTCTAGCAGCATATTATGAGTTGTAGGCTCTCTTCTTATAATATCACCCCCATTTATTTTGATCAAAGGGAGTACTCATAAGTTTGTAGTAGAATGCATGGTGTGCTAGTAAGATAAAGGGGGGACAATTAACAATCTAGGGTCCTTTACAACCCTTATCTATTATGAGTTAGATATGGGAGGAGGTATCTATGCATTTCATCATAAGTTTGTCTAGATCTGAAGAAGAAAAATGTCATAATTGTCATTGGGAATCATCTCACCAAATATATGCACATTTTTATGCTTTGTAACACCCATTTATAGCAAGAACTATAGCAACAATATTTATGAATACTATTCAAAAAATACATGGGACTCCAAAATTCATAGTAAGTGATCATAATCTTATATTTACAAGTATTTTTTGGACTAACTTACTTTAATGTTTGTGCACTTAGCTTGCTCATAGTTCATCGTATCATTCCTAATTATATGGATAGATTGAGGTGATCAATAAAATTATTGGAGGGTTATCTATGATGTTTTTCTTTAGATAAATAAGAGAGACGTGTGTAATGTATGCCACTAGTAAAATGGTGGTATAACACTTATTTCCATATGTCGTCCAAAATGTCTCCATTTTGTAAATGTATGGGTACCAAACATCATTAATCACCTATTCCTTTTAGGCACACACAAAGGTTTGAATAATTGAAGAGAACATTCAACATCAATTAGAGGTACTTGTTAGTCACAGGGAGAAATTTCCAATGAAAAAACACAATGAAGCAATAAGTTGATCAACACCATAGTGAAAGGACTTTTAAAGTGGGGGGTTGTGTTTTTGTGAGATTATAACCATATAACCAAATTTTGCTAAATTAATAGCATGAAGATAAAAATAATTCACCCAAGTATTGTGGTCCTTATAAGGTGTTGTAGATGATTTTATCATACAAATTGGAGTTACCTATGGCAACAAAAATACATCCATTCTTTCATGTTTCATGCTTGAAGAAGGTTACTGGATAGAGAGTTGCAACATAAACTAAGTTACCATAGCTTGATGAGGAGGGGAAAATTATTTTTGGATCCTAATGGAATTCTTCAAATATGCACTAAGAGGTTGTAGCTGAGGGAAATCATAGAGTATTTGATCAAATAAAATAACTCTCTAGTAAAAGATGTTACATGGGAAAATGAGCATTTTCATACTAGTATCCATACTTGATCAATGCTAAGGACAACACTTCTCTAAAGAGGGGGGCATGCTACAACCTTAATCCTTTATTGTGCACATGTTTATGAGTAGTCGACTTGTAATTATATTATATGGTTATTAATATAGTCTTATATAAGTACTTAAGTAGACTAAGTGGTATCTAAGGGTAGGATATATAAAGGAGCTAGTGGTTAGTTTATGACCATCATATTATAAAGTATGTTCTTCTTGGATACTTTTGAGGGTTTTCCCCCTAAAAGTGGTTTATTATTCTTGAATATTATCAAATTACCTACTATGTTATTATCTTTTGCAACTCATTTCATTACATACAAATATATCATTCATACATGTATATATAAATATATGTCTAATATAAATGAATATGTATACATATACACATATATTATACATACATGTATGTATAATACACACATATATAAACACAAACACACACACACATATGGGTGTATACATATATGTACATATTATATATGCGTGAATTTATATATATATGTATATAAGTGTATATCATACATTCATATATATTTATGGCATATATATTTATATATACTATATTTACTTACATGCACATAAATATACATATATATACACACACACAAAAATTTGCATATATATATATATATATATATAAAGTATGGGGGGATCTATAGAGGGCCTTGTCCTTGAAATATGAAAGAATGATACAACCTTCTAAAAAACAATTTAAACTTAATATTAGTAACCAAAGGAACTATAATAACATAAACATGAAACACTACATCTTCCCCAAAAATAATGATGGATCACACAACTAACAAACTCAAATAAACTTGTATAAATAACACCCACTATGGTACATTCACTTTTTTTATTTTAAGTGTGACTACAACACTATTTTAGAAAAATATTCTTTTTGGTTATAATTTAACTACTTTTAATTATTTTTTAATCATTATTTTTTAGAGAATAATGAGACACCCCTTCTTCCACATCATTCTCACTATTATTCCCAATTTCTCAAGTAAAATCTTCTTCAAAGGAGAATAACTCCTACTCTAAAATCCCTTGCATCTCTCAACATTCTTCTAAATTAGCATATGATAGTTCTAAAGGATTTAAAATTTTATCTCTATTCATTTCAAAAGAAGTTAGTAAGTTACCCTACTATCATGAGGAAGCTTTATATTTTGTTGTCTATATTCAGCCTAATTCTATTTTTTAATTTCTATATTTTTTAATTTTTCACTCTTAGATTTGACCTCATTTACACATTGTTCTCCTGTGACTTTATTTCTTCCATTTTATTTTTTCATTCCTCTATCCTATTTGGAGAAGAGTCCAATGGACATCCAACTCACTAATGAGGACAAGTATCCTTGCACCAAGATGATCTCCCAAAATTCCTTTTAATTTTTAACACTCCCTAACCTTATGCCCTACCTCAAATGAATTCTAGGAATGAGAAGATATTTTTTCACAATCTAACAATTTCTTCTACATATTTTTACCTTCTTTCAACTCTATTTCTTCTAGAAGACTATTGCTCAAACCTATTTCTACAAGGACCCTCATTGTAACTATTAGCATATGGTTTTTTTAGTTAAAAGGCGAGATGCCTATATATTATATTAGATATGTAAAATAGAAAGTATAATATGCATAACACCATCAAGAAGATTGGCTTTTGACAGTTGAAATTTTCCTTTATAGAACAACTTGTTGGCATATGTGATCCATCTACTACAACCCTTATACAATTGGCACATAAAATATAGATTTATCTAACAATTGTCATTTTTATGTGCAGCCCACATTGAAAGAGTACTATTGCAGTAGTTTAATAAAACCTATCAAAAAGTTTGTTACATACCGATAAAATTCTCAACTAAAATAGCTCGTTACTAGAATTGCAATGCTAGCATTCACAAGAATTACAAAAAAAACTGCCAAAATTTTTCCAATATTCATTCCTCCATGTGCGAGACACCAATGGAATTTTCCCCTTATCATTCTGAAGACTCTAAATTCACTTGCACCAACAGAGGTACCTATAGCACCGGAGGAGCATTCACTGGAGGATGGGAGGCATGAGCTCACAAGAAGGCAATGGCATAGTATTTCTAAAAAAATCACCAATAATTTTCAAAGTAGAAATCATCCAAAAGTAAAGAGGAAGATTTAGAATCATTAACCATATAGGTGATACCCTATTTTTTGGTAAATGGATTAAAGATCAAAAATGACAATTTTAGGAACATAGTGACTTCATCCCATAACTATGAACCTTTTTATAAGATCTTATTATATTCTATTAGAGAATCAAAGACTACCATGAAGAAGATTTACACACATAAGTAGATGGCCACTATAGCTTTCAAGAAGGATTTTCATGTCTACTCTATCCATTCATTTAAGTTTGGAAGAAAGATTCGAAGAGAAACAAACCTACCTATCAACCCCAACTCCATGTGATGAGATGATGCTCTGTCTCATTGATTACTTCCTCTCCTAACTCTAGAATATGTATTTGAGCTACTTTTATTTTGGTAGATTCTACCCTCTTCTTTAAGCTTATGAGATTTAACTAATCTTTCTTATTCTCCTTACCTTGTTTATGTTTTCTCATGGTATCTACAATTGTCCTTTCATAGTATTATTATTCTTTTTCTTTGAGAAACAAAACTTTCTTTCTTTTACCCCTCCATATGGATTGCTTGGCACAACAAGCTAGACTTTGTTATTTTTTTGTGATGTCCTCTTAAGGACTTTTGATTCAACCTTATCAAAGCTTTGAACCTCCCCATCTCTATTTTTATTAATCTCATTGTTACACCCCAATTATAAAGCTACTAAGTTATTAGTACTAGATAAGGATTATGTGTTTGAAAAGACAATTTTATCAATGAATAAGATATGATGCACCTTGTTATCAATATGAGTTTTGTACATTAATGATTGTCTCATTCTTATGTTGTTCAATTGATGTTAATCATGGTAAAAATCTGCATTATGAGATTAATGTGTGATGTTGTTATATCTTGCGAAGTTTATATATACTGCTATTGTTGTGAGCATTTGATTGTCGTGAGTTTATGATTGTGGATGCAAGTATGCGCACTAGTCCTCCAGGCGGAGGGGAAATATCACTTGGGAGAGGGGCTTGGTCGTTTAACCGGTAATGTTAATCAGTTGAGCATACACAAACATCATGATGGGTATAGAGGAACCAAGCCAAATAATTTAGTCTTGATAAGTCATCCATAGGCTTTAGGAGTTTGGTTTACTTCTTTGCGTAGACACATAAAATTGTCCTAGGCTTGCAACTCTTAGATTATTCAACATTGCCCCTTTCATTCTTAATAATTAAATAATTTTTAATTATTTGATTATTTTCTAAAGTCATAATTCTTCTATTAATTAAATAATTTCAATTATTTAATTAATTCATTTTTATCTTTATTCTCCCTTAATTAATTAAATAAATTTTATTTATTTAATTACGTCACTAATTAAGTCCCCTTCTTTCTAAAATTAAATAGATTCTAATTTATTTAATTTCTGTCCACTATCCACTATAATTAAATAATTATTTTAATTATTTAATTATTCATTGGCCTCTTCTCTAATAAATTAAATAAATTTAATTTATTTAATTTGGTCCACTCTCTTGAATTTTGAATTAAATCATTATTTAATTCAAAATGATTCCTTTTGTCACATTCCTCTATAATTAAATAATTATTTTAATTATTTAATTATTCATTGGTCACCTAAATTAAATAATTTTTATTATTTAATTTCTCCTATCACCTCTTTTTCTGTGCCAATCTTATCTTCCACATCAATTCTTATCTCTTGACATCTCATTCAATCTTGGCCCTTGATTGAATTATCTCATAATTCAATCTCAACCCTTCATCTTTGTCATTGCCCTAATTTTGACCTAACCCTAGTCCATACTACAACTTTCAATTTTGGTCATTGATTAAGACATCTTATTGACATCCAATCTCGACTGTCAATCCAAATCAAGCATTTCCTATAAATAAACTCTCTCATAAGCCATTGGGGGGTTGATTCTTCAAGGGTCCTTATGCTGTCAAAATCATTCTTGAGTCTTTCATCCATTGCTATCTATTGTCATTCATCTATCATCCCCATGTCAATGTTATGCTACTTAATTGAGCAACCAACATTCCTCCAACAATCAACCTTCAAAATCTTGCATTCTCATGCAGGTGGAGAAGAGCCATGGAGGTCAATCAAGTCTAGTTTGAAAATTGGTTTGCATTTCCTTTGTTTATTTGCATTTTCATTCTAATTTGTGCTTCATGGTGCTTGATAGGGTTTAGTTAATTGTTGTTTTCAACATTAAATCTGAATTTTTCCCTATTTACATTGGTGAACCTGACATATTTTAACACATTTTGAGAAATCTTGGAGTTGGATTCTTTTGTTGCAGGTTTTGTTTGATTTTTGTTGCAGGTTTGACATCATTGTGGATAAAGCCCTAGTTTCCAAAGATTCGACCATAAATTTCAAACGGCTGCGTATTTTTTCACAAATTTTTTTTTGTAGATTGGAGACAACGTCTAGAGCTTCCATTCCAAAAATCAGATTTTTCAGGGCTGATTTGGAATGACAGAATACGACTGCAGTCAAAAAATCAGATTTTTTGGAGCTGTTTTGTATTTTTTATAATTTTTTTATGTTTTTTCATAAAAAATTAATATTGGGCGCAAAATAGGGAATTTTTCTGACTTCTTTATATTTCTGGAAAGCTCTCCAAAAAATAATAGCAGTCTCTACTTTGATTTTGTATTTTTCAGATCAATAATGTCTTCAAATAATCAAATCTAATTCGGCTACGTTAAAAATATGTATCTGAAATTGCAATTTTCTAATGAGTTTATTTTTTTTTCATGGCTGCATTATGATATTATTTCTTTTGATTTTGTAGGTGATCATAAGGAGTTTTAGTGGTAGAAATATCCTTCATACAAAACAAATTGGAAAGTGAATAATCAGGTGCACATATTCCATCTTCCATTTCTTAATCTTGTTTGTCACACATTTGGATTTGGGCTCTTAAAAATGAATTTTGTCTTCAATCACATATCAAAATTGGGTCTAAAATTAACCATTGTCTTCCTACACATTTGAATTAGGGTTAAAAAGAACATGTGCTTCTATTGTTTGCATACAAACATTTCATTTCTAAGGGAAATTAATCACTGCGAGTGTGAATCAAGTGTGTGTGTCCTCCAAAACACCTCACTTGGTTTGCTTTTGTCATACCTTTTTTAGAAGGCCTGCTTGGAGCACACACCCCTCCAAGGGACGACCTCAATCGAGTGTGAATCTAAAGACACGCTCATTTGGGAGTTGAAATCTTGTCACTCTAAGCTAAGCCCCAAAGAACTTTATACCTTTGGGAAGTGAAGGTGAAGGGTGGGTTACCCCTTTCTCCCAGCTTATTGGCAAGATTTTTCTTTCAAAATTCTTCCTTAGTCAACCTTGTGCAATCTAGCTTGAGACCTAATTGGCCATACCCCACTTGACTAGTCATATGGCTTGTTGTTGTGTATTCAAGTGCTTGATTAATCATAGCATTTAATCTTGAAAGAAAAAAGTATCATTGTGTTTGGTGTGGGTGTTTATGCATTTACATGTAAAATCTTGTGTTTGATATTGCCCAAGTCAAACTTCCAATAAAATTTTTCCACATCATCCAAGTCATCCAATCTTGTCATTCCACATCATCTCTTTAATCTAATCAACATCATTTTACACCATGACAACATTTGAAGACATAGCACTAGAGCTTATTCACATGCTTCATGAAGCTCAAACAAGCCAATCATTCAAAGAGTCCATGACATGATCCAACAACTTCAAAAAAACCAATCACCTCAAATGCAACAATTCATAGCACAAATCCAATACCTCATGGCCAATGGTCAAGTCCAACAAGCACATTATCAAGTCCAATCACTACATCAACAAATTTCAAATCAATCCTATGTGTCACCTATATCATCATATCAACCTCATCCATCCACATATCAAGTTTCCCCTTCATCAACCTATCACAACTCTTCTAATGTCAACCCTTGTCCACATCAATCAACCTTTCAACAGTCGTTATCCTATTCAACCCCTTCATCAACATCACAACAACAAATCATACCACAACAAGTCCAAACACCATTCCAACCTCAAAACATTCCACCACAATCCTATGTGTCACCTTCATCATCATGCCAACAAAACCCATTTACCTTCCATGTGAATTCCACATCAACATATCCACCCATATCACAACAAGAATATAGGATCCCAAGTCCACCTTGGCAACAACATCAAGATCCTTTAAGTCTTAATGCCACCTTTGACAAGGGGAACACCAATCTAGTCCATACACCCTTACCACCATCCAATCAAATGCATATCCCTAATCCACCATGTCATAGTCCTAATCCATTGGCCTCTCCATCTTCTAACCCATCAAACTCTTCATTACCCCCACCATCATCTAATCCTCCATCAAATCAATGCCTTACATTTATATATTTAAAACATAAATTGATGGCATTACATAAATCCACCAATCCACCTACAAAGGATGTGACCCAAGGGCTACAAGAAAGGAATCAATTGTTGCCATGTCATTCAACTCGTCTACTTGAACATACAAAAGAGTCCTCAAACATCATGCCAAGTCCTTCAAGTCAACCATGCCATCCACAACCCCTTGAGCCAAGTCAAGATTCCCCCCTCGTAAGTCCAAGTCACCCTCTTTCATGCTCCTATGTTGTTGACCATCTAGCACATGTCGATCCCATTCAAGAGTCATCCCCTTGCACTTCCATTCAAGCAACCCAAGAGGTATATCAAGAGTCTACTCCCAAGCATGTGGAAAAATCAAGCCCTAGTCCTAATCAAGATCAAGTCATTGTCATCCAACCTATCCATAATCTATATATTTTCTATGATCAAGATGATATCCATAGTGATGAAGAGCCTATGCATGAGAAACTTGATCCTATACCCACCCATGAGCAAGATATTCAAAATTCACCTCCACCTAGTCCTATCCATGATCCATCAACATCCACTTCCCTTGATGAGACATATGCGTCCCAAGCACACATAGAAGATCAAACAAATACCTTGGATCTAAGTGAACACAATGCTAATCAAGATCCTAATGATCCTCCATCACCCACTATCGACCCCATTGCAAGTCCTCCATCATATCCTATTGGTCTTTCCACCATCATTCATGAATGTTCCTCAGAACAACAACAACCATTATCTTCCCTTGCTTCATTTTCTCCATCCAATAAGGAACTTGTGTCTAGTGTTCCACCTACACCTAGTCCTGTTGTCCATTGCATACTCCAAAACATGAACCACCAAGGTAAAGGTTTAGACCTTCATGAAGAAGGTATTTTGGAACCCATCCATGTCAAATTCCCTTCACGCTCTTATGAACTTGGACATACACCCCAAGGACACCAATCTCAAGATGTTGGTATTTCCCCCATGCATCCTAAGTCCACTTTCCATCATAAAGCCTAGCATACGCCTAAAACATATGTTGCCATTCCACCACCGTCATCCTACAAATGTCAAAAGCATGTGACCATACACCTTCCTCCATCCAATTTACCACCATTACTTCCAACTCCTAATACCCCTCCATCCGCTTTGCCACCATTACTTCCAACACCTAATATTCCAATCTTTCATAAATACCCTAAATATCCTAGTCATGACCAAAAAATGCACACATTGTCTAAACATAAAGCTTCCACTCATTCCACCAAACCCAAGGGATTCCAAAATAAAAATTTGGATGCCTCTACCTATAAAGTAAAAAATCCTAAGGACCCTAATGCCTTAGGACATCAATACAAAATGTCAAAGCCAAGTGCATCCAAAAAGTTATATAAGCCCATACCTCCAAAAGAAAAGTCTAAAAACAAAATGGTTTGGGTACCTAAGCAAAAGGAAAGCAAATCAAATGTGGCATCTACATCTCAAAAATCCCAACCATCCACTTCCACCTCACATTCCCACTCTATTCAAAAATTACAAAAATCCCACAAGACAAATAAAAGTCATAAAAATACTAAGTCTATGTGGGTACCTAAAGCACTTCATCCACCATCTCCTAAGCAAACATGTCCATTGCTTCCTACACCTCGTCCACATCAAAAGCTTCAACGTTTATCACAATGTGTGCAACCATTGGTCATGGTTCCCTTCCATTTCACAACAATTCCACATACCTCCATCTCCTCGCCCTTCACCCATTATCCTACATATCTCCCCCACATTCCTATGGTCCATGCTTTTGGCTAAGCCTCCTCATTCATCTTTTCCATAAGTCCCATATAATCCCTATCATCTTCCCAACATAATCTGCATCATAATCCATTATTTTCCTCCATAATACACATCATAATCCATCATCTACCTACTCTATCTCCATTTCATGTCATCCCTTACCAACATCTATGAGCATAATGACATTTGACATAGTCCATGCAATGACATCCATCTCTAGTGGGACTATCACCTTTCATGGAACTAGAAACTTCAGTCCCTCTTATCCATATTCCCCTTCTCCTATCCAAAAAGTCAAAAGGTCAAAAAAAAAAGTCAAAAAAAGAAAAAGAAAAAGAAAAGTAAAGAGAAATCCTTTCGTCCAACGGTGAAAACCTGGTAAACAGGTGCCTTGGATAAGTACCATGATGAAAACCTGGAAAACGGGCATCATGTGTAGTTTGATCTTCTATGTCACTTACACTTGGGGGCATAATGTCTTGTCTATCCAACCTATCATTTTCATGTCATATCATTTCCATCCTACTTACCATCTTTAGCCATCATACATACCTATCATATTGAGTCCATTTATCCACCCTTCTCCTTTTTATCTTGTTGAAGATATAGGGGCAAAGTGTTGAAACATGCTTTGGATATCTTTTGACATACCTCATCCCTTCCAAATAGGCATATCAATATCTTATTGTCATAAGCTTTGTCATGAAAAATCCTAAGTCTTGTACTTAGAATGGGGCATGTTATTCCTATGCGACATAGTCTTTGGAGATCACATCCTTGCTCTCTCACACATACATCCATTTCATCCATTAATCCCATCTATCTCCTTGCACCTAGACTTGGTTTTCCCCTTGTCATTGGTATCTAGCACAAAGGCTACCCAAATTTTCATCCATTGACACTCAAAAAATTTCAAAAATCCAAAAAAAAATTAAATATTCTCAAAAATCCAAAAAAAAAATCATAACATGTCAAAAATCCAAAAAAAATAAAAAAATAAAAAAATCCAAAAAAAACACAAAAACATCCAAATAATTCTCAAAAATCCCAAAACATAGTCAATGTTTGTCATTTCAGTCAAATAAGTCAGACATAGTCAGTCATTTGAAATATCGACATTTAAATCGTTACCCAACATACAACATAGTCCAATTAGTCATCCAGTCAAAATCAGTCAAATTGCCAAAACAATGTCAAATCAGTCTTCAAATTATCCCAACCACATCAATTCTTCTATTCAATTCATCGCATCATCTCATCCATGTCAAATCATCTTCAGTCATTCCAAACAATAGTCCAAATGCAAGTCAATCCTTAATCCATGCCAATCAAGTCAATCAATCTTGCCAAATAATCCAATCATATCCTTTGGTCTTGATCCTAATCTTGTTGTAAACACAATCAATCAAAGTCAATCAATCAAATAGTCAGTCATCCTTGTGTTGATCTAGGGATATGTCTTTCCCCACAATGACAACACTACCATCATCGGTCACCATCATCAATCAATCAATCAACGGTTTGCAACTTGACAGGGGCAATACCTTGTTTGTTTTTGTATCATTTGTGCATGCTTGCTTTCTTGCTTGTGTGTTATCGTTTTTATCTTGCATTTGCGTCAAGTCCGACTTATTCCAACTAATATTCATATCTTGTATCTAGACAAGGTTGTATTAGGCTGGGGCACGAGACACATCGTCACCTTGGTCCTTATACCTTGGTGCATCATGTCTAGTGTTACATCAAACATCATGGTTGCTCACTTTCTTGTAGCATAATGCATCATTCATCTCGTCCCTCCTTATCATTTCATTTCGAGAGCATACCCGTGTTTGTCCAACCCACCTATCCTCTCGAGGGGGCATCATCATCCCATTCTTATTTCGTCATCATCCTATTTTTCTATCATCATCCATTTTTCTCTATCCATACCTTAGCTTCTTTGAAATGATGTTACTCGACACAAAGCTCATCGTCTCAAACATCATCTCAAAGAGGGGCAAAATGTAGACACATAAAATTGTCCTAGGCTTGCAACTCTTAGATTATTCAACATTGTCCCTTTCATTCTTAATAATTAAATAATTTTTAATTATTTGATTATTTTCTAAAGTCATAATTCTTCTATTAATTAAATAATTTCAATTATTTAATTAATTCATTTTTATCTTTATTCTCCCTTGATTAATTAAATAAATTTTATTTATTTAATTACGTCACTAATTAAGTCCCCTTCTTTCTAAAATTAAATAGATTCTAATTTATTTAATTTTTGTCCACTATCCACTATAATTAAATAATTATTTTAATTATTTAATTATTTATTGGCCTCTTCTCTAATAAATTAAATAAATTTAATTTATTTAATTTGGTCCACTCTCTTGAATTTTGAATTAAATCATTATTTAATTCAAAATGATTCCTTTTGTCACATTCCTCTATAATTAAATAATTATTTTAATTATTTAATTATTCATTGGTCACCTAAATTAAATAATTTTTATTATTTAATTTCTCCTATCACCTCTTTTTCTATGCCAATCTTATCTTCCACATCAATTCTTATCTCTTTACATCTCATTCAATCTTGGCCCTTGATTGAATTATCTCATAATTCAATCTCAACCCTTCATCTTTGTCATTGCCCTAATTTTGACCTAACCCTAGTCCATACTACAACTTTCAATTTTGGCCATTGATTAAGACATCTTATTGACATCCAATCTTGACCGTCAATCCAAATTAGGCATTTCCTATAAATAAACTCTCTCATAAGCCATTGGGGGGTTGATTCTTCAAGGGTCCTTATGCTGTCAAAATCATTCTTGAGTCTTTCATCCATTTCTATCTATTGTCATTCATCTATCATCCCCATGTCAATGTTATGCTACTTAATTGAGCAACCAACATTCCTCCAACAATCAACCTTCAAAATCTTGCATTCTCATGCAAGTGGAGAAGAGCCATGGAGGTCAATCAAGTCTAGTTTGAAAATTGGTTTGCATTTCCTTTGTTTATTTGCATTTTCATTCTAGTTTGTGCTTCATGGTGCTTGATAGGGTTTAGTTAATTTGTTGTTTTCAACATTAAATCTGAATTTTTCCCTATTTACACTTTGTACTTTGTGAGTAATGATTGTTTATTGTTAGACTTACTATACTATGACCCTTGTATGAATGATGTGAAAGATATATGTTTAAGTTTGAGTGGGTACGTATACACATGTATACATTGGGTACACGTATCTATATGTATAAACATATCAATACATACGTACGTTAAGCAGATGAATATGCTCATACACATGTGTCAACATGTATATATGCATACATACGTATACACAAGAGTATATATGGTTATACGCATGTATATACGTACACACCCCACCTAATATTTGTGGTAAAAATAATATTTTAATATTATGGTCTAGGAAATTTACATATATATATATATATATGTTTGTATGTATATATCAGTGGAGTAAATATATTTTATGATATATACATAAATACATGTGTAGATATATATATATATATATATATATTTATATATTTTATAAGGTATAAAAATATATGTATATATATTAAGGTAACATATGCATATATATAAATATATATATATACATTACGATGGTAATGCCGAAAATATATATATATATATATATATATATATATATATAAATATATTAATATATTAATACTTAATAAAAATACATATGTTATAAAATATATAAATATATATTATTAAATATTTAAGTAAAAATATTTATAAACTCCAAAGAGAAAATAATTGAAAATGTTTAAAAGAATAAATATTAAACTCAAACGTAATAAAGTTAAAAGATTTAAATCTTTTAACATGAGCAAGTTTATTAAAGTGGATTATTGAAAAAAAATAGTCGCTAGTTTTTGGGAAAACATAGAGACTTCATAAAGTATCGAACCTCTTTCAAAACATAAGGAAAAAGAGAAATATGAATCAAATATTTTGGTGTAAACATTTGAAAATAAACCAACATACAGTTGAGAGTTTTTCCCGTGAATGGAAGAAAGCTTCAACGCAGCAAAAATAATGGATGAAACTTTCAACGCTAGAGAATAGGAAATGTCGACCAGTTGTTCTGTGTTGTAGCAAGCTAAAACTTGACAAAATTGCAGCAACATGAGTCATTTGTTTTCATGTGCCAAGCAGGGATATTTTTCCTGTAGGTGGCAATTTTTGAGTTTTAAGTTGAATTTTTTTGATAAAGTTGGCTCCAAGAGGGTCGATTCACTCCTTTTTGAGATGACATAGGGTTTATTTGTTTGCCATGTAACATTGGACTGAGTCTGGGCACCTTGTTGTCATTCTACATGCCCACAAAGAAGGAAATTGTTGCAATTTAGGGCCTATAAATACTTTCCCAGCCATTCATTGTTGGATATCCTTATGCAATTTGTTTCTTACGAATTTGAGAGCTTCCTTGTCCATTGTCTAAGTTGCTGTGTTGTTTTTTGTTGCTGCATTTTACCATTTTGCTGAGAGTGTGAGACTTAGAAGCTTTTACCAGCTATTGTTAATTGACTGTGCTAAATCCCTTTTAGAAGAGTGAATTTACAGTTGAATTAACTTCTATTAGAGAAGTGTTAATTGAGAAGAGTGACTTAAAGGAATCATCACCATGGAATGAGAGTTTTTGCAAAGCAGCCATCTCCAATTGGAATTCTAGAAGTTGTTGAAGAAGAATCGGGAAGAGCAGTTCCGAGAAAAGAGATTATTACATCAGGCATGATATCTATTTAATAATTCTTGTTTGAAATGTTGATCTCTTTTATTCTTGAGTTTGATATTTGCAATTAGTTCATTGAAAATCAATAATATCTTGATAAACTTTCATTGCATTTAAGGACAAATGTGTGAGGAATTTCATTGTATTTAAAGGGAAAATGAATAAGGAAAACTAATTCAATTAAGGGTAAATGCTTAGGAAATTCAATGCATTTTAATGGTAGAATAAAAGAAGGATTTAAGGATAAAAGGGTTGTAAAAAGGGAATCAAATGTTTAAGAAGCTTAAGGGTAGCTTTACTTAATTTGCATTATTTAATGAAGAGTTTTTTATATGCATTTGATTGAGTTTGCAATTTTGTATGATCTTCGTATATGGAGAATACATAGAGTAATTAATATCTACTAGGAATGAAATGATATCAAGACCAAGTATGATCTTTAGCTTATTTTATTAGGTTAACTATGACAAGCTTCACTCCTAGGATAAAGATTTCCTAAATCGGGAGTTAGGATATTAGACACTTGTTTATTGGCTCATTTCTTAGTAGACTGTTTGAGGTAGGAAGTCTAGGGTAAACTGAACCCAATGAAGGACATAACCTACGCATAGAGTAAGGTAGCCCAAATTCAAATCGGCCCTGAGTAGTGTAAGTGATAGATGACTTACTCAGTCGTTTACTGAACCAGAATACTATGGCCATAGTAATGTAATGTACCTACATCCTCTTAGATCAGGAGATGATTACATTGTTAGTTCATAGTGATCCAATAAGTACATACTAGTTTGGGATTGTGGGACACAAGAATCTAGTTATGTAGGACACACCACTATGCTTAGTTGGTTAACAGAATCAATTACTCAACCAATCCTTTCAACGAAGGGAGGTCCTTTCATTGAAAAATGAATGTGCGGGGGACCGCATTATTAGTCTGTGTTTGGCAGAAAAACACTTGAATGATGTTTCTCCTCCACAATCAGACGTCTGAAGAACCAAGATTTGAAAGGGAAGATCCTAGACCGTCTTACTTCTATTTGTGCAAAATTTTTTTAAGCTGTGTATGTACTCTAATGCTTTCATACTCTATTATTCAGTTTGAAAAGGAAAAAGTTGTTTTGTTACAAAAAGCTTTAAATTGTATTATATGATGTATTTCAATTTGAAAAGAAAAGAAATTTTTTATTACAATGTTATTTACTCGTTTACTTTTGTTAAAAGTTGTAAAAATTGAGGAATTTTTATTTCATGTATAGGATAGATCATTACATGTGGTATCAGAGCTACCGGGTTTAAACTCTAGAACCTATGAGCTCATTAACTTTTCCTTTCCAACATTATCTCATGTTGTGAAAAGTTCTTGTGTCAGGATGGTGCGTATCAAATTGACAGCTCGAAAGTTTGTTATCAGAAATGAATGCTACCTAAAAGCCAAGAAGGAAAAGGAAGCTATTGTTAGAACCATTCAAGGAACCAACTACGATAATGCAATCTGGTTGAGTGATACAAAAACCTTCAGACATGCACTTTCTCGAATAAGTCTTGAGAAGAGAAAGATGAGAATGGAGGCAATGTATAACTACCTTCCTGCAGTCTTACCTAAGGAATCAGATATGTTACCACTCTCCAGAGATATGCCATCTGAAGAAATTACAAACCTTGCACTTATCTTTAGGGATCCAAGGGTTCAACCACTAGCTAAGGTGATAGAAATTTCTTCGAGTAAGGAGTCTGAAGGCTATACACCAAAGACACCACCTATGGAGAAATGGTCTCATGAACAAATGTCTACAAACATTGTAGACAAAATTGTTGATGAGCACCATAATGGCATTGCTTTACGCAATTATGTGTCAGACAATAAATCTAAAGGATACTACCCATTTTGGGATAGATATGAACAAATTAGAGATGAACAAAAAGAAAGAGAACAACAATTGTCACAATCTGTAGGATATACCCCCTTAAGTTACGAGTCTGAGAGTGAATCGTACTCTCCTCATGACTATTTGAAAAGTCCATCTATGTAATTGAAGGAATATTGATTTCAATTTATATGAATAAAATGATGTTTTCATTAAATTATATCTATTGTGAATTTTGTGTTTATATGCATGTGTTTTCTTTATAGGTATATACTTTACATAGTAGTAAAATGATAGTAATATTAACATGAATAGAATGTTTAGGTTAAACAAATCTTATAATTATGGTGAGAACTTATGAAAGATCATGAAGCAATCCTAGAACTAGTCGTGATGGCAAACAAGAACCAATAGGAATGGAAGCGAAGCTGGATCAGATTCTGGCAAGGTTGTCCAATCTTGAAAAAGCAAAAGCAGTTGAGGTACCTGTAGTTGAGATACCTATCGCCAATAATGAAGGGAAAGTTCTTTGCATGGCAAAGATATTAATCATAACCATGAGAAGGAGAAATCTCCAACTCTGTCTATTGAGAAGAAGAAGAAGAAACAAGTATCCACTGAGTAACAAGGGATATGAAGAAGATATACCCTCCAAAATTTTGTTGGAAGTGTCAAAGGTGATGAAGCCGAAGTATGGCTAGTACAAATGGAAAAGTACTTTGAAATAAGAAATTATGACGAAGTTACTAAGGCAGCTTGGGGTGCTTATTAGTTAGCAGGTGAAGCCTCTAACTAGTGGATGAACAAGAAATTGGAACTAGATATAAGCTTATGGAAATTGACATGGAATGAGTTTGATGAAATATTCCGAAAGAGGTGGTTAGCCCAACTCTTCTATGACCAAAAGTTAACTGACTTTGAGGAATTAAAGCAAGGAAACATGACAGTACATGAGTACTAGGAGAAGTTTACTAGACTTCTTCGCTATGTCCCAATATACCATAAAGATGAACATTTTCGTATCAGAAAGTTCATCTTAGGACTCAATAGTAAGATTAGTGGAGAAGTGGATATGCATGGACCAACTACTATGGATTTGGTATATGGAAAGGCTGTGAAGCAAGAACAGAAACTGAAGACAGACTTTGCACGGCAAGAAAGAAAGGAACACAAGAAAGAGGTTGAGGTCACCAATAAGATAGTTCCTAAGAAGGAAGAACCTATACAAGGTGTTGCTAAATTAAAGGGAAAAATATTTCGTTATGGTGGAAAAGATTTCAAAAGAGATCGCAAAAGGAGTAATCCTAACACTGGCAACACTAACAAAGCAAGTGAGAGTACAAGTAAAATTGATGAAGTTGTTATGAAAAGAGGTCCAAGGTCGGGGTGTTTTATTTTTAAGGGAGATCATTATGCAAATGAATGTCCCAATAAGACTTCAGGAACTCAATCTCATGTCAATGCACTACCAAGTCAGCAAGCAATGTTTCAACAGAGGATTCATGTCAATGTTGATGATCGTTAGGTTGAATATCAAGTAACACTAATTGAGACACCATGTACTTTGTTTGGTTTGCCTATTTCTATTTTAATTGATACTGGTGCTATTGAAAACCTTATTTCTCCTAAGCTAGCAAATCAATTAACTAGAAAGGCAGGACACATGGTTATGTCATGGAGTGTTGAATATGCAAACAACACAAGAGAAAAGGTGGACCAATGTTTGTTTGAGGCTAGAATAGAACTACCTAGTTTCACAACCGAAGTCAATCTTTATGTTGCCCCTCTAGGATCCTATGATGTTATCCTAGGAATGAACAGGTTATGGAGACATAGAGCCATAGTGGATTGTAATGCCAAGATAGTTGAATGTTTAGATGACTATGGTAACTGAGTCAAGATTCAGGGAGTACCTAGATAAGTAAAGGTCAGGCAGATAACAACAATGCAACTTCTAAGAGCTAAGAAGAAAGGGTGCAAACTCTTTGCAATAAAAATAGAAGATCTTGAGTATGAAAATGAAAATTTTGATTTTCAGAGTCAACAAGAACTAGAAGATGGAGAAATTGAGGAAAGCGGGAAAACTGATATGGAAAAATATCCCATTCTAAGGAAATTTTTAGATGTTTTCCCTAATGAGTTACCTAGTTTACCACCAAAGAAGGTGTTTGAATTTTCCATTGATCTAGTTCCTGGATCTGAACCTATTTCTAAAGCGCCTTACAGAATGACTGCTACAGAACTCATGGAGTTGAAAGCACAATTAGATGAGTTATTGTCAAAAGGATTGATAAGACCAAGTGTTTCACCATGGGGAGCACCTATGATATTTGTCAAAAAGAAGGATGGAACTTTAAGACTGTGTATAGACTATCGTATGCTCAATAAAGCTACAATTAAGAATAAGTATCCATTACCTCACATTGATGATCTTTTTGATCAAATGAAAGGAGCAACCATATTTTCTAAAATAGATTTGAGGTTTGGATACCATCAACTGAGAATTAAAGATAAAGATATCTTTAAAACTTCTTTTAGAACATGGTATGGACACTATGAGTTTACTGTATTACCTTTTGGGTTAACAAATGCACCAGTAGAATTTATGAATCTCATGAACAATGTGTTCAGAGATTATCTAGGTAAGTTTGTTTTGATTTTTCTGGATGATATTATGATATATTCCAAAAATGAAGAACATAGCAAACATCTTGAGATGGTTTTACAACGATTAAGAAAGCATAAACTGTATGGAAAAATATCTAAGTGCACATTATATCAGAAGAAGGTCCATTATCTAGGTCATGTTATCTCAGCAGAAGGAATTGCAGTAGATCCTACCAAGATTAAAGTTGTAATTCAGTGGCCTATACCCAAAAATGTATATGATGTGAGAAGTTTTATGGGATTGGCGGGATATTATAAAAAAAATTTGGCAAATCTCTCTAAAATTTCCTTTCCTATAATTTCATTACAGAAGAAAGGAAAAAGGTTTGAATGGAATGAGAAGTTTCAAAAGGCATTTGACCTACTTAAAGAGAAATTAACTACTGCACCTATTCTTAAGATACCTGATCCTGAAGGAAATTTCACAGTCATAACTGATGCATGTGGAGAAGGATTAGGTGGAGTATTAATGCAAGACAGAAAAGTGATTGCTTATGAATCCAAAAAGCTTAAGCCATATGAGATGAATTATGCTTCGCATGATTTAGAGTTGGTAGTTGTAGTTCATGCTTTGCAAATCTGGAGGCATTATTTGCTTGGAAGACCCTTTGAGCTTAAAATTGATCATAATGGTTTAAAGTATCTTTTTACTTAGCCAAATCTAAATGCTAGGAAAAGAAGATGGTTAGAGTTAATAGCTGATTATGACTTTAACATTAATTACATCAAAGGAAAAGAAAATCAGGTAGCTGATGCGTTAAGTCAAAGATGCCATATCTCTTCGATAGTAGCATTTCATATCGATTTTAAGGAGCAATTACTTCAGAAATGCAAGGATGATGAATACTATTTGCAAGTAAAGAAAGCATTAAAATAGGATCCACAAGATAATAGATATGAAGGATTTTAGTTTGAATCCAATGGATTGTTAAGGTACAAAGGTAGAATGTATGTACCTAATGACAAAGAGTTAAGAAATATGGCATGGAAGCAAGTTCATGAAGCACCTTATTCTGGTCATCCTAGAGTAACGAAAATGATGGTAGATGTGAAACCCTTATATTTCTGGAAAGGAATGAAAGGAGATGTAGCTAATTTTGTAGCAAGTTGTCTTGAGTGTCAAAGGGTAAAAGCTAAACATCATCATCCTGCAGGACTATTATATCCTCATGAAATACCAAAGTGGAAGTGTCAAATAATTAGTATGGATTTTGTACAAGGATTGCCTATGTCTAGGAATAGACATAATGCCATACTAGTGTAGTGGATAGGTTGACAAAAGTGGCACACTTTATATCGGGAAATTTAATTGATGGAGTGCCAGTTATTGCAAGAAAGTTTGTACAAGAAGTATTCAGGTTGCATGAAATTCCTAAGAAGATTATTTCTGATAGGGATGCAAGAATTACTTCTAGATTTTGGCAAACTTTGTTTTTTGCACTTGGGACAGTTAAATATAAGTTCAACATATCATCCAGAAATGGATGGGCAGACGGAAAGGGTAAATCAAGTATTAAAGGATCTACTTAGGGTATATTTTATGGATCAACAATATAAGTGGGAGGAATACTTACATTCGGTCGAGTTTGCTTATAATAACTCATATCATTCTACTATAGGAATGGCTCCATTTGAATCTCTATATGGTCATAATGTTGATGTTATTGCAGCTTCGGGCTTCATACTTCCTTATTTATTTGTGATTATTTAATGGCAACATATCTCTAAGATGGCCGACCTCCTTTGTAATTATTGTATACACCTAAAAATGGTCACATCACAATAGTCTGGTAATTAATTAAATATTTTTAATATTTAATTAAATCTTTGAATTCAATCTACGTATAAATAAATCTAAATAATTTATTTATATTGTTCATTCTTTCATTTTGATTAAATAAATAAGTTTATTTAATCAATTTTCTTATCTATTTCTTAATTAATTAAATAAACATTATGATTTATTTATATTAATTATCATGTAATCTTGGCTTGAATATTTTATTCTTCTCTTCTAAAAAAATCCTCTAAATTCCATTCACAATTAAATATTCCAAATATTTAATTAATTCTTCTAAAGTCACATCGCAATTAAATATTCCAAAATATTTAATTAAATCTTCTAATGTTCATTCACATCAAATATCTCAAAAAAAGTTTTAAATCCTCAAACTCACATAAAATTAAATAAATTTATTTATTTAATTTGGATTATCTGCAACAACCATGAAATAACTTCAAAACAGAAAATTAACAAATTTCTTTGTTTCTGAGCAAAGTTGTTGCCGTGGGTTGAAGACAAACCTCCATTCTTCTCTCCAACATCCCAACATCTTCCATCTTCCTCTCAACCTCTCCATCTCTCACCATTCAAATTTACCAAACAATCTCACAGCCATTGATCTTTTCCAGCCAGGCTCTTGCCTGCAAAAAGCTATAAAAAGGACTGTCAGGTCTCTGAAAAAAAGAGAAGCTTTTGTACGGGAAAACTATAGCCAATTTGCAATAGCACAACCTTCTAGCATTCATAGCATTCCAGTTTTTAGCATAGCATAGCTTAGCATATCGACATTCCATATCATGGCCTATCATCCTCATATCATAATTTCAATTACATCCATAATCCACAGCCCCTGTGCATAATCTATAGCCCCTGTGCATATCCACAAATCAACATTTCACTCCACCAACATATAGGATAGAGAAGTATTCTTCCTTTGCATACTTGTTCTGCAGGTTGCCATTCTAAGCAGCTTTGCTTATACAATCTGAGAGCAGCAACTTCAAGCAAATCACTGGAGATAGAGGACAATGGAACGATTCTGAAGAAGCTCTGTTTTATTTCTTTGATTGCATTCTATTTAGTTTTCTTTAGTTTAATGTTGCATTGGTGTGTTTTTGTTATCTTATTTTGATACTAACATTTTCCACACACAACCATTATTTATTATTTGTAATTATTTTTATGGTGGCCGACCTTGTCCTTGAAAAGGTGTGACCCCTCTAAGCAACATGTATATATAGAAGGTCACTTTCTCTCATTTGTGTATCAAGCAAGTTTGATCTCCTTCTTCTCAAGTGTGAATTATATCAGGTGTAGATTATTCTATCTAGTACAAATTATTCTAAGGCAAATTGTGAGTCTATTCAAGTGCAAATTGAAGGGAAGACTATTAGTTTGTGTTACATCATTGCTGGTGCTGATTATCGGCCTTGTGTGTGGCCTCATTGTAAAGAGACTTGTTGCCATTGCTCATATATATAAGAGATATATTTTTTGCTGGGTTTTTCTCCCTCAAGAGGAGGGTTTTCCCAGGGTATTTGTTCTGTTATTGTGTCTAATTTTAAATTAATTTTTTGTGCATTAAATCTGATCATAAAACTAACATGGTATCAGAGTGGGTTTGAAGAAGATCTTGATCATATTGTTATTACAACGATACTCTTTACTCTCTTTCTCATCGTTGTTTACTTCTATCTCTTCCTCAAGATGGTGATCGGTCTTAAGATTGAGGATAGACTTGAGGGAGCATTAAATTTCACATCTTGGAGATTCAGAATTATGCTCACCTTGGAGGAAAATGATTTGGCTGAGTTTGTGGAAAGAAAAGTCCCCGAGCCTTCAGATGAGGAAGAGAAGGTTCAATGGAAGAAGAAAGATATCAAGGCGAAAAAGATGTTAGTTGATTCCGTGAAGGACCATATTGTTCCAATCATCTCTAAGTTGAAGATAGCAAGAGAGATGCTTAAGACTTTGGAGGAGATGTATGAGATCAACAACACAATTCGTGCACTTGCCTTGAAGCAACAACATCATCATGTGAAGATGGCAGAAGGAGAATATGTCATCGCTTACTTCATGAAGATTTCTGAATTGAGAGATCAACTCTCTTCTATTGGTCATTTTGTTGATGTCAAGGATTTGACCATGCTTTCCCTTAATGATCTTCCTTCATCTTGGGAGTCTTACATTCAAGGAATCAGTGCAAGATCGAAACTTCCCAAGTTTGATCGTTTGAGGGCAGATTGTATTCAAGAAGAGTCTAAGTTGGTTGTGAGAGGTATTGGTAAAAGCTCTACAAATGAAGGCATTCATGTTCTTTCTGCTCAATCCTTAAAGAAGAAAGAGAAAGCTGGAAAGAAAGGATATTTCAAGAGGAATAGAGATAAAGGAGTTGATGGTGCTCCTCCATTCAAGAAGAAGTGGGACCTCTCCAAAGTCCAATGTTTTCGTTGTGATATGTTTGATCACTATGCAAAGGATTGCCCCACCAGGCCTAATCAACATGCTTCATTTGCGGATGTGGATGAGATCTCTCCTCAGAAGGATTCTAGGGAATTTCTATTCTAAGCCATGGGCCTGCGTTCAAGCCGTGAAGGTTGTGTGCTAATTTGTATGCAAGAGCAACTTATCTTACTGTGTCTAGTATTTGCATCCATCAAAATATTTAAAGAGATAAGTATTCTTTGTTTGCTGAGTTATATCATTTAGTTGGATCTTGTAATTAGTAAAGAGATATAGTGGGTTCTCTTGAATTGTGTTCACTAGCATAGTGGTTTCATTTATTACATGCTAGTTGTGAAGATTTATGAGTGTGACTCTGAAATAAAAAGAGAATTGTAATTTCGATGGTGATTGGTTGGTCACATTGATATCATTCTCTAATGCATGAACTGTGATAGAGCCTTGAACTCTTGGAGAGAGTTGGTTATACATGCTAACTGCATATTGCATTCAAGAAATCTGTAGTTGTGTAGATTATCTTTTTGTTGTGCTAAGTTTGGCACTCTCAAGAGGAGTAAAAGATGGAAGGAAGAGTTATATCAGAATTCAATAAAGATAAGTTTCTTTATCCCTTCATTTTGATCCTTTGATATATTTCCCTTTAGGTTGATTTACTTATTCATGTTTTAATATTGTTCATAAATTCTTATGTATTCATGCTATAACCTGAGATAATAAACCTTGTATGATTCTAGTCTTGATATTTCTTTGCATAGTTATAGACAGTTAGTAATCTCTCTCTATAATGCTTCCAGAAAGATCGAGGGGCAAGAAAGTGATGAGAGATTGCTTAGTGATGAATAGCTTGAGGCGTCTTATGAGGAAGTCATGCTGACCAAAGAAATGATCAAGCCTGAAGTCACAACTTGTAGCCATGAGATTGAGTTGATGGCTAGAGGGAGTTCACTTCTAGAAGACTTCTTTGCAATCTCTGGAGCAGGGATCAAGAGGGAGCTTTGTAACTCACTGAGAAGAAGTGAATATTATTGTATTGCAAGGCTAGGTGCTAAACCCTTAGAGGATCCCTTCAACTGTTGAGATCAGAATTGCTCAAAACTGTCATATGGATTTATCATTGGTAGCTCCGCAAACCTATTTAGAATAGAGTGATCTGCAATGAGGTCGAGGAGGTCAACCCTGAACTCTCTACAATACCAGAGGTGTGCACTAGAAAACATTTATCCAAGGCAAGCGTTGCAGACAATCTTGGTTGATGAGGTCAGAAGGTTGATGCAAGTACTTAAAGATTCAGAGGGAGCCTACTATTGATATTTTGAAGAGATTTGGTATGATGGATTGCAAATCCATGTCTACATCTATGGAAACCAACTTGCACAAGTTGAAAGAGGTTGCAGCTAGTTCAGACCTAGTAGATCCCATGATGTACATGCAGTTGATTGGATCCTTGATGTATCTAGTTAACACTAGACCTGAAATCTGCTATGCAGTAAGTGCACTTAGTCAATTCATGTGTGAACCGAGGCAGGTACATCTTGTTGTAGTGAAACATGTCCTAAGATACTTGTGTGGGACAGTTGGATATGGGCTGAGATATTCTTCAGGTGTGATCATGGAGCTACATGGTTATACAAATTCTATTTCAATAGGTTGTTTTGTTGATCAAAAGAGCACCTCTGGATGTTATTTCAGTTCGGGGTTTGTGATGATCTCCTGATGTAGTAGGAAGCAGTCTTCAGTGGCACTCAATATCACAGAGGTCATGTACATTGCAGCATGTGTGGCAATTTGAGAAGCAGTGTGGCTTCAGAAGCTCCTTGTAGGATTGGTTGGACAATCGTTGGAGCCAACTGTCATCCATTGTGTTAATTAAGCTATCTAGAGCCTTCTGTCAATACAGTGTTTCATGACAGAACTAAACATGTTATTGAGGAAAGCATTTTAGTTGAGGTATATCAACACTGATGAGCAGATGACAGACATTCTCACCAAGTCTTTCTCCAGGATAAAGTTTGTGTACTTTCGAGATAAGCTTGGTATGGTGGAGAATACAACCTTAACTGAGAAGGAGTCTCAATATCAGTGATCCTCTTTAATGAGTTCTTCTCTGTGAGAGAAGTTCGAGGTGAAATCCCTTGATTAATGAGTTCTTCTTTGTGAGAGAAGTTCGAGGTGCAATCCCTTGATTAACAAGTTCTTCTCTATGAGAGAAGTTTGAGGTGAAATCCCTTGATTAATGAGTTATTCTCTGTAAGAGAAGTTCGAGGTGAAATCCCTTGATTCCACCCTCTGGGAGAGCCATGGTGGACGTCATGTGTGTGACTCCATGACAACATCACATGAGAGAGTCAGTGATGATTCCTCTTGTACTTGTGTTTTCACCCTCTGGGAGAGCCATGGTGAAAGTCATGTTGAGGTGACAACATCATGCAAGTGATGAACACTTGTACATGCCATACATGGTTGTAGCCATTATGGTTGATATCACAATGAGGTGATATCTAATATCACAATGAGGTGATATCATTTATTTTCCACATATGGTTGTAGCCATTGTGGTTGGCATCATGATGAGGTGATGTGTCTTGGGCAACAGGAAGTATTCCTCCCTAGTTGAGAGGGAGTGTTGATGTTATTGCAGCTTCAGGCTTCATACTTATTTATTTGTGATTATTTAATGGCAATGTATCTCTAAGATGGCTGACCTCCTTTATTATTATTATTTATTATTTGTAATTATTTTTATGGTGGCCGACCTTGTCCTTGAAAAGTTGCAACCCCTCTAAGCAACATGTATATATAGAAGGTCATTTTCTCTCATTTGTGTATCAAGCAAGTTCAATCTCCTTCTCAAGTGCAAATTATATCAAGTGCATATTATTCTATCTAGCATGAATTATTCAAAGGCAGATTGTGAGTCTATTCAAGTGAAGATTGAAGGGCAGACTATTAGTTTGTGTTACATCATTAATGGTGTTGATTATCGGCCTTGTGTGTGGCCTCATTGTAAAGAGACTTGTTGCCATTGCTCATATATTTAAGAGATATATTTTTTTGTTGGGTTTTTCTCCCTCAAGAGGAGGGTTTTCCCAGGGTATCTGCTATGTTATTGTGTCTGATTTTAAATTATTTTTCTGTGCATTAAATCTGATCATGAAACTAACACATAAGTGTTGAACTCTGATAAATTGGGATAAACTTGAGGATCGGATAAGTCTTGGACTTAAAATGTTAGTAGAAATGGATGAGCAGATGAAGGTTATTAAGCAAAGGTTAGAAAAAGCTAATAGTCGACAGAAAAGCTATGCAGATAACAAGAGAGTGCCCCATAATTTTGCCATAGGTGACAAGGTACTTTTGAGAGTCAAACCTCATAAGAGTTCCATCAAGTTTGGAAAATATTCTAAGTTGTCTCCTTGTTATGTAGGACCCTTTGAAGTCCTTGAGGAAATAAACACTGTAGTTTACTGAATCACCTTACCACCAGCTCTTGCCAAAATGCATAATGTCTTCCATGTGTCCTATCTTAAAAAGTACATTCCAGGAGATAGTCATGTTATCGATTGGACTGCTTTATAGGTAAAGGATCCTGAAGTAATAACTCTTGAACCCATAAAGGTGTTGGAGGTGTGTAGACTTCATTTCTGCAATAGGGATGTTAAACAATGCAAAGTTCAATGGGATCAGTACACAGAGGATTCAACAACATGGGAAGACTATGAGGAAATTCTACGGAAGTTTCCAAATATTCTCAAATCTTTTGAGAATAATGAATAAAATTTATGTATTTGACTTTTTATGTTTGAAATAATACCTTAAGTCATCGGGGATGATGATTCATAAGGGGGGAGTATGTTACACCCCGATTATATAGCTACTAAGTTATTAGTACTAGATAAGGATTATGTGTTTGAAAAGACAATTTTATCAATGAATAAGATATGATGCACCTTGTTATCAATATGAGTTTGTACATTAATGATTGTCTCATTCTTATGTTTTTCAATTGATGTTAATCATGGTGAAAATGTGCATTATGGGGTTAATGTGTGATGTTGTTATATCTTGTGAAGTTTATATATACTGCTATTGTTGTGAGCATTTGATTGTCATGAGTTTATGATTATGGATGCAGATATGTGCACTAGTCCTCCAGGCGGAGGGGAAATATCACTTGGGAGAGGGGTTTGGTCGTTTAACTGGTAATGTTAATTGGTTGAGCATACACACACATCATGATGAGTATAGAGGAACCAAGTCAGATAAGTTAGTTTTGATAAGTCATCCATAGGCTTTAGGAGTTTGGTTTACTTCTTTGTGCTTTGTGAGTAATGATTGTTTATTGAACTAGACTTACTATACTGTGACCCTTGTATGAATGATGTGAAAGATATATGTTTAAGGTTGAGTGGGTACGTATACACATGTATACATTGGGTGCATGTATCTATATGTATAAACATATCGATACATACGTACGTTAAGTAGATGGATATGCTCATACACATGTGTCGACATGTATATATGCATACATACATATACACAAGAGTATATATGGTTATATGCATGTATATACGTACACACCCCACCTAATATTTGTGGTAAAAATAATATTTTAATATTATGGTCTAGGAAATTTACATATATATATATGTGTGTGTGTGTGTGTGTGTGTGTGTGTGTGTGTATGTATATATCAATGGAGTAAATATATTTTACGATATATACATAAATACATGTGTAGATATATATATTTATATATTTTATAAGGTATAAAAATATATGTATGTATATTAAGGTAATATATGCATATATATAAATATATATATATATATATATACATTACGATGGTAATGTCGAATATATATATATATATATATATATATATATATATTTATATATAAATATATTAATACTTAATAAAAATACATATGTTATAAAATATATAAATATATATTATTAAATATTTAAGTAAAAATATTTATAAACTCCAAAGAGAAAATAATTGAAAATATTTAAAAGAATAAATATTAAACTCAAAGGTAATAAAGTTAAAAGATTTAAATCTTTTAACATGAGAAAGTTTATTAAAGTGGATTATTGAAAAAAAATAGTTGCAAGTTTTTGGGAAAACATAGAGACTTCATAAAGTATCAAACCTCTTTCAAAACATAAGGAAAAAGAGAAATATGAATCAAATATTTTGGTGTAAACATTTGAAAATAAACCAACATACAGTTGAGAGTTTTTCCCGTGAATGGAAGAAAGCTTCAACACAACAAAAATAATGGAGGAAACTTTCAGCGCTGGAGAATAGGAAATGTCAACTAGTTGTTATGTGTTGTAGCAAGCTAAAACTTGACAAAATTGCAACAACATGAGTCATTTGTTTTCATGTGCCAAGCAGGGACGTTTTTCCTGTAGGTGGCGATTTCTAAGTTTTAAGTTGAATTTTTCTGATAAAGCTAGCTCCAAGAGGGTCGATTCACTCCTTTTTGAGATGACATAGGGTTTATTTGCTTTCCATGTAACATTGGACTGAGTCTGGTCGCCTTGTTGTCATTCTACATGCCCACAAATAAGGAAATTGTTGCAATTTTGGGCCTATAAATACTTTCCCAACCATTCATTGTTGGATATCCTTGTGCAATTTGTTTCTTGCGAATTTGAGAGCTTCCTTGTCCATTGTCTAAGTTGCTATGTTGTTTTCTGTTGCTGCATTTTACCATTTTGCTGAGAGTGTGAGAATTAGAAGCTTTTACCAGCTATTGTTAATTGACTGTGCTAAATCCCTTTTAGAAGAGTGAATTTACAATTGAATTAACTTCTATTAGAGAAGTGTTAATTGAGAAGAGTGACTTAAAGGAATCATCACCATTGAATGAGAGTTTTTGCAGAGCAACCATCTCCAATTGGAATTCTGGAAGTTGTTGAAGAATAATTAGGAAGAGCAGTGCTGAGAAAGGAGCTTATTACATCAGGCATGATATCTATTTAATAATTCTTGTTTGAAATGCTGCTCTCTTTTATTCTTGAGTTTGATATTTGCAATTATTTAATTGAAAATCAGTAATGTCTTGATAAACTTTCATTGCATTTAAGGACAAATGTGTGAGGAATTTCATTGTATTTAAAGGGAAAATGAATAAGGAAAACCAATTCAATTAAGGGTAAATGCTTAGGAAATTCAATGCATTTTAATGGTAGAATAAAAGAAGGATTTAAGGATAAAAGGGTTGTAAAAAGGGAATCAAATGTTTAAGAAGCTTAAGGGTAGCTTTACTTAAGTTGCATTATTTAATGAAGAGTTTTTTATATGCATTTGATTGAGTTTGCAATTTTGTATGATCTTCGTATATGGAGAATGCATAGAGTAATTAATATCTACTAGGAACAAAATGACGTCAAGACCAAGTATGATCTTTAGCTTATGTTATTAGGTTAATTGTGACAAGCTTCACTCCTAGGATAAAGATTTCCTAAATCAGGAGTTAGGATATTAGACACTTGTTTATTGGCTCATTTCTTAGTAGACTATTTGAGGTAGGAAGTCTGGGGTAAACTGAACCCATTGAAGGACATAACCTAAGCATAGAGTAAGGTAGCTCAAAGTCAAATCGGCCCTGAGTAGTGTAAGTGATAGATGACTTAATCGGTCGTTTACTGAACCAAAATAATATGGCCATAGTAATGTAATGTACCTACATCCTCTTAGATCGGGAGATGATTACATTGTTAGTTCACAGTGATCCAATAAGTACATACTAGTTTGGGATTGTGGGACACAAGAATCTAGTTATGTAGGACACACCACTATGCTCAGTTGGTTAACAAAATCAGTTACTCAACCAATCCTTTTGACAAAGGGAGGGCCTTTGATTGAAAAATGAATGTGCGGGGGACTGCATTATTAGTCTGTGGTTGGAGGAAAAACACCCGAGTGATGTTTATCCTCCACAATCAGACATCTGAAGAACCAAGATTTGAAAGGGAAGATCCTAGACCATCTTCTATTTGTGCAAAAAAAATTTAAGCTATGTATGTACTCTGATGCTTTCTTACTCTGTTATTCATTTTGAAAAGGAAAAAGTTATTTTGTTGTGAAAAGCTTTAAATTGTATTATATGATGCATTTTAATTTGAAAAGAAAAGAAATTTTTTATTACAATGTTATTTACTCATTTACTTTTGTTAAAAGTTGTAAAAATTAAGGAATTTTTATTTCACGTATAGGATAGGTCATTACACTCATTCTTAGTAGTAACATGTTTAGACTATTATTTTCCTCCACAATAGTTTCTTATTGTGGTCCTAAAACACTAGCCTATAAAAATGATTAGGGTTTACCACACCACTCTCATTTTTTCCATTTCCTTGTCTAACACCTTTAAGTCTTCTACTTCCTAGAATTTATGCATTTCAAAATAATATACATTTCTTGGTATTATATATAGTATAACATTTTTTTAATACATGAAATATCTATAGCAAAATATGAGGAGAAAAAAAGGGAAAAACATCATCAGGAGACATGTAGAGGGACGATTTAATGTGACAAAAGGTGGATAAATGAGGATAGATAAGACACCTAAATATAATGTGAAGGAAGAAAAAAATTTAGGCCATACAAGAATTCACTAAAGACAATCAAGAGTTGGGGATGATATTTGAAAAGGAAAAAAAAGTGGTAAAAAAGAAAGAGGATTCATATATCGTGTATCAACATTTAATGTTAATATTGATGTTTTTGAAGATATCCTAGACATAATAATTTTAAATTAAATGCTAGACATGACAATATAATAACTTAATAATATTACAACCATTGCTAAATTTGGTAGGATATGGACCTATCTAGAGAGATTAAAATCTTGGATGGAAACTAATGGCCTAACTTTTCAAGGCTAAATATTATATTTCTAGTCTTAAGGTTCATACAAACTACCTTTTAGATATATGAGGACAAATAAAACATTCCTAAGGTTTTTCATGGTTTATGGGGAATGTTGGGATGTTTACTAGAGCTTAGTCATTAGGATTTGATCCTCAAAAGGAATTTAGTAGAGGAAGTACCATTGTGGATTAGATTATATAAAATTTCATAGGAATACTAGTTATATAAGGTTTTGGAGGAAATGTGAAATCCACTAGACACATATTTTTTAAATTAGACTCAATGTTAAAATTAATCTCAATAAAGCATTAAAAAATCTACCAAACCTTATCTCTTGTTTGGACATTTAGACATAATAATTAGACTGAGTTCCTTCCCTTTCATTGGTTTTTACTTTAGACATGTATGTCACACAATGAAGTTGTACACGAGAAACAATAAAACAACATTAACAACACACTTCTAGACAAAGAAAGTTTGGGCTATGAAGCCCTCAACCAATAAAGAAAAAAGATATATATTAGGATATTTAAGGTTATGGAAATTATTGACTTCAATAACCAAGTCAAATTTGGAAGTTCATTTTTGACAAATAAGGAATCAAACAATATTATAGAGAGATTGGGAAATAACCTTTAAAGGAAGGAGGGTATGTATCATAGTGTTTATGTTACCCAATTTTCACCTACGAGCTCAATCAGGCAGGATAAATTATGTTTCAGATGTTCACAAGGGCCAAATGGGATATTTGCATCGAGGGTTAGGTCATGCATTTGATGAAATTTCACAAGGAGCTCAGTTGAAAAGCATGCCTCCATCAGTTTTGGCACAAAACTTATCAGAGAAGAAAGTCGGCAAGACCCTCCTGTTGTCTTGCCGACTGGCAGTGTGTCATCTGTTTGAATACACCAATCGCCAAGACTTTCGAGTCACCAAGAGTCTTCATGTATCTCTCTGCTTGAAAAGGGTCACGCCAAAAGTTGTTCACCAGGGAGCTCTTGGCATAAGGTCTTGTTGCTCGCTGTGAGATCTTCCCAACCGGCGGGAGTCACACCGACAGTTATTCACCAAGTTGGCACTAGGGGAGATGGTTTGCTTTCGACAAGAGATCTTACTGACACATGGGTGTCTTGCCGACGGAGTAGCACAGCGGTATGAGATGGTGGTCTTGGCGTGAGGTCTCACCGACCTGGCGATGTCTCCCTGACTGAAGAGAAAGTAAACTCATCGCCAAAAGAATAAGGAGCTCAATGAGAGGTTTGGCCGACATGCCAAGGTCTCGGCAAAGTTGACGCCCTCGCTATGACTCCCGCCGAAGGATGAGGGGTCCCGATGTGTGTTTTTCCTTCGGAAAGAGGTCTTGCTGACAACAAAGGGTCTTGCCGAGAGGCATTCATATCGACATAAAGTCCTGGTGACCAACTGAAGTCTCATCGAAGGGTTGTGGCTTCGGTATAAGGATTGAAGACCGGTGAGATGTCCTAGCGATCGGTAGGAGGTTTCACCGATATGAAATGAGCTCGCCAAGAGTTGAAGCCATTGCCATGAGGGCCCGATGACCAAGTAATGTCTCACCGAAGGTCAGGGGTCTTTCCCAAGGAAATTTAAGTCATCGTGATGTCTCACCGATGGCTTAGTGTCTCACCGAAGATGTAGGAGCTTGGGGAGAGCAGAATGTGCTCGGTAAAAGGTCCTGTTGAGGGGTCAAGGTCTTAGCGATGAAAGAGATATATGTATGACTCCTAGCGGATCGCCATGAGGTCTTCCCAAAAGCGATAGTCTTACCGATGGTTCCAAGGATATCAGTATGAATTTTGGGCTCGCTATGAACTCTCATCGACGGTTTCAAGCTATGCTAATAATCGCGGGAAGGTATAATCGCATCGGGGAGACATGATTAGTGTCTCACCAACATGCGATTCTGCAGAGAGAGCTTTTGACCGCCCGAAGAATCTATGTGGCATCTGATCAAACAATTAGAGGGAGCTAAAGGTGAGTCATGGCAGTCTAACCAGGAAGAGGAGGATTAACAAAATGAAAGGCAATGTGTATCTGTTCCAGGAGCTCAAGAGCATTCAAAGTAGCTCGCCTGGGAGGTTTGAAGATGGACATGAGGACCAGAAGTAAATGCGGTGGTTGCAAAAAGATCTGAAGAAGACCATTCATGGAAGCGACTCTTCACCAACATGGACAACAGGGATGCAATCAAACACAACATTAACTCCATTAAAATATCTAAGGGAGATTTTTTTTGAAGGGAGATTTTTTGTAAAGCCCAGAGGGGCCGACATCTTTTTGTATATAAGGAATTTTTTCCTTTTTGTAAAGGAGTTCTCCTAATGCTTTTCGAAAGTCTGTGACTTCTACAGTCCTCTCTTAGATTAGCAAACTTCTGTAACTCATTTTGGAGCATGATATATAAAATTTGCCTTGATTACCATTGATGGTTCATTTTTTGCCTTTTGGTTCTTGTGAAGTATTTTGCATTTTTAAGTGATTCATCAAGCTACTTAGTGAAATCTTTCTTTTCCTTATAGATTTGTTTCATGTTAGCATGCCTTTCTTTGCAAAAGTGGTATCATGTAGGTTATAAACTGTGTTTACTCAATTGCACATGAGCTTTTGATTTGTGAAAATCTGTTTTTCCTTCTTGAAAGTGTGTGCATGTCGAACCTGTTTGTATGCATAATCCACAAAATCTTGTTGTGCAGTCCCATCTCCATCATCAGTATTCAAGTGTAACTCGAGTATCTCATTGTTCTTTTCAGTTTGATGTATCACCATAGCGTTAGTTTTATTTTATGCATTCCTTCTCCCTTTCCCTTCAAAGAATCAATAGCTTTAGGTGATGACCCAACAAGGAAGTCGGCCTTCTCCGGAGGTTCATTTAAGCTTCAGGTGACCCACAGCCTTGAAATGATCCCATGCTTCTCTAGAAAGCTCAGTTTTCATAACTCTACATAGGGTGCAATTTCTAAGAGACAACAGTTTCATAACAAAATAAATAACAAAGGATAAAATAGAGGAACTAGAGAGTGAGGAGATGGTAAAAGAAACTTTCAAAGAGATGGTAAGCATTAAGGATAGCAATGACATTTTCTATTAGAAGTAGTGGAAAACATTTTAATACAACTCCATTTGTATCCTCTACCAACCTTAGTGGGATGCATAAAGGAAGGAGAATAGAAGTGAGAAAAGTGATATTTGTAGTGAAAGAAGATATATAAAAATGAACCAAGATACTAATAACAAAATTATACCAATGTGGTGGGATATTCCCCCCTCCAAGAAGCCATGAATCTCATGAATTAAAATGATAGGGGGCTCAGTTACCCCTAACAAGCATCACTTGGTGAAGTAGAATATTGAGGTGAACATTACTAATGTCATCCTCATTTGGAAAACGAAGGTTAGTAAAATAAATGTGGAGAGTCATTTCAAGAGGATATGGATATGCGTGTAATATGTGCAATAGGGGTAGAAGGAATAAATGAAGGGTTGGTAGTGTTATGGGATGATCAAAGGTGGAATGATAATATTTTGGTTTCCTTGTAAAATGTAATCCCTGCACTTGATTATAAGGCATAAGAGAATTACAAGTTCATTTCAACTAATGTTTATATGTCAAATTTAAAAAAGAAAAAAAGAGAGTATAACTACAAGAAGATGTTATCAAATTTAGAAGATAATATTCACAAAGTGATTAGATGCTTGGTAGAGACTCCATTGCATTCCTAATCCTAAAGGTAAATATATCTATATCTCAAAGTTTAAGAGACTATAAAAAACTATGCATCAAGATGGCTTTGGTAGACACTAAACCTAAACAAGGGTGGTACACATGGAGAAATAGGCAAATAGGTTCAATACATGTATCCATATAGGGGTGGACAAATAACTTTCAATTTAGGATGAGCTATGGCATAGATGAATTTCTACTTTAAAGTACTAGGTTATGCAGGGTCTAACTATTGACGAAGATCATAAGGATCCCAAGTCAAAATGATTCCCCTTCAAAATAAAGTTTTTGAGGTTTAAAAAGCCAAAATTTGAAAATAAATTTAAGAAATGGTGGGATTTAGAAGATAAGGGTTCTAAGAGATATATCCTTTGAAAAAAATGAATGATATTAAGATGACGGTTAGAATATGGAATAAAAAACATAGTTGGGAACCTATTTAAAATAAAAGTAAGAGTGGAAGATATCTGGGAATAGAAGAAATTGTGTCCAAGGCTTGCTTAAAAATGGAATCTAGGTTTAACCAATTCACCTTGATGAATGAATTAAATTATTTGATTAGGATGAAGGAGATGTTATAGTTACAAAAATCAATGGTTAAGCGACTTAAAAAGGGGGAATAATACAAAAAAATCCATCTTTCAACCAATATTAGAAATAAATTGAATAATATTAATCAAATAATTCTCTCCTTACCTGTAGTGTTTTGGATGATATTGGGGATATTAGAGTAGGAGACAAATTCTTCAAGGAATTACTAGCCAACCCTTTGGATATAATGTAAGTAGACTAGGACATACTACTCAATAATATTCCATATTAGATCAATGTACTCGAAACACAATCTTGATTCAAAACCTTTCACTATAGTAGAAATCAAATCCACATATTTCTCCCTAGGTGTTAAGAAATCCCTAATTCTAGACAATTTTAAGTAAGCTTCTTTCAAACATTTCCTCGACATTAATCCTAAAATAAAGAATTCATCATATTTTGATACCTACCATCCAATCACCTCATGTTAAATATTATAACAATCCATGATGACTAAATTAAAGCCCCTCCTAATAGGTAATGATTATAGAATAACAAAGTGGTTTCTTGGCTAGAAGATAGATCTTGGATGGGATGATCATTACACAAGACTATTTGCTCCATAAAATGAAAGAAAAAATGGAATGATATTGAAACTAGATATGAACAAGGATTATAACAGAGTGGTGTGATACTTTATTATATATTAGAGAGATTTAGGTTTGTTGATTGGTGGTGGAGTTGGGTATATAAATATATCTTCCCATCCTCATAGTTAACACTTATCAATGACATTTTGAATAGCTATTTTTAGGCTAAGCATTGACTAAGACAAGGATAATTACTTTTTCCTTTTTATTTCTTGTAGTGGTTAAGACACTTGAGGGAGAATCAAAGGTAAAATTTGAGAATAAGTACATTAGAGGTCTACAATCATATTTTAGGATTAGAAATACAATAAATTTATAGCTCATGGATGGCACTCGTTTATTTGGAGAAGATTCAATAAGAGAAGCAAGAGGATATTGGACTATTATGAAAGAGCAACTAACTAGAAAATCAACATCCAAAAGTTGAATTTATATTTTTACAAAGACTACCATGAGGATTTTTTGAATATACAATGTGTTTTTTCTTTGAGACAATAAGACTTTATAGCTCCTACTCGAGCATTCCTTTGATAGATAATAAATCTACTTTGGAGGTTTGGAAGACTAGTGGACATAGTACAAAACAAATTATCTTATTCGAAAGGAAAATGGTTACCCTACCAAGGATGATCCAATCAATCAAGGCATCACTATCTTCCATTTCTATATATGTTTTTCTAAATTTCAAGCAAGATTATAAAAATGATAATAGATATACAATGAAAACTTCTATGAAGTGACATAGAGGAGAAAATGAAATACAATTTAGTAAAATGGGAGAGAGCATGCAAGGAAAATAAAAATGAAGGATTGGATTTTTGGGATTGTAAACTAGGGAAAAAGGCATTGGGCATGAAGTTACTTTGGCAAGTGCATTTTGAGAAAGGGTGGCTTTGGAATAGAGTGCTTTAGTCAAAGTATATCATGGATAGCTCCAACAAAGGCCTATTTCTTTTCTAGCACAATGTTCCTTTGGGATTGGGAATGTGAAGATTCTTTAGAATTTATTGTCTACTATTGGTGAAAGATCTTAGGTGGAAAATTGATAAAGGAAACAAGGCAAATTTTTGGACACATGTGTGGCTCATAGACAAACCTTTGGAGAAAGGTGATGTCTCACAAGTTTTGGATTTCATCAAGGTAATAGGTGAAGGGAGGTCCTAGATTAAGTTGCAAGCCCCCTCCATAGAACTTATTAATGCTTTTAATATCCTCTCTTCCCTCTTAAAGATATTACCACAAAAAAATAGTCTAAAACAAGATAAGATAATTTGGAGTAAAAACAATTAAAGGGTAGTAAATGTGAGAGAAGCATACAAAATAATTGCTAAGGTTGATTTCGACAAGTCTCTATTCCTTGATAATAAGACATGGAAAAGTTGTGGGCTCCTAAAGACCAATGATTTTTAATGGGTTCCAAGTTGGGGATGGGCTTTAACTTGGGATAAATTGGATTTGGTGGCCTAGTAGGAGATATCAAGATGAATCATGTGTAAAAATGAAGCAAAAATAAATCATCTTTTCCTTTTTTGCTCTTTGTGAAATAACTATGGTAGTACTTTCTACAAAAGCATTTGAATAGGTCCCCACCAGAACACATTAAAACCTATTATAATTATGGAGAAAGATCATAAAAATCCCTAGTTTAAAATAGGTTTGGGACCTCTCCCCTTCTCTTATCATCTAGAACATATGACCAAAGAGAAAATATATAATAGCTTTAACATAAGAGATTGGAGAATGTTGGGATTCCAAAGAATGAAAGAATGCACCAAAATAAAATGAGTGGCTTAAGTCACGACCTTAGTTAAGTTGACTTCATAATCTTCTATTCAAAGCCTCCATTTTCTGGTAAAAAAAGATCACATAACAAACTCCAAAACATGGATGGATAAAGACGAACTTACAATGATGTGATGAAAGGGAACCCTAGATAGGTGGGAGGAGGATACACCTTTAGGGATGATAGAGGTCAACCACTTCTTATCATGGCATTCAATTATGGCTTAGACACAAATAACATTGTAAAAGGGAAACAATGCTACATGGGGGATGGAGGAGGCCTTGAGAAATGGATGGCACAATGTCATGATAGATGGTGATTTGAAATTCATTATTAACCATATGAATGCCAAGTTAAGTTTGAATCATGACTCCTTGGTCAACCATTATTGCAAAATATAAATAATAGTAGGAAAATTTGATAATATCTCCTTCACTCACAAAAAGAAAAGGGATTCACATTAAATTGTTTGAACCTTAAGTTAGGGTGTTGGGTTAGAAAGCAAACAAGGAGATATAAGATAGGAAGATTCCCAAATAAGGCACACACATTAATGGTACAATATTTACAAGGGACAGATGTAAGAGGAACTTGATAAGGGGACATACTCAATTAAATGAGGATATAATGTAAAATCATGATAACTTGGTGTCTATACTCATATGTTATGATTTAGGTGATCTTCATTAAGTATTAAGGATTAACATGCCTCATATTTGGTAACGAGCTCATGCTCACATCATATCCTCGGGTGGGACTCACAATGATTGAAGATGTTTAACATCCACTTCAAAAAAATGGTGGCATTGGCTTGTGTAAGAAACTAGAGGTGAGTAGTGAGGACATGCCATCATTAAACAAGGGAGACAATCTTGCTTATAATGACCCATAATGATATTATGTTTAGTGGCAATATTTGGCAAGTCACTCATTGTCACTAGCTCAATGATGGTAATCATTGGACACAACATGGTGGAGGTATTAAATAATGAGAAGGGAAAAGGGAAAAAGGGGAAAAAGTCAAGGAGGAGAAAAATAAAATGATACAAAAGAACATCAAAGGTGACAAAGATGATGCCAACAAAGTGGTAGAGTGCACATTAAATGAAACACGAAATAATTAACCCCTAAGTTGTGATATGGATTTTGTGGATATGAAGTCTGGAGAAAAATACAAACTTTGAGTTAAATGTTGACATTTGTGAGGCTATGGATTCATTGCTTATGGACCCTAGTTAGTCTATCAATAAGAGAAATGTGTTCAACATGACATAGTCACTCAATTGCATGTCCATGTCATCCATAATGGTGGGAGAATTCATGTTTCATCAAGATAAAAATGGCATCATCGACTGGGTTGAGGCTTTTCACAATGATTACTTGGACCATTTGTATAAATTAATGGAAAGACAAGCTAGGCTCAACAAAAGTATGCAAGAAATAGCCATTACTTTGAATGTTAATTTGTCAAAAGAGGAAATTATTATAGATAAGAAGTGTTACGATTTATCCATAGAAGAACAAATAGAAGAGGCAATGAATAGTGTAAGAGTCCCATTCAAAGATTGATGAGGACCTACATGATTTGCTTCTTGACTGCCAAAACCTCATTCGTTTAAGAATCTAATAAAATATTGAAGGTTTTATGCATGTGATGTAAGGACAAAAGAATTTGTGGTACAAAGCCTTAGTTATAATAGATTATAGATTGCTTTTTTTGGCGGACAAAATAATGATGCATAAACTCTTGTTTTGAATGGATCTAGTGAACCACGTGGTATCACAATCCTACACCTAATGCATTTTTTATCTAGGTGCCTAACCTATGTTATTTATCCAAAAAAAAATATAACATGCCTCAAAAATTAAAAATCTAACAAACTAGCAAAATATCTTTTAACACATCTATTTAAAAGATATGGAGAGATATCAATCTTGAAGCACCCACTTGACTTATGTTACAAGTTCAATATAAAAATACCTCAATACTTATATCATTATATCTTTTAAATAAATATATTAAATATATCTATCTATACTATATAGTCTATATACAATGAACATATATATTCTTCCTTTATCACCCCTAGATTTAAATATTTAATTCTTTATTTTTTATTAAATAGAAAAAAAAAAACACTTTTACCAAAAGGGAAAGTCCCAAACCCCCCAAATTGCAAGTGCTTTGAACTTTCCATCTGCCCTGTCATGTATTGACGTACCTCAACTTCCAACTGCAAACCATTAATGGATACTGACCTCAAAAGCAGGGTAATAATAGGGGTTGGCATTTGAATCGAGCCCAACTCCCTCTATCCTATATATACACGAAAACTTCCACGAACATGCTAACCCGATCCCATTACCCCACGTAAAACAAGGTATTAGTACTTAATTACTTCCAAACAAAGTTAAAGGGCATTTATAAAGAGGTAAGAGCAAAGGCAGGAGTGCATCGTTGTGTTGTTGTGCCGCCTCAGGGGCAGCCCTGCCTGCCACATCCACCATCGTTTCTAAAAGTTTGTTTTCTATCTGTGTTTTTCTCTTAATTTAGAGACGAAACAAGAAAACACGATTCTGGTTCTGAATTTGGAGGAGACTTTCCTGGTAAGACAAGAATTGTGCAAGTTTTCTGTTCAAGGGAAAATGGGCGGCGGAAATGGACAGAAGGCCAAGATGGCACGAGAGAAAAATATTGAGAAAAATAAAGCTCCCAAAGGTCAGTTCTTTTTAAATTTTTGTTTTTAAAAAAAATAAATGTATCGGGATTCTGATATCTTAGGATTTATGGTGTTTTTGGGGTTTGAGTATTTTTTTCATTTGTTTTAATATTACAAGGGTTCATGTGTGTTTGAGAAGTCTGAGGGCACGTGTTTGCTTGGATTTTTCTTGCGTTATTAGGGTTCGTTTGGGTTCATGGTGTTTGGGGTTTTCCTGTGCATTGTTGTCTCTTAAAAGAATATATACAAGGGCATATTTCTGGGATGTGTGGTTCATTTTAAATCCATCTATTCCTGGTTTATTTTGTGGATCACAGATCAGGGAAACTTATTAGTTAAGGTATCTTGGGTTTGGGAGTACGAATGCATCTTGGGGAAAAGTTTTACATTTTCTTTTGAATTGGTTCATTCCCCGGTTTGGGGTGATGTTTAGTTTAGCCGCCACAGAGGTATCTCTTCCAATGAATTCAGCGGCCTTGTCCGCCGCAGTATGCGCCTAAGTCTACCAATTGAGCTCACTCATTCTATTTTCCAAGTTGTTTCTTTGTATGTCAATGAAGTAAATCTGGAGTATTGTTTGGGAGCTTATAATGGATCACTGTGGTGTGAAATGATACCCCACTATATTTGAAACCCAACTGTCGGGGTTTTCGTGTCTTCTGTTGCCCCTTACGGGATTAGAAGGGTTTATATCTGGGATGTATGGTTCATTTTAAATCCAGATTTTTCCTTTGTTTTGTCGATCTCAGATCAGTGAAAGTTATTAGAAAAAAATATTTTGGGTTGGGTTTTTGAGTCTCTATATTGATGTTACGGATATATCTTAGGGACTAGTTTTACATATTCTTTTTGAATCGTGTGATTCTCTGGTTTGAGATAATGTTTGTCTTAGGAGCGACGATTGAGGGGTATCTTTTCCAGTGAATATATTGGCCTTGTCTTCCACAGTATGCCCCTATATGACACTCCAAATTGAGCTCGACCCAATCTATTTTGCAAATTGTTAATTTTTATGCCAATACAGTAAATGTGGAGTATTGTTTGGGAGTTCAATTTTCACCACATCCCAATTGGCCTTCGTGGTTGTTGGCCTTGGGTCCAAGAATTTTATATTCAGTTTGTTATTTTGGTTTCACATTCATAGTGAGACCTGATTTTGGTTGGCATTGCCCCTCGCCTATTTCTTCTAAAAGCTATAATTTCATTGTGGATGTTGTAAAAAGCAATAACAAAAGAGGTGACTTATGAGGTTGTTGCCTACACTTGAATCTCTACCCAATCAAAGCAGATTTTTGAGTGGGGTGTGGGTCTCCTATCTTTTGAGCCTCGCTGGATTGTGTTGTTAATAGTTATCAATGTGGGGTCTGCTTATTTTCAAGTTTCACATAACAAGCTATATCTAATGTAATGGTATATCCCTATATGGGAGATTTCTGTCACACTAATTATAGCATGGTTCTCTCCTTAACTGACAGTGAGCCCGTGCAAAATGCCAAAAACGTTCAAGTCCATGTCTGGATTTCTATTATTAGTTTTTGTCATTTACTGTGTCCCTCTCCATATGGTGGTGGTGTTGGGATGAATGTTGATAGTCCACAGTTTTCAGTACTCAACAACATCACCTGCACATATATCATTGCTCCACAACTTCATCTGTGATAGGTCCTGCTAGTGTCTTTCATAGAAAGCAGTATACCTTGTTTGTACAGGGAATGTAGTTCTTGTAGGAAAAAAATACCTGGCACAGTCAAATCCAGAAATATGTGATAAGTTGTTATCATGGACTGTGGAAATTTCATGCTCTTAGTTTTAAAAAGTACCCGTTTTAGAAAGCAAGCAAATAATCATTATCATATAATAAGATGAGATAATAGATATCATTTTATAGTTTGACAGACACAGTTTGTCAGAGTTTCTAGGGTGCTGAGATGATTCTTAAACTCTGAGTCATTGCCATACCTCTTTCTTTGGAGAATGGTCCGTATCCTCTGCTGGAAAATTTGACTCTAGTTAAGTTTTGAATGTGGGTGTCTGAAACAGTTGGATAGTGTTTGATCCTCGTGCCTTACAACTTTTTAAAACCTGGTGACTTGGGATCCACTTGATTTATCTGTCATCCATATATCTTGTCATTTGGGTGCAGGCAAGAAAGTATGTTGTCTGTGTTAGTAGAGTTCATACTGCCAGAGTATGTTTGTTATACAGCCACTGCTGTTTTTGCATGTTGTTTTGGTTTCTTATTTTATTTCTGAAATTTCAAATTTATGTTTTTCAAATGCGGTCAGCCAGTAGAAGTGTTTGCCTAAAAGTTGTATGCTATGTATAGAAACGTTGATGCAAGGCATATGATCTGGTAGCGGCTGATTTTATTTTTTAAACATATGGAGTTTATCTGCTTTTTGTTTTGCCTACTTTACAAGCTGAATTAGGAAGGGAAAATGCATAGAAGCAGCTTGCTAGTATTATCATCCAATTATCAAATGATTATTAGAAGGGAAAATGCATGGTTGAAGATTGGTAGTCTTATCATCCAATTCTTCAATTATTGTTAATTTTGTTATTAATAACTGTTATAAATGTAAGATAATATGTCTACTTTAAATGTGGATTTTTGATATATTTGGCATAATGATATCTGTTTTGCAGGGAGTCAGCTTGAGACAAACAAGAAGGCAATGACTATTCAGGTGATCTTGTCTGTTGCTTGGATGGATGGTTGTTTTTGTTTTCTTTATATCTTTAATTTGTAATGTCTTAGATGATAACTCAAAAGATTACTTCTTTTGGATCGATATATTTCGCTTTGCTTCTCTTCTTATCCTGTAAAACTTTTAGGAAATTGCATGTCAATTTGTAGAAATTTTAGAAAAAACATATGTTTTTTGGGGTAAGTGAATTTTTCTTCAAAGGTGTTGTGTGTTCTATGATAAGCTTGCTAATTTGTTTTTCGTTGTGTAGAAGGGTGCAATACAATTGTTTTATTAATGCCATTAAAGGAGCATGTATTGTTGAATGAGCTATTAGGAGCTTAAAAGAGGCCTCCCCATGTCTAGTGTTCAGCAGAAATGATAAAACTTGAAGAATGTCTCCACGACTGTCTTTGGTTTCTTGTCAAGTATGCTTGACTAAGAAAGTCAAAATTTAATTTTTCTTTTTGTACATTTTGAAGGAAGAAATATGAACATAACCTGAAGTAGCTGTGCCATGTGATTGATTCCTAGTATCGAATGAGATAGTTTATTGCCAAATTTTAGATATTGTTATACAACTAGTTGGCCAACCGAAATCTTGCTTCTAATATATGCTTCATGGATTTTGCTCATCTGGATCAATATATCAGCTTGAACATTGGAGTTTTGTTGTTTAAGATCCTGAAACATTGGCAGTTTATCATCAACCCTCGATGTGTGAAGTATTGTGTGGAAAACTGTGTAGCAATTGAGTGCATTGTTTACTTTTTATGCCTACTATTATGTAAATTTCTGTGAAATTTCGGGCCTACTTTTTGTTGATGTTCCAAATTATAAATTAACATAAATAATTAGGAAAGTTGCCATAAAATTCCAAAAGATCTGTAAGATTCACTTTTCAACATTAGTTTTTGTCACTTTCTTTCAAGTAGTCATGTTACAGGTTGATAGAAAATTACAATTAAGATACTTGTGCTTTAAGGTGCAATTTGTGTAAGACTTAGCTTTTAAGGCTTTTAGGAACAAGAATCAACTTGTATTTTTTGTTTTGAGCAATTGACATTTTAGTAAATTGACAAAGTTTTGGGCATTTTAACTTTGTGGAGTTGAGAACAAAATCCTTATAATGAGAATGCTATATACAGATACAGCTAAAGAGTCTGAATGTTGCAGAGATAATTCTGCAATTTGCGTTTCTTTGAATCCTAGGCATTATTTGTTCAGTACTTTTATTTTAGATATTTTTTGGTTTCGTCTTGTACTGTTTTTCATATGTTTCTGGGTTGTTATGGTAATTATTTATTGTGTATTGGTCTTTTGCAGTGCAAGGTTTGCATGCAGACATTCATCTGTACAACATCAGAAGTGAAGTGCAGGGAGCATGCTGAAGCAAGGCATCCCAAGTCTGATGTTAATCAGTGTTTCCCTCATCTGAAGAAGTAACACTTCTTTATTTGCTAATGGCTGTTTCTATAACCGGGTGACATGGTTTGAAATTTTTGATTATATACAGTCTGTGGATAACGAATAAACTGCCTTGATATATGGAACTTGTAGTTATAGGTTGCATTAGATATCTTGTCAGTGGGTGTAAAAGCGCAGCTCAAAGTAGGCATTGTTTTCTCTGAAAACAATGGTTTGGTATTTACCTTTACTGTTATATACTATCCTATCAGTGATTCTAAGCATGTTTTACCAGCTTAAATGTTTTTAGTCATATACTGTCAACTTTATCTTTTTGCAAAAAAAACAAATTGGCAGTGATATTGCTTCCTAAAACCCTATAGTTTCGTATCCTAATATTCATCCTTTCTCTTTAGGCTTCTGTATAATATCGATATTGCAATGAACTGGACTTGCTAATACAATCTTATTACCTGGCTCTTTAATGTTGGGCATCTCTACTTTCAAGAATTGGGGGTAATACCAATTGTCATATATTACGAGGCATGATGAAAGCTATAAATTTGTGAGAGGGTAATACCAGTTGTCATATATTACGAGGCATGATGAAAACTATAAGTCAAAAGGGGCAGTGAGATGCAATTGAGCCTAGGTACTATTTTTCACCACTGCCCTTCCAGAAATTTGGTTGGATGGTTGTCTAATGCAATGAGTACAGTGTTTTCATACTTTATTATTTTATTTCAATTTTCAGAAAAAAGGCAGGAAGATTTAAAAACTAACTGTACTGAACTTTAAAAAACCAGCAAAATGAATATTTTTATTTTAGAGCTTTCCTAAAGATCGAATTTAGGACGAGGGGCCAGCATGAATGAGTATGTCAGATACAGTTATCATATGGGTATAATTTATCTGAAAGAGAGGGCTAGTAAAATTGGTTGCAGAAATCTTACATTAGAGCAAAAATATGTACACAATGAGACACGAGTCAATTATAAAATGGCAGTGGATTCGTAGTAATGGGTAGAACTATTAAACAAGTCTAGGGCTTTTATTATTTTGATTTTGGTTAAACAAGCCCGCTAGGCATCAAGTGCAGCCTACTTTGGTGAGGGTGCTTCTTTCACAACTAGCCCACTAGGCATCTATTCATGCTGATTATAAAGGTCCCGAGTATTTAAGTGATGAGGTGGGGTTGGGAAATTTGGTGAAGAACCTCTTAGTTTGATTTTATGAAAGGATGAAGCAGGATTTTTTTATTTTGGAGTGAATTTGGTGGAAATATGGACATTAAGTCTTTTTATCCTCAAAAAATAATAACATGAAACAAAATCGTAATAGAATAATGTTTTAAGGTGTATTTTTCTCTCCACTTAAATAACATCAAACATCATCATTCTTGGAATAATGTATTTTTTTTTCCCTTTCTTATATTGTTACTTTGGGTAATGGGGAAAATTGCATTCTTAGCACTTCGCCCCTTGTTTTGGATTTTTGCATGGTCATACAAGAATAAGAGAAGGTGAAAATTGCATGCTGAGCACTTTGACCCTTATTTTGGATTTGCATGGTCATAAAAGAACAAGAAATGGTGAAAATTGCATGCAGAGCACCTTGCCCCTTGTTTTCGATTTGCATGGTTATAGAAGGCATAGTTTGGCGTGAAGGTTGACATAAATTGCATGCTTAGCACTTTGTGCCTTGTTTTTAATTTGCATGCGAGGCATAGTTTGGTGTAAAAGTTGACAAATGACATGAGCCTTTATTTAACTTGACTTGATTCATCTCACTTAAATAAGATTAAACAAGAATAATAATTTAATTTTAATTAAAATAATGTTGGTTTTATTTGCATTATGACAATTATATGTTGGAAATTGCACGCTTAGCATGTTGCTTGTGGTTTTGGACTTGCATTGATTGGTATACAAAGCATAGTTTTTTGTAGAAGTTTGACAAATGACTTTGTTGCTTGTGGTTTTGGACTTGCATTGATTGGTATACAAAGCATAGTTTTGTGTAGAAGTTGACAAATGACTTGAGTGCTAAGTGTAGTTTTGTGTAGAAGTTGACAAATGACTTGAGTGCTAAGTGTAGTTTTGTGTAGAAGTTGACAAATGACTTAAGTGCTAAGTGGACCATTTATTATCATGAGAGATGGATTCTTGTGAATCAATTACTAATGAAACATGGGTCAATGAGTTTGACTCCAAAAAATTACAGAGTTGAATTTTGATAACAATATCATAATTTGACATGTGGAAAATACCTCTTATTTATCAAATGACTTGAGGCTTTATTGAATTTGATTTGTAATGTTGTCCTCTTTAGTTTGGTCAATTCCATGATTGTGGATTTGAACTTGCAACCATGGTTTTAACTAAATTTTTTAAAATCTGAATTTAATTATAAGAAAATGGTAAATATTGATTCTAAATATCAAATATCCAAATTTATATGTGGGTGTTGTGTGAAAGAAACTCTCATTCATTTTTTAACATGGAGATAGAGTTGCCTCTTGTACTTTAGCACTAAAAATATTTTTGGGGTGTATTGGCACAAGTACAATCACAAATGTTATCTAAACCCATTTTATTCGGATCATGCTTTCTTTTGTTGCATTGTTTGATTTCTGTTTTTGAGGCTACACAAATTAAATTAAATATTCAAATATAGGACAAACAAAATTTTGAAAATCAAAGTTATTCAAGTTTGAATTTGTAAGGTTGATGGAAGTTAGATCATGCTTTCTTTTGTTGCATTGTTTGATTTCTGTTTTTGAGGCTACACAAATTAAATTAAATATTCAAATATAGGGCAAACAAAATTTTGAAAATCAAAGTTATTCAAGTTTGAATTTGTAAGGTTGATGGTAGTTGTCTAATGCAATTTTAAAGACATGGCAACAAATTTTAGAGCACCATGACAACAAATTCCATACTAAAACCATAGTGCTAAAGTGTATTTAATTTTTATTTAATTTTCATGCATAATTTCTAAACATATTTAACATTACCATCTCACAGCTCATATAAATAAGCTTATTTATTTCAGAATTGCTTTACTATACCCTAGATAATTGTAGAGGAAACATTTATTTTCCATACATAAATTGGTGTTATGAATGATTTCACTCCATGGGTTTTGTTTATAGGTTTGGATTTTTATTTTATTTTGAAATATGAATTTTTAAAATTTTCTAAATTATAGAGCTCTTTTTATGTCTTGAAGATCATTACATTTATGTTGATGTGATAGGAAATGATAAGATTTACATCGACTCTATGTGATTTCTTCCTTATATCTCCTTGTTAGGTGATGTATATATGTTTTAAAGCCCTAATTAAGATGAGTTGTATGATGCTTACACATGCTTATGCTTTAAATGATAAGATTTACATCGACTCTATGTGATTTCTTCCTTATATCTCCTTGTTAGGTGATGTATATATGTTTTAAAGCCCTAATTAAGATGAGTTGTATGATGCTTACACATGCTTATGCTTTGATGCACATCTTCTGCTTGCATGTATATGATGTTTGATTATTTATTATGTATGCTTTACCATGTCGTGAGATGCTTTTGGATGCATATTCTTTATTGTGTTCGACATATGTCATAGCTTGATGCATACTTGTGCTTCATTGCTTCATTAGTTATTCCTTATGAAACCTTAGGGAACCATCCATGGGTTTGTGTGATGCTTGTACATATGAGAAACCTCTCTCTTCCCTCAATGTTTATAACATTTTTGATATTGATAAGTATGAGGTATTTTCCATAGTGTGTCAAATTATGATATTGCTATCAGGAATCGACTGTGTAGTTTTACGAGTCAAACTCATTGACCCATGTTTCATGAGTAGTGGTTGTGGTTCACAAGAACCCATCTCTCATGATAGTGAATGGTCCACTTAGCACTCATTGCATCTAGGTGATGCTCACAGAGGTGAAGCAATGGGCCTTCTCGGGAGGTCACCTATCCTAGTACTACTCTAGTTCAAGCGTACTTAACCACAAAGTTTCCCCCAAGGTTAAACCCACTTAGCTAAGTGGGGTTGCAAGCTAAGTGGGGACCATTCACTATCATGAGAGATGGGTTCTTGTGAACCACTACTCATGAAACATGGGTCAATGAGTCTGACTCGTAAAACTACACGGTTGAATCTTGATAGCAATATCATATCTTTGATATTATACTTTCACCTCTTGTGTTTGATGTTGTGCAACTTATAAGAAGTGTTGTCCTCCATATAGGTTATATTTGTATGCTATAACATAATTTAAACAAGAGGTGAAAGTATAATATGACCTTGGCCCATTATAAACTATGACAAACTATTATAAATTGGCAAACTATTATAAATTGTTGTGAGGCTAAAGAGAAATTATGACCTTGGCCCATTATGGGTTGGTCATTAATCAAAATTCAATGTGATACAAAAACATTGTATACTAGCCCATATAAATCATGTTGCATTCATTATGTACTCCAAAATATCAAAATATACTAGTATTAAAAAACCTCCCCAACTAGATATTCAATCATTTCCCTTTCTTGAATATGATTTTGTTTCTCTCCACAAATTTGATTTTGTCTTATTAATGTGAGTATTCAATCAAATATCCACCACTATACTTCCTTTTAAGAAAAAAATATGATTTTTCACTACACATTACCCTTTTGAGGAAAAAATAAAAATAAAATCCCCCAAAACCTAAGGAGTTAAGGAACCCAAACATCATTATGGAGGAAAATATAAAATATCAAAACACCCTCCTCTTTAGCATTAAAATAATTGTAGAGGAGGGGATTTGCTACTCCCAAGACAACGAGGTCTCAAGGAGCAAATAGCCCTCAACTACCTCAAAAGGCACATCTCAGGAGACAAGGTAAAACGACGAAGGGTGTTTGTTTATGTTTTACACATAACTTAAAGGCAGAGAGTTCCAGAAGTTGAAAGAGCAGGTCATAGAGGTTTTTTGGACAAACTGGCGAGCTCTCAACCAAGGACAACTCGACATGCAGATGTCCTTGTGGCGCACTGGTGTCTCGTACGGACCGAAAATTGAGAATCTTAGAAAATAACAAAGTGACTACTATGGTCCTAATAATTGGAACTATTAAAATGCAGGAAAATAATAGAGAATAACAAAAATTAAATTAATTCAACTAAATGAAATACGAATGATAAAACGAGAGGAAAGGAAGAAAATAATAATAGAGAACTATGAGATGAAGCCTCCAACGAAGAGATGTCTTCAATACATGAACACATAAGACCAAGGAAAAATGTTGGGGCTATTTAGGGGCTTTCCTAAGTCAAACCCTCATTTCGATGTTTTCGCCTCCATAGACAACTAGGTAGGATCGAGATAAAATGTATAAAGAAAAAAAGTGTGATAGAAACAAACCTCACAAAGGAGGAGAACCCCTATCATGAATATAATCAGATAAATAAAGACAAGATTATCTAAGATAAAATAACAAGAGAGTGTTACCAACAAGCTACAATTATGCTCTTGAGTCATTCTAGTGTGTCTGTGATTTAGCAGAGGTGACACATTCGCTCATAAATGGGAAACATAATGCCTTAATGGTTACTGTAGTTGGGAATCTATTCAGGACGTTTGCACGACACACAAATATTTGCACGACATGCATTCATCCAAGACTTAAATTTTCTTAACGACAACAAACAAATGGGTTAAGCAATTAAAGATTAAATTAAAGTTGGATAAAAGGAACATTGCATTATTGTCTTTAATTTAGGTCCATGGGATGTGAAATTGCACAGGATTTAATTTACGACATTACAATAATAAAGGCAATAAATCATTCAAATAAAATCTATCCCTCACTTTGAGTCATTGGAGGATGATTTTTTGTGGAAGATTGTTCAAAGAAAGAGGAGATGTCTTCCTAAACATGATTGTACCTCCCACACCTAGTTCAAGGGCGCTAAGAGTGTTAGGAAGGGACTAGGGGTGGGGTAGTTGGCCATCCTTGGTTGTTCTATTTCTCTATTTTTGAAGTGTGAAAGCTAGGCTATTGTTTCATGTTAGCCTATGTTTTTGGGTTTGTGCTTGTTGTCTTTTGTTGTAAAAGGTTTTAGATCCCCTTCAAAACTTGTTTTACCCATATAATAAAAGATAATTAATCTTTTTTTTAAGATTAGTAAAATAAATAAACAAAAATATGAATTAATTACTCAAACACACATGGAATTTACCAAAACCAAATATCAAGGGAGTAGACCAAGTTTCCATGCAATGTTAAATACATGACATATCACAACTAAACTCTTACATGTTTGAGGGTTTGACGGTTTCACAATTTACAAGTTTCACACATGGTCTATTAGGGTATATTTTGACACTTGAATATTCTCCCATCTCCTTTCTTGACTCCACATATATTTGTGCCAATAATTATTTCATTATGAAAGATAATTATATTTTTTTCTTTTTGTAAAAGAATTTTATGCATTAGGATATTTGTAATATAGCAAAATCAATTTCTAGCATAATGATCCAACTCAAGGATTTATAAGAAAATACCATATCCAAATAGACATAATGAATGCATTGTTCATAAGACACCTTCCCTCTCAGGAGCATTAATCAAGCAATAATAATCAACCACAAAGAAAATAACAACACATCACAAGGCCCATATCACAAGTCACCTAATAGGGTCATATAACTAGAACCATTTGTTCAAGGAAGATAAATCATGACAAGGTCTATCCTCTCGTAAAACTTTTGAAAAAATATTAGTAACAATAGTGATAGAGTCACAACCTATGCTTTAGAAATGGTGGTAAGGTTTGTCCACTTTCCACAATAGGATAAATAAATCCAATGATAGAGTTAGAACCCCATAGAAATAATAATGGTTGTAAGGTCTCCATATACAAACCTTCCATAATAGCATAAATAAATCTAGGGGTAGATTTAAAATCCTTTGAGTAACAATGGTGGCAAGGTTTGTCCCCACAAAAACCTTTCACAATAGCATAAATCACTCTAGTGACAGTCAAAACCCTTTGTGAGTAATAATGATAGCAAGGTCTATACCCATAGAAACCTTCCACAATAACATAAACCACTCTAATAGTAAAGTCCAAACCCTTTGTAATTACATAAGCAATAATGGTGGTAAGATCCATCCCCTAAAAGACCTTCCACAATAACACTACTAATAATGGTGACAAGGTTTGTTCCCTTAGGTACCTTCCACAAAAAACATAATTAATAATAGTGGCAAAGTCTCTTCTCTTAGGTATATTTGATAAGAACACAAATAATAATGGTGGCAAGGTCCACTCTCTTAGAAAGCTTCTGTAATATCTTACTACTAAAATACCTCAAAGGAATAATATTTCTAGGAATGGTGGTCTTAGGGCCCATCCAACATGACCCCTCCACATATTTTTAAGAACTAGATACTACCACTTATTTATGTAGATGGTTATCCTCCAAGGGCTTTGTGCAAATAAATTATTATAAACTCTCAATGTAGGAAGGGGGGATGGATATGATGTCAATACAAGTCCCATTTGCAACCCCTCGTCTCACAAAAAAAAAACACTCCATGGATTATCTATTCCCACATACTCCTTGCTAGGGAACCCTCCTAGCATATGAATTTCACATATACACATTACTACATGAAAAAAACCAATAAATAAAAATACTACAAAATCCATAATCAAGAAGAAAATTTAAATAATACATGGCCACATAGCCTTAATAAATAAAGGTAAGTTATACAATCCCAAATAAAATCTCCAAAAAGCATTAAAAGCTACAAATCAACCAAAATAATTCAAAATCAAGGTAAAATAAAAAAATTAAATAGCTAAGTAACCCATACATCCATAATGAAAGTAATAAATTTAGTACTGGTTTGGAGAATAAAAATAAAAACATTTCATTAACTATTTTACATCATGACACTAGACAAGTTAATTACAATACAAGCAATACAACATCTTTATATCACAATATTAAAGACGCATATGGTATCATGTCCTACAACCACAATACAATATTGTCTACATATACAACATCACTATGTAATTACTTCCATGCATCAAAGTTATCTTATTGAACATACCTTATGATCATCAAATAAAATTATGACAACACAACTAGAAATTAGAAATTCATACAAGTTGCATAAATCAATGAACTCAACATACAACCCAAGAACTATAATCTACTCTATTGCAAGTCTATAGATTGATTTGCATGATTTCATAATTTATGTAAACCAAACACCAAACACACTAGCAAGGTATTTACTCCATAGCAAGTAACTCATATAGAAGCCCATTCTTCAATGCATAAGTACATAAAACAATAGCAGGGGCATCAAAATACAATTAGGATAATTTTTTAATAGAACATGCTTTATGTAGCAATATATTATGAACATAAAATAAATCTCAATTTCCTTAGGCAACAACAACCACATCATTTTATGAAGAAAGAAACAATACAATGAGTTGATAAAGAAAATAAAGATAATATATAGATATACACAAAAAAACAAAAGCAAGAGAATGCTTGTATATTAAGATCATGGTACAACTTCAAGGGTGAAATCCTCAAAATAGAGTATACAATCTAATTATAATATTCAAGTTGTCTCTCTCTTGCCTAAATACAATTATATAGATAACTAAAAACCAAAGAGAACCACTACTAGCCCATGCATGCAAATTAATTACTATTGTAATAACAAATAATATGACTAGAAATAATATTCACCCAAGAACTTTTTTCATAATACATAATACATGTATAAGAAAGGAGGTTCTTGACATTTCCCCCCTCCCCTTTAAAAATATTTGTTTGTAAAACTTGAGATGTAAAGCAATAATAAAATGATTGCCAACTCTTGCATCAAAATCTCCTTTATTACGTAAGTGCAAAGTTACCTCTCATGGTTATCTAAGATTTCTATAAGTTGCAACAAAATTGATGCCTCCTTACTCAATGTTATAAGGGATGTTTGCACCTATGTTGTTTGGCCAATGAGGCAAGAGATGAAAGGCTAGGTGAATTTGCATTGTAGATTGAAGGGTTAGTTGGTATGCCATCTCCCTAATGTATTTGATCACCTTATAAGGATCATAAAATTTGGGACCCAACTTATGACCCACCTTGTCACACAATGAGGAATATTTGTAGGGCTAAAGATGTAAAAAGACAATATCACCCATGCCAAAACTCTGCTTGGACCTATACTAATCCTACTATTGCTTCATATGGTTTTGTGCATATTGTAAATTATCCTTCAAGGTTTTTGAGAACCTAGCCTTTGTGTGATAAGGAGCTATCAATAGCTTCCACCCTAGAACTTCTTAGAAAATAAAAAGCCAAATAAGGTGGATAATGACCATATAGAAATTCATTTGGGATCATTTTGGCTATGTTGTGATAATTGGTATTGTAAAACTATTATGCTAGATACAACCATCTAGTCCACTACCCTTGATTCTCAAACACAAAAATAATGAAGGCAAGTTTTTAGGCATTTATTAAGAATCTCTATTTAACCATCCATTTGAGGATGGTATGTGGAAGCTTATTTTTAGTTGAGTTCCATGCAACTTAAATAAATCTTTCCAAATTTTTCTAGTGAATCTAGTAACTCAATCACTCACAATGGAATATGATTTGCCATCTTGCTTGAAAATAGTATTTATGAAGTGTTGTGCTACCATGGTTTAGTTACGTGGTCCACCACCACCAAAATAAATTGTTTATCCTTAGATCTAGGAAGCTCCACAATGAAATCCATGGAAATATCAACCCATATCATGTTTGTAACATGCCAACCCTTCATTGAAGTAAAAACAAAATTCCTAAGTTTTCACTGTACAAGTAAATAAACTATGTAACAAGCCATTGCAATAAAAAAATTATTTTCTTTATTGAGAATATATGAACAAACATTCCATAACAATATACAATAAGGTATCCATTTCAATAGAATAATTCCACAAATTATGATATTCCAAGAATGTACACAATTACATACATAGCTCAACTGAGCTTCAGAGCAATAGATATAGATGGTCCAGGAATCCGCCTTTCAAAACCTTGGTCTTCTGTCACTTACTGAGGAGGAGAAGCATCACTCAAGCACTTTTCCGCCAACCACGAACTCATATGTGGTCCCCTGCACATCTATCAATGATAAATGGCCCTACCCTTCAATGAAGAGCTCGGTTGGGTAACCCCGTACGAAAAACCACATTGAGCTTAGTGTTGTTCCCTACATAACTAGAGTTTATAACCCTACACTCGGTAACTAGCATGTACTATATGGAAATGATGAATTGATAGTGGAGCCAAAGGCAATCATACTACTTTGTCCAAAGTGCTCTCACCGAGTACTTCGAGTGAAGGTCAACTACTCACTTAAACTTCTTAAGCTCGTTTTGAATTAAGGCCACTATAATCTATGCATAGGTAATCCCTCCCATTGGGTAAGCTTTAACCCTAGAATTAACCTATCACTTTTAAACAAACTTTAGGGTATCACTACTCAATAAGCAAAAGTACAAGTTCCCTCCCTTCAATAGAAAACAATCCCAGGACTAACCAACTAGCTATCTAGCAGAATCAAACATCTAGTTATGAGTAACCCTTAAGCTACCCTTGAAAATTCATATATAGTATATAAGTACTTATGACAAACATTACCTCCTATTATGGGGTAAATACAAGCACTTCACAAACAGTATAAACAACTTCTACTTTCTTTCAAAGCAAATACTATTTTTCCCTAATGCAAGTATTACAATAGACTAATTAAAGCAATCATAAAACAATCTTTCAAAAGCTATGATAAATAAAGGGAGATTATCCTCATGCTTGTAATACGCTGTCCAATTGACTAGCTATGACTCAACTTTCCCAAAACATCGACTAGCTTAGCTTAAACCCCTCAAACAAAGTCACAATAACCTTTACCACTCAAGTTGATAATATACTTCTCTTAATATGATAAAATACTCTCTCCAAAACTTCACAACTCCCTCTCTCTCAAAAAATAGCAGAATAAGAAATGCAAATAGAAAGCATAAGATTGCTTTAAGAATGCGTCCAAATGAGAGCTCGATCATACTATTTATATAGTAGATTAGAGACCACTCAACCTATAGAAAAGGCATAAATTTTGACAACAAACTTTACTCATATTGACTCACTCAATTTAACAAAGTGGTGGAAAAAAATGGTGAGTGTGCTCAGCAAACTAAATCTACAAATTGACCTTATCATTTGACAACATAAGACTATTTCAATTCAACACATGATAATAAAGGTGGTATTCAAATTTCCTTCAAAATGATCATCTACAACAAATAGGATTCATAAGGTGGCACCAAGTCAATCAGAAACCTCCTATATTCAATAACAAAAGTGCAACACTTAGCTCATGTCGACTTAGTCATAGATGAGTTGATTCATCTCATAAAATAGCTTGACTATTTCAATGATCTATTGTACACATCTTTTCATACATTTATCTGTTGTTGATATTTACCTTATGACAAGGAATGTTACAGTTTACTAAGTCAAGATGTATTTACACTTATGTATCGACTAAGTCATTCTCTTCCAATAGACTTATTTGTTGCGCTTAATACCACACTTAGCGCACCCACTAATGTTTTCCAATATGTGATATATTTGGCCCTTTAAATGCTCAAATACATGTATAATATTGGCCTATGATTTAGTAAGAAATCAGCCTCAAGGCTTTGTCAATGATAATTGACTTCATGGCATGCATTGTATATGTATATATATATATTTATATATATCATATGCCACAAAAGTATGTATACATTTGATATAGAAATTAATAAAACAAGATAGCAATCACATAGTAATAACAATATATTGATTATGTATCTATATATATGCCTCTATGTACATGTATACGTATGTATACATATATCAATACATTCGTATGGGCATGTCCAATTGCCAACATACGCATATATTGACACATATATACATATGGATATATGTATATACTATATATATCTATATATACACATTTGATTTACACAATAGCCATACATAATTACCATTGTATTGATAAGCAGCTACATGTGATATATCTTTATATATACATATGCATGTCGTTATTTCCATTTGATAGTTCCATGTGCATAAGCAACTCATGCATAAGTGTGCATAGGTACGTCTACTATGTACCTTCATGTACACATTTCTTCATGCGTATGGTCTATCATCATCATGCATATGTGTACATGTATATATTACACGTATGGTTAACTTATCAATATGAGCATAGTAACATAGGAAGAACTCATAAACTCCAAATATATAACATCATCTAATAATGTACTCAAAAGTAACAAGACCCTTACTAAAGCAGACACATCAAACTAAGGATGACTTACCAAATTCCCACATAAATAACTCGACCCAATCATACTATTGTGAGTGTGTGAAAGCTCAGATAGGTTATGTTACTGGTTACCCGACCAAGACCTTCTCTTGAGTGATACTTCCCCTTCGCCTGGAGGGATTGAACATATACCTACATCCACTAACATATGCCCACGACAGTTAGCTATTCATAAAATATGCATTACACATGATATATCCCCATAATTAGAATATTAACTCATTATTCATCCATTTCATATATATGCATTTCTACACATAACATTGAATGAAGCAACATTCATTCATAATGCATTGATAACAAAGTGCAAGCACATTGTATTCATCATCAAAATACAAATCACATTCACATTTACCCTACATAGTAATAGTAAATAGTAATTACACAATTGGGGTGTAACAATGTTTAAAACAGGAAGGGTGGTTTTAAAGGTCCCAAATTTTTAATAGCTTCACCCTTGTTATGTTGACATAAATCACATTCCACAACAATTTTTTGGACATCTTTTTTGAGTCCATCTTGGAATAATTTTTTCCTGACCCACTGCGGTGATGGTTATAGAACATTCTGAGAGCATATTCCCTTTGGGCGTCTAACTTCTGGTTGGGAACAACTTTGCAATGCATGTCCTTGCATTTTATTTGCATGTTGGTGCATGTTATTGCATGAAGCTGTCAAAGCTATCAGAGAGTTATGGAGCACTTGGGATTGACCAACTTTCATTGGCTATGGGTTAGGTGCCCATGTGAAGGCCATGTGATCATTTAATAATTTTCAACATGTTTTTGGGTTGTCCACTATGTGGGGCATGGGTTTTTCCAAGTGGTTTTGCTTGTTGTTTTGGGATACCATTTGTGGTATTCCCTCCCACAAAATTTTATATATTGGAGCATTGAGATGGTGTTTTATAGAGTTTGTTTGTAGGTTGTCAAAGTAATGAAGTGTTGTTGGAATTTAGAGAGGAGTGTTGTATTGTTGCATCTCATTTGAAGAGTAATACAAACATTGGATCTCTTTGGGTGTGGATTTTTTTCTAGTAAGGGTTTCTCCACGTATATCTTGTGTCCCTCGTGCTTCTCAACTTGTGGTATTGTCATTTTTTCTTTCATGTTTAGAATTGTTGATCACATAATCACTTTATGGTAATCTTGAACACATAATTTGATATTTGCAAACACATTATTAAGTTCTATTGCTGCAAGTTTTACCTTGGATTTTCCAACATTTGGTATTAGAGCTAAAGGTTCTGCTGAGAGAGAGACACCTTTCTCTTAAGTGTTGAAGGTTTTTTGGTTGCAGTGGGAGCTTGTGAATTGTGGGTTTTGCAGATTTGTGAATAATATTGAAAATGATGGATTCTACCTCTCATCTAGATAATGCAAAATTCAATGGCACTGGTTACGAGATGTGAAAATTGAAGATATATGATCTCCTTGAAGAGAGAGATTAATGGTTGGAAGTTTCAAGTGAAAAGAAATCAAAATCAATGTCTGATGAAGATTGGAAGAAAATGGAAAAGAAGGCACAAGGAACCATTCAGTTGTGTCTTGAAAATTTCATCCTCCTGAATGTTTTAGAAGAATCCAATGCATAGAAGTTATGGAGGAGGATAGGTGAAATTTATAAAACCAAAAGTATAACAAATAAATTATATCTCAAAAGACATTTGTATTCTTTGAAAATGAAGGATGACGATTCTATTACAAAAAAAATAAATTCTTTTAATATGATTATAAGTCAGCTCGCATATGTAGAGGTTAAGATAGATGAAGAAGATAAATGCATTTTGTTGCTTTGTTCCTTACCCAAATCTTGGGAAATCTATTTGTTGCCATAAGTGGTGGTGGTATAGAATCGAGATGGATAGTCTCATTGCTATATTTCTTTTAGAAGAGATGAGAAGAAAGTCCATGTATGTGGGCTCCCAAGATTCCTTGCATGTGCGAGGAAGGTCCAAAGAAAAAGGAGGGCATAAAGGGGACAAAAGAGAGATAAGTCTAAAGGACATTCTAAAACCCCTGAGAAGAGAAGAGTAAAGAGTTGGAATTGTGGTAAGAGAGGACATGTGAAGGACTGTAAAAACAAGAAAAAGAGTTCCAATACTTCCACAGAAAAGTCCTTAGAAGATGGTGATTCTGATGTTTTGTTTATTTCTGCGAATACTATTAGTGATGATGCTTGGCTTATTGATTTAGGTTGCTCCTACCATATGACTCCTCACAAGGAGTGGTTTACTTCATATTCAACTTATCATGAGGGAGAAGTTTTCCTTGGTGACAACAACACAAAAAAGATTATTGGTAAGGGAAAGGTAAAGTTGTGTTTCAATGATGGAAGGGTTAAAACCCTTGATCATGTTTTACATATTCCATGACTTGTGAGAAATTTTCTTTTAGTATCCAAGTTGAATGATCCTAGAATGCATGTGATATTTGACAAGTCTGGTTGCAAGTTGGTAAGAGAGAGTTTGGTGATTGCTAAAGGATCTCGGATAGGGACTTTGTTTAGGCTTAATACCTCTACTTTTTGTAACTCTGCCAATGCAACTGGCACTAAAAATGCATGTATGTTGTGGCACCATAGATTGGGTCACATAAGTGAAAAGGTGTTGCAAGTATGATGAAGGTGTTGTCATTGAAGTCAACTAGTTAGCTGGTTCTCAACTAGTTGCTATTGTCATTGATGTCATGGATAATGGTTATTGGTTGTATATGTCAAGGATATTGAGAAAATTGTAATGAAGAAAGGTTGTAGGTGTTCAGTTGTTGCTCCAGGTTTTGCTCCAATATTTTCTCCTATGTTCATGTGGTTTAGATATGTTGATCATGGTTGTTGGAAGTTGGTATATCTAGGATTTGGGCTTTTGGACTGTAGTACAGTGCGAGATATGTTCACCAGTTGTGAACTGTGGCTTTCAAGGTATTGAAAGGAAACTTGCAACCATTGTATGACAATTTCCACATGACCCAAAAGAGATAACAATGCAAATAAGTACTCAAAATCCACATGCAAGAGAATAGACAACATACCCATGAAAGATGACACAAGATATACCCTGGGAAAACCCTCAAGAGGGGAAAACCCAACCTCCAAAAGCATCCACACTCCATGTATTATCTAGCAATGAAAACCCATTACAATACATCTTCAGAGACTCCATGAACACTTTTGAAGCACAAGCTATCCATACATTCCATGTGACCAAGCATGAATCCACACATCCCATGCCATGCTTCAAATCCTCACACATGCACAAGCTCAACCTGCTAACCTGCAACAAACTCTCCAACCCTAAACAACTACCCTTGTGGTTGCTTTTATAGAAGCAAGCTCCCACAAAACCACTAGGTGGTATTACATAAACCATGTGCCCAAAACCATGAACTTACAAAATCACGTGACCCCACATTTAATAATGGGTATTTTATTATATTTTATTATTCCCCAATATTAAATAATTACATTTTACAATTAAGTCCAAATGTTGCATACAACATAAAGTGGCCCCAACATTATAAATATTATGCAAGGTATACAACACATAATCCTAACAATCTCCCACTTCTTGTATACATTGCATAAGGGGGTAACAAGCAAGCTCAAACATCAAGATAATAAACTCCATAGGCAACATGTACCATCCTGGAATCCAAGTGCTCCATGTGCCCCATCAAGATGGATCTTTAATATTTTTCCAAATGCCTGACGGTGAATAATTTTACTTTATTTTTTCTGTGGAATTTTTCAAAGCCGAACCATAGATTTTTTATTTTTTATTTTCTACACATGGGTCAAATGGGAAAATTTGGCCCTTTTACTAAAAAAAATTTCCTTTTTTTCAACTTTTCCAAAATAGGTCAAATTTTATGTCAAAATTAGTCTCTCGGCCAACTTGAATCCAACCATGAGGTCCATTTTGTCCCAAGAGGTTATTGTAAATTTTCCCCCACAAAAACCTCATTTGAATGCACAACCAAGAAACCTTATTTTTCCAAAACAAATTCACACCCCAAATCTGCAAACTACCCATCAAAACAACAAACCCAAAACCCTCATATCTATAATAAACAACTTGCAAAACCCTCATATCTTGCCATTGTATTTCATTCTCTCATGCAACCTAGGGTTATCCAATCCACAACCAATGCTCTGATACCACTTGTAAGGAAACTTGCAGCCATTGTATGACAATTTCCACATAACCCAAAAGAGATAACAATGCAAATAAGTACTTGGAATCCACATGCAAGAGAATAGACAACATACCGATGAAAGATAACACAAGATATACCCTAGGAAAACCCTCAAGAGGGAAAAACCCAGCCTCCAAAAGCATCCACACTCCATGTATTATTCAGCAATGAAATCCCATTACAATACATCTTCAAAGACTCCATGAACACTTCTGAAGCACAAGCTATCCATACATTCCATGTGACCAAGCATGAATCCACACATCCCATGCCATGCTTCAAACCCTCACACATGCACAAGCTCAACCTACTAACTTGCAACAAACTCTGCAACCCTATACAACTACCCTTGTGGTTGCTTTTATAGAAGCAAGCTCCTACAAAACCACTAGGTGGTATTACATAAACTATGTGCCCAAAACCACGAACTTACAAAATCATGTGACCCCACATTTAATATTAGGTAATTTATTATATTTTATTATTCCCAATATTAAATAATTACATTTTACAATTAAGTCCCAATGTTACATACAACATAAAGTGGCCCCGACATTATAAATATTATGCAAGGTGTACAACACCTAATCCTAACAAGTATCTAGCTGAGGTCTGGGAGAAATGTAGTTGCTCCAGATTTCTTCTTGTTCAAGTCTTATGACCTGCAATTTTGGAGTTAAGGTGATATGATTGTGTTGAAGATAATTTTGTTATCTAGAAGAATTGGATCGTGCTAAGGTTGCATGTGCTTAATTGATTTATGTGTTTAACACTACTTTTGAAGCTTATGGAAGCATGTTGAAGCAAGTGATTGGGTCGCCCTCATTCTAATTCCACCCTAAAATGTTTTGGTGCCGACCTAATTTGAATTTATAAATGCAAATGGTGTATGGCCGACTTTGGATATGTTTCAAAGTTGAAGATGGTATAAATATAGGTTGAGATATTGGTGAAAAGATAAGTGCAAAGAAATAGAGAAATATAGATGTGAGATAGATGTGAATTAGTATGTAAGTAATACGAGTTGGTGTAGATCAATGCAAAGTCTAAATGCTAAGTCTTCAGAAGCAGTGAGATGGAGGTGTACTCTATCATTCAAGCCTATCTACAAGTGTTGAGCGAATTGTAGTGGAAATCTTTGTTGCATTGAGATTGTCTTCTCTCTGTAATATATATCTTCTATCTTCTTTGTATCTATGTGGTAGTGAGCCCTCCAAGTAGTTAACCCTTGTTTGGATAGCGAGTCCTAATCTGGATAGTGAGTCATGTTTTGGCAATGAGCCTTCTCTGGTAGTGAGCCTTTATAATCAGTTTTGATATTCTCTATATTGTGAGCTAATCCTCATCGTGGTTTTTCCCTTATTGAGTTTTCCATGTAAATATAGTGTTATTGTGTATGTGTGATGTTTTTCAGTTTCTACCTTTGCACTTAATGATTAATCAAATTAGCAGAATAATGAATTTGTGATTGATTTAATTTTTGGTGAAAATTTTTAAAGGTTAAAGTTTGTTACAACTGATTCACCTCCCCTCTCAGTTGTCTTGCTCAACAATTGGTATCAAAGCTTGGTTCCTTGGAGAAGAGCTTAAATGGTTAAGGAAGGTCTGGGATGGCAAGTAAGATCACTTTTGAATGTCCTAGCACTACAAAAAATCCTTGTGATTTGCTCCATTTTTTGCTTCCACCCACTATTTTAATGTATTTTTTGGCAATTTTTTGAAAGCGTTGGCGCTATTTATTGGGATGGCACATTTTTTGGCATTTATTGCGCCAATCAATACAAGTCGGCACTAATTAGCGCCTAAAATAATGCCGCCTTTAACACCGATATTGGCTTCGAGTGTAGCACCACTTTGAGTGCCACCTTTAGGTCCAAGTTTAGCTTCAACTTTAGTGCTGCTTTTAGCTCCAACTTTAGCTTCAAGTTTAGCTCTGAGTTTAGCGCTAGTCTAGACACCCCTATGTTGAAGAGACTTTTTTATGTCTCATCGACAATGTAAAACAGTGAAATGTCAACAAGATACATGCATATCAAGGAGAGAATCACTTATGTCACATCGACAAGGTATATCTACAAGTGCTCAGTGAAACACAACTCTTGGATATAACAAAGTAATGTCAATGAGACATTGAGATATCAGTAAGACAAATAAGATTGTCTCATCTACACTCTTCAAGTAATGATCAAAAGCATACACCGCTATGCCATCGGGAAGGTGGGCAACATACACGGTAGAGTGGTATACACTGCAACCCCACAACAAGAAACCTTGAGCAAGGCGGTAGTGCGGTAAACAATAGTAAACAACAGAAGGGAAGGGAAAAACATGGCTATACCACAGTGATAATCACAAGTCTCCCTGACATGGCAGAGTTACACCGATATATAAAGAAATACTGCTGAAGGAAAATATCGATGAGACAATGGCATATCGACAAGAGATATTAACTTGTCTCATCGACACCAACAACCAACATTAGAGGAACATAAGATCTAATGTCGATGAGACATTGAGATATCAGTAAGACAAATAAGATTGTCTCATTGCCACTCTTCAAGTAATGATCAAAAGAAGACACCACTATATCGCCGTGAAGGTGAGCAACATATGCGGTAGAGTGGTATACACCGCAACCCCACAACAAGAAGCCTTTTTGGGAAGGGAAAAACACCTCCATACTGCAGTGGGTATAATAAGAGATGGTGGTAGTATGGTAATCGTGACATCATTACAATTTACACCAATACATGCAGAAAATCACATCAGTTGCCAAAATTAAATGGTATTAAATTATTAAGAGTTGCCAAAACTAATATGACTGAATATCGTGCCATCCAAAGATAAGTGAGTTTTCCCAATATCGCACTCAATTGTAGTGCACTAGTGTGGCAGGAGCTAAGGATACAATAAAAAGAAGTCCTACAAGCATGAAATACTCGGGTAAGTGCACGACAACTCTCTAAAAGAGCTATGTAACATATACAAAATATTTCAAGGTTTTGTCATATGAAGCCATAGTAGAGAAAATTAAAACATGCCTCCTAAAAGAAAAGGATTAAAAGTAAAAGAAATTTGGCCTAAAATTAAAGATGAAGAACCTAAAGTAAAGAAGAAAGCACTCCATCCTAAAACAAAACAATCTGAAGTAAAAGAAAGTCGACCTAAAATTAAAGATGAAGAACCTAAAGTATAGAAGAGACCACTCCATCAATCCATAATAGATATACTTCCAGGGTCTACTAAAGAGGGTAATAAGAAGTTTCTCATGGACACAACACAAACTTGTAGGGATGCCCTCATTTCAAAATTTGCATGGGACCTATTTTGGTATTTTTACAGTAAGAGAAATGAGAAGATTCCAGTGTCAAACGCTTGGATGTTGGATATAGCAAGGTTGATTGTCCCAAATGTGTTGATGTAGAATTTATCAAACTGCTAGCCAAACATTATCACTCAGCTACCAAAATAGTAAGGTTTCCAAACGACACAGTATTGGTAGAAGTAACCAGAAAAGGCATCATTGAGTGTTTTGGCTTAAACAAGGAGGCTCTGACCAAGATAAAATTGCAAAAAAGTGAGGAGGATTATGCTAGGTTAAAAAAGAATTATAGAAGTGATGAGGTACCCCTATATATGAAAAGAGGCATTGGCAACAGAACATTCCCCATCTCTACTACCACTACTAAACCATTTAATGTGACTGATTTTTAGTATTACTAGTATTACTTTGTGAATACATATTTAGCTCTTTGCCAAGTGTTGGGGATACATGCTCAAGATAAAATTCCAATAGGCCTAATGATGATGGCCATGAGAATTCAAAACCTTGAAACTAATATTTAACATGACTTTGCTTCATACCTTGAGAAGGCGTTAGATGATGAATTCTCCCAAGTTATAGAGGATAGAGCACCGATTACATTCATACACTATTCCCTACTATGTCATCTGATATTGTACCAAAATAGGGACCATTGGAATAAAAGAATGGACTTGGATATAGTAGATGAGCAAGGAAATCCCACACCTGTCCAAAAATGGTGCTATATTTGGGAAAGTCAGTGCAAGAATTCAAGATTTGTTGTATTCTACGAAGAGTTTGTACACAAAATCATTCGAGTTCTTGGGTATGCAATACCAAGATTTCCAACCAAAATGTTGCAACTAGTGAGACCTTTGTCTTTAAGACCAGAGCAAGGTCATACACACAATTTTGGAGATTGGTTCTTCCTCTCAGAAGTTACAATAATAAGAGTTTATGGATGCCCTGTTGCTCCACACATACTGCCAAAGTTTGTGCCCCTCAGATTAGCATTTCTTGAATTTATGTGGAAAATGTTGTGGATGGAGAAAGATGTAATGCACAAGAAGAAGAAAGGCACTTTCCTACCAAACCAAACCAAGTGTGAAGATTGGACTGTAGGCTCAGACACACTAGAGGAGTTACAGTATTATTTGAAGACAAGACATGCATTGAAATCTGGAAAAGAAAGAGCATTTGACCCTAAAAATTATATGAACAACATAAGGCACAATATTCTTACCAAAATGACAGTGCCACACCAAGTGGACTTTGAAGAAGATGTCATATGGAACTACATTACTTATAATGATGCATTTAGTAGAAGGAAAAAATGGGAATATATGAAGAAGGTTGAAGAAAGGACAAAGCAGAGGTCCAAGGATTTCCTAGGATACTTTGTTGAGGAAAAGGACCCCATCAATAGGATAGAATTGATAATTGGTAGATTTGAAGATTGTACAAAAAGAAGTATATCTTGAAGAACATAATAGTGGTGCAATTTCAAAGCATACCCCAGGTGAAACCTCTGAGCCTCTCATGGAGCAGTTACCTCCCAAAAGACAAAAGATAGGAAGCATTGAACAGTTAGTACCTTATGAGGATACTAAAGAGGTGGGTGATACTGAGGAAGTGGCTATAGTACTGCAGTCATTGAAAGGTGATATTGAAGTTGATCAACCCATCCTTGAGAACAATGCCCATAAACATGAGGAAAGGATGGGTGACGTAGAAAAAATAAGTACAGAGGTAAATGAAGATGAAAGGGAAATTGCAGCCAAGAGATTCATAGAAGATGATGAATTCATTAAGACTCCTGAGTTTAAGGATTTTTGGATGAAGATGAATATAAAATAATTTCAAGAGACGGTGGAATCAACTGAAGCAGTAATTGAAGAATCAGAGAAAAATGAAATGGTAGCATATACTTTCCAGGAATTAAGAGTTGACAACATTGACATTAGCCCCCAAAAGGCTAGAGAAATGGTCTTGAAGAGCAATATGCTCATTTTCCCTGGTTTGGAGTTAAAGAAAATGTTTTTGCTTGATCAAGTGCGGGCTTTGGAAGATCAAATGCTAGTTGTAGAATTTGACTCCAATGAAGATGTGAGTGGAACTGGGTATAACCCAAAGATTGAAACCCTGGCCATATGGATCAAACAGAAAAATACACAAAAGCCAAAATTATTGGATGTAATTCAAGGGATGAAAGGGGAAACGATGGTAAGGACAATACAAGATACCACCCCTTTAGAGGCAACCACAATGACCATGCATTCAGCCATGTTCACTTGAGCAACTGTTAAGGGATTAGAAGACAAATTGAAGGAGTGTGAAAAGGAACAAAGGTTCCTAAATGATGAAGTTAATAAAATGTTCACGGAGAATGTCAAACTGAAAGAACAATTAAGAGGAGCAGGACCCTCACAAAGCAAGGAGATGGTGTTGTACATGCCTCTTATTGCTCCAATGGATATTGTGAAGAACATTTCTGTAGAATAGGTAAAAACTCTAGAGAAGGAAGTGGATGATGTAAAGAAGGCCAACAATCAAACCCAGGATGAAGTGAAAAGACAAATTTGTGAAGTTATGGAAAATATTCTTGAGCACAGGATAAAATTAGTTATGGATAAATTGGAGAATGTGCATGATAGTTATAAAACACTTCAGCAAAGAATGGATCAAATAAAGACACATATGCTTGTAGTAGATCATTTGTTCAAACGGTGGAAACCTATTCACCACACTTTGGCTAAGTTGTGAAAATTTCTACAAAGAAGTCTTGATGTACCCACAACATTAAAGCCAACTGAACAAACTGTGAAGATGATTATTGATGAATTTTAGTATGTACAAGGGTTTCATAAAAATATTGTAACACGAATGGATTTATTCCATACCTGCAAACAGTGGTATATACCTAAAATGGTGAGAGATGGTGATCAGTTGAAGGACTTGGATAAGTGGAAGAAAGAATTCAGTCAGGTTGTTCATAAATGTGTAACTCATATACAGGAGGATGATGATACCAATCTTCCTAGGCTAAATCAGATCATGGATGGGTTGATTGTTCTTGATGCGAGATACCTTAAGTTTGTCAATGATACAAAGGAATCACTAGATAGTTGATGGAAAACTCATCTTGTAAACATGCAAAAGATCCAAGAATATAAGTGGCCATCAGATTTTACGTTGTGTCAGTGGGAGGAAAAGTATTTGGTTTCAGAAGAATAGGACACTGAGGCAAGAGCATTTTGACGTTCATCATGGAGAGGAAGACTTTGCCAGATCAATGATCATGGGTCTTCTACGTTGAATAATGGAACCATATGTCAAAATTTCTTAAGTCTTGTTATTTCCTTAATTATGCTAATTAAATAGTTGTTAGTAAAAGAAGTAGTTATGAAAGGTTGTTTCTTTTTGTAAAAGATCTATAGCTTGTTGCTTCCTATATAAATAGGAAACCAAGGCTTAGTTTTAAATTATCATCATCATATATCATTTCCATTTTGAAGACTTATGTTATTAATATATATCAATTGAAGCAATATAATGGAGAGCATCTTATTATCAGAGATTCTCCATGACTGTGTTATCATTCTATTTTTTTCTTATGTTTTCCATACTTATTTCTTCTTATATTTGAATGAATATCAGTTATTGAGCCTCAATACTATGCTTATGTGAATGAATATGCTGATACAGTAAAGCATTTATTGTGGATGTTGGTAGAGCTACTATTTTTTTTGAAAATTTGAGCTTATTTTTCCTTGTTACATGTTCAACATAAAAATGGAAACTATTTAAAAAAAGTTAATAAAGTTGCTTATTTAAATAATTGTGAGTTACGTGCATTGATATTTTATTAACTTTTGTGTCTTCACGAACATATGTTGATACAAAATGAATGGAAGAAGCATCCAAGTAATCCTAATTTTTTCCGCCAACAATTCATACCAAAGATTGAATAATTTAAGAATATTGCAATAGGTAATTAAGGATATGATGATGATGATATATTATTGTACTTGTAAATATTATTTTACTGTTATGTCTATTAAATAAAATAGAGTTTGAATAAAAAATGCTTCACCCTTTTTTGTAAGTGAGTATGTGAATTATTGTTTAAGGAAAAATCTTATAGTTTTTAAATTTTCAGTTTACTAGTTTCAAATCTTCATTTTCTATGTATATAAAATTGTATGTGCTCTTTATCTTGAATGACATAAAACAATAATATCATCAGAATTAGGGTTTTCGATTTCAACACCATCATTGTCCACACTTTTCATATCCTGTTCACTTTTAAGTAGACTCATCAAAATTTTATTTTTATTTCTTGTCCCAGTTAATCTTGATTCCTTTCAGCACAACACAGTAGGTTGCATGTTAAATTTCAAACATTTTCTTTGCATTTTTTTGTATATATTATTTTCTCAATGCATCATTATGTAACAACAATTTCACTTATGAGATATAGAATAAAAATAAATGAAATCACATGTTTGCTTTGTCAAGGGAAATGTATGGTGAATACCCTACGTCTTTCAGATAAGTGTGCAAGTGAAATAAGACATAATTGATTGAATATGATTTTCTACTGTACAATTTTTTTTTTATGTGCTTTTACTTTTTTCATGTGGATTACCCTCAAAAAGAGACTAATTATCTTTTCTTAAATGAAGCCTTTACATTTCCTGTCTACAAAAGGAATTTACTGGTTGACAACAGGTTCGTGAACTTCATACAAATTAAGATTGGTGTAAAAGGCAATCCTCGCAAATGTTGTTTGGTCTAGAATTATAATGGAAACTAAAAAAGCTTGCTAGGAGAATAAAACAAGTTTTCAATTGTCCAAGTACAACATAATATTACTAAAGCATTTCAAAGTTTAGGCCATAAGAATCATCCTTTTTTAAACATGGACTGCAACTAATTCTAAAAATTTAGAAGTCTTGGTCATTAACATTATTGTCTGCTACAATGTCATCTAGTGTATCATTGTCAATGTTCATATGTTCTTTCAAGTATTTAATATTATCATCATCAACATCATGACCTACATCATCTTCATCATAATTGGAATTTGACTGTAGACCATCTATATTGTTATCAGATGTATTCGGATCATCATTTTCTATACCATCCATATTGTTGTCTTCCATAACATCATCTAACTCTGGATTGTTGTCTTCTTGTGCCTGAACATAACCATCTTCAACATCATCATGGATGCCAATTTCTTCGATGTTGTATAATCCCTCTCTCTCATTTTTTTGGCGATCATTGTTTTGCTCAGTATCCACTAATGCATCATCAAATACATGCCTTAATATTGGATCATAATGTATGAAAATAATCCATTTCGGGTCCAAAATATCTTGATAGAAAAATACCTGCACATGAATGACATACATATATTAGACATTATATAAATTGTATGAACATATATACATCAAATGAATAATGGAACGCTATTTTATAGACTACCTTTTTTATACAATAATTTCTATAAAACACAATTTTGACAACATAGTTTATAAAACATCAGTCCACACTCATTTATTATTCTTTGGTTTTCTTCCCTTAAGAACATCCTTAGGGAGACCTTGTTCTTCCCTCTTCTTTTGCACAGGAGCGCATTTTAAGAAGGGGTAATCAATCAATAACTCATCCCCAATGGTAAGGTCCATAATAGCCTCAACCATTATCAATCTATCAACCTCTCTTTCCATATCTCCATATTTATCATTTATAACCTCAACAAATTGACAATTTGGCCTTACAGTAGGGTCCCTTCCCTTATACTATTTATAAATCCTACAATATTTTTGTGTGTGTATGCACGTCCATCTATATACATAAGATGACCTATATTCATTTATTTTCCACTTTCCAATTGGACATGATGTGTATACATATTCGAATTTAGACCATATGCTGACATGCTAGGCTTATATTCTGCTAGCCTTCTCCATTCACCACTATAATATGATGGACCATAATATGACATTAATCTCCTAGTGGTTTGTTCTGAATTGTTTCTATGTTTGGATCCCACATGTACATTTTGGAAAAAAAGAGGCCTAGACTCACTCCATGAATATTGGAGGGTCATATCATGTAGTTGTATCCCCAAAATTGAAACACCTCGTACACTCTAGGTAGTTGTTGATCACTAGGCCAAGTGTAATATAGTCAAAGATCAAATGTCTCTTTGTAAATTGATCTCAAACTTAGGGGAAATTCATCATCTCCATCACATTCATTCTCATAGGGTATGTAGTCCACCTTTCCCTTGTCTTTAAGCAAATTATGCATCTTCACACCGATTCTTGTTCTGTTACTTATTTTCGTCAATTCCTCATCTTCCGAGCTGGTATATTGGCACATATTTTTGTTAGATGTATCGTCTAATAAATTATCATTTCCCTCTAGGCTAGAAGTCGGTGATCCAAGAAACTTTAAACCAAGAACTTTATCTTGCAAGTATCCATTAAGAAAAAATTAGTTATTTAAATAATATAAAACAATGTTTAAATGAAGTATACATGTTATTTATATCAAATTGGAAAATTCCTCACCATAATTCCTATTGGATTTGAATTGATTGTAGGAGGCATACTACCGACTAGAAGCTCATCATATATGTAATGTCTTTGTACAATCTCTCATTGGAATTATTTCTTTCCACAACATACAAAACATCCACAAACAACATTTTTCTCAAAGTATTCATCCCATGTACTATAGTCCTGACCTACCTCTTCTTCAGTGCAATCATTTGTTGTGTCTATAGTATCCATTGTCATATCCTTTTCCACCCACTGTCGTCTACATGATTTAACAGTTTCAGGTCCACGTCCATGTACATATCTTGTTCTTTTTCTAGTTGAACACTTAGGCTCTGCATTTGCTCCAATCTCCATCTAAAATAGTCAACAACATGCATTAATTTATGTCAAGATTGGATAATATATTATAAATTTCAATAATACTATGAAAAAAGATGGACGTATCACAAAATGCCATTAGATCATTTTTTCCTAAGTTAAGTCAAAATTTGAGTACCTGATGTTCCGCTTCATCTATTGTGTCCTCATTTGATATGAGATGATCTGTTGCCATGGCCTCATCTCACCCCTATAATACACAACATAGTAAATAATTTTTAGTACACCAATTATACCATTTCAATGAATATGCTATCCAACACAAAACCTCACTTTAGTCATATATTTGACATATTGATATCATGTTTTGGCTATCTTAATTTTAAAACTTTTCCCTTGATCATAGAATCACATTTAATCACCATTCTTGTGCATTTTCAACTAATAAGTTTGACCTCAGAGGCCTCATGGACAAAAAAATGACTTTATCTCCTCAACATTGTAGCATTTGTGAATTCATAAACACCTTCCTCCTTTGGTTGAGGTTGCTTTCTCTTCTTACCTCTATTGTATCTAAAAATTTCGTTGTCTCATCTATTTCCACCCACTTTCCTCTTAGCGATTTAGTATTTCTATGCTGTCCATGTCCTCTCTCCATGGCCTCCTCTATGAATAAAAATGTCGCCACAAAATCTTTCACCGCACTACTGCCAAGAAGGAAAAAGCAACTCGCGAGACCACGGTAAAAACTGCTCTACCGCATTGAGCTAATGAAGGAGTTGTGGGACAATAGTGGTCACCACACTACTACACGCCAATGGTAGAAGACTTACGGGACTGCGGGAGACACCACACTACCATCGAGAAGGATGAAGCACCTTGTGGGACCGCAGTAAAAACCGCTCTACTGCATTGGGCTGATGAAGGAGCCACGGGACAACGATGGTCACAAAAACAAGGTAGGTGTTGGAATTATTTCCAACACTTTGGATTTTGTGATACACAACAATGAAAATAGTCACTATACAACAATGATAGGTTCTAAATTAGGCACACTTGACACTGCCTTATACGTCCCAAACATATTACATTAACGGCCAAAAGTCGGCACTAAAGTTGGCGTTAATTACACTAACTAAAGTGTTGACTAATGAATCAAAATAAAAAATTTAAAACTTTTCCACGTGAAGGAAGAAATCAAACGACAAAAAAGGGAAAAATTCCATGTGAAGGAGGAGAGCAAGGTGCTACCAACAACTAATGAGAAATTCGTTTTAGTTTGCGACACCATAGATAAGGTTACAATTGTTTTTTTCTTGGTTGAATTTGTGATTGTTTACTACTCTTTGTATTGCATTTGAATTCATGATTGTTTACTGGTTCATGGCCTAACCAATCTAGGCAACCTCTAAATTTTCCCATCATTATAAATTGTAAGACCCTTGAGAAACCAACAAAAAAATTTACCCTACACATTTGAGCTTTGGCTCAAAATATTGAAGCATGAAGCGAGGATGCCTCTGTATTATTTCCCTAACCTAGGTATCAAGGAAATAGTGAACTGCTTGGAAAATCTAGGAATTGGATTGGTCACTACTGAGCAACTGCTAAAAATAAATGCAGAAACTGCTTGGTTTTGCCTAGCCGCACCATAGTCACCGATGCCATGATAAATTCATGCAAGATTGCATTATGAAAGAGTTGTCATGATAAGGTTACAAACACTAAGCAAATGAGCGAACATATTTTCCCTAGGTTATCAACACTAAGCAAACCCAACAAACATATTTTCCCACAAAACAAAACTTTCATACCACAAACTAGATGAAAACTTTCATACCTAACAATGTGTGCTTTGTTTGCCTCCACAGATTGGATGAAAATAATTTTCCCTAGGTCACTTCAAAATGTCAAGCAATAGAGGGAAGCGAGCGTTGTCAGTAAACTCTGGACACAATGAGGTAATTTATTGTCAATTTATAGATTTGTAAATGTTTCCATTGTTTGTTTGAATTTTAAATTTTATTTTTTTATTTCTAAATTTAAAAGAAGAAATATAATTTAAAAATATATATCTATATATACGGACATGAGACTGACAAAGATAAAGAGGAATTAGCTTCCATATTGGGGGTAGAGGCAGTGAACAAATTGGTTAATGTGGACTAGGCAACACTTGCCAGATACATACAAAAACAATCTATTAATGCCCCTGAAACATTGCAAATAAATCAATTGTGTCAAAGGGAATCAATTGATTCTCCAATCAGTCTTGGATCGAGCAAAAGATCCAAGAGGAAATCAGTGATAGTAGACTCTAGGAATGTGGAACAAGGAGTAAAGACTTCCACTCCAAGGACACAGACTTCTTCCACCACGCCATTTTTTCAATCTTGCATTGGTAGCTACAATACGAAGATAGAATATGAGGTGGTTTCAAGGGAAGTCTAAATGACAGATGCTGGGAAAATGTTTGTGAGTAGGTTGAAGGAATCATGCCTTCAACAGTTCAAAGACCATCTACATTTTCCATTCTCAAAGATACCCATGCACCTGAAAAAAGAAATTATCCATGACATGGAGAATGAATTTGGCACAGGTTGGTCTGTAAAGAAGATAAAACTATGAATGTCTCAAAACTGTAAGAGATTTTGGTGCAACCAAACAAAGAAGATAAAAAAAATCCTCCTGAGCTAAGGCAGAAAAAAAAGGCCAATTGATGTAAGTGTGAAAGTATGAAGAGAGCTTGTAAAAGCATATGAGAAATCTGATGCACGGAGGAAGTCCGGTGAGGAGAGTATGCAGGTATTTGAATTTTCTCATAAGATTATATCAAATTTATTAAACGATATTTAAATTTTATTTGTGCAAAATTAAATTGAATTAGTATATGTTTCAAGACAAGGCCTCCAAGGCTAGGCTTCAGAAACTTCGTGCAGTGCATCATAGTGGCCAGAAAGGTTTACAAGCCTTGATCTGTACATTTGTAAGTATATTTAATATGTTAAAATTGGAAAAAGTAAATGATGCATACTAATTAGTTTAACTAGTCCATGCGCCATGTTTTGACAGGAGGAGAAATATGGATGCCATCCAAAGAAATTTGAAAAGAATATGTTACAAAAAAAAAAGTGGAACGATTTTGTAATCTAGATGGAGAACGAGGTATCAATAGTTGAGTTTCAATAACTTAGTTAGATATTGTTTTGTTAATATGTCAATTTGCATCTCTTGTGTTGAGTTGTTTATTGATGCATAGGATGAGTAAATAGAGCTCAATTCTTATGATTACAAGATGACCATTTATGTGCATGAATAAATAGTAGAAGGATGTAGATGAACTCAATTCATCTGAATTTATGCCTCTTGGTAGGAATTCCTCTTGAATCTCTAATATTAGGTGCCCGAGACTTCCCTGTAGCTTTTACCTTTCGTTGCCGCCTTTCCTCTTCACTGTTAGACTCATCTCCTTTTTCCTTATCTGCATTTTTGGCTTCGAATTCTAATTCATCCCATGTTTTACCTTCCTCCTCTTCAAAATATTCTTCTTCTCCATCCTCCTCTAACTCCACAAGAGATTCATCTTCTAAACCTTCCTCATCTGATTTTGATTCCTCTTCTACATCAGAGGGTTCATATCCTTGATCTGACTCTTTTGAATTATTAGAATCAGAATCACTAGCTTCCATATTCAAAAATTCCCAACCAACATCTTCAATAAATTTATCTGGATCATCAATAATAGTCTTCAAAATTGGCTGCTAGTTCAAATTCATTCTGCTTTCATAATACTTTATATCCATGGAGTTCAGCCATTCCTTGATGCCATCAAGTGAAGATTGAGGAATGGCGTCAATGCGGAGTACATCCTGCTTGAAGTATTTGAAAATTATAGCCATATCAAATGCCTTTTTCCCAAGTCATACTCTCTCAAGGTTAACAATCTCAATCTCACTAACAATGATTACTAAGAAAGGTAATTCCACCAACTCTACCAAACAGTTTACCATAGGAACAATAAAAGCAAAGGCTTTGAAAGGAACTCCATGAAAACCAAGCTCTCTAAATGGTATATCAAACTCTAGTTCAAAATATTTTAGACGAGGCTGCTCCCATAGCTCTCTTACTCACTTGGAAAATCCTTGAAACTTTGTATTGATTTTATTTTTCCTGTCCCTCTCTTGTTGTTCTTCCTCAATTTCATCAGGATCATACATTGACCTTATTTTCCCTCCTAAAGTTTGGACCACATCCATTACCTCCACATAAAACTGGACATCCTCAGTCTTCTTGGTTCCCACACCGTGATATGGTTATGCAAATGAAAATGAAGCAAACTAATCATCTCCTTCTCCACTGGCTGGAAGAATGCATGCTTAATGTTTTTATACATGATATCAACTCTCTCTTCTGTTCTCATGGTTGAATACCGAAATCCAGTATGGTGGGCCTCTAGAGTTCTAGTCATCTTTCTTCCTCTTCCACCAAATGTTGGCCTGATCCACACATTTGCCAGCCTAATTGACTTTATTTTCGAAAGTTGATGTTTCTCCTAAGTCACTAGTGTAGCTCTCTTTCCCTTTTCAAACTCTTTCATTGCTACAAATCTTCTCTGGGATTTAATCATTTGTACCACATGGTTGATGTGCTTTGAATCCTTGCATCTATAGGAAATTTCCTTAACATAAATACTTCTAGGGAATTTCATTGTTTCCATTGTAGTTGGCATTAAAGTTGGTACCTGCAACATTGAAAATTATCCTTATATAAGAATTCCCTCCATCTTGTTGGCTTGTAACACTCTTGATGGTGGCTACATGAAATCTGATTATGATTCCTCTTCTACATCAGAGGGTTCATATCCTTGATCTGACTCTTCTGAATTATCAGAATCAGAATCACTAGCTTCCATATTCAAAAATTCCCAACCACCATCTTCAATAAATTTATCTGGATCATTAGTAATAGTCTTCAAAATTGGCCCGCTAGTTCAAGTTCATTCTGCTTCCATAATACTTTATATCCATGGAGTTCAACCATTCTTGATGCCATCAAGTGAAGATTGAGGAATGGCGTCAATGTGAAGTACATCCCACTTGAAGTATTTGAAAACAATAACCATATCAAATTCCTTTTTCCCAAGTCCTACTCTCTCAAGGTTAAAAATCTCAATCTAATAGCGATTACTAAGAAAGGTAATTCCACCAATTCTACCAAAAGTTTACCGTAGGAACAATAAAAGCAGAGGATTTGAAAGGAACTCCATGAAAACCAAGCTCTCTAAATGGTATATCAAACTCTAGTTCAAAATATTTTAGATGAGGCTGCTCCCATAGCTCTCTTACTTGCTTGACAAATCCTTGAAACTCTGTATTGATTTTATTTTTCCTGTCCCTCTCTTGTTGTTCTTCCTTAATTTCATCAGGATCATACATTCTTTCCCCTCCTAAATTTTAGACCACATCCATTACCTCCACATAAAACTAGACATCCTTGGTCTTCTTGGTTCCCACGCTGTGATATGGTTATACAAATGAAAATGAAGCAAAGTAATCATCTCCTTCTCCACTGGATGGAAGAATGAATGCTTAATGTTTTGATACATGATATCAAATATCTCCTCTACTCTCATGGTTGAATACCAAAATCCATTATGGTGGGCTTCCAAAGTTCCATTCATCTTTCTTCCTCTTCCAGCAAATGCTAGCCTAATCCACATGTCTGCCAGCCTAATTGAATTTGTTTTTGAAAGCTAAAGTTTTTCCTGAGTCACCAGTGTAGCTCTCTTTTCCTTTTCAGACTCTTTGATTACTATAGATTGTCTCTGGGATTTAATCACTTGTACCACATGCTTGATGTGCTTTGAATCCTTGCATCTAAAGGAAATTTCCTTAACATAAATACTGCTAGGGAATTTCAATGTTGCCATTGTATTGGCATTAAAGCCGATACCTGCAACATTGAAAATTATCCTTATATAAGAATTCCCTCCATCTTGTTGGCTTGTAACACTCTTGATGGTGGCTACATGAAATCTGATTATGATTCCTCTTCTACATCAGAGGGTTCATATCCTTGATCTGACTCTTCTGAATTATCAGAATCAGAATCACTAGCTTCCATATTCAAAAATTCCCAACCACCATCTTCAATAAATTTATCCGATCATTAGTAATAGTCTTCAAAATTGGCGCTAGTTCAAGTTCATTCTCGCTTCCATAATACTTTATATCCATGGAGTTCAACCATTCCTTGATGCCATCAAGTGAAGATTGAGGAATGGCATCAATGTGAAGTACATCCCACTTGAAGTCTTTGAAAACAATAGCCATATCAAATTCCTTTTCCCAAGTCCTACTCTCTCAAGGTTAACAATCTCAATCTCACTAATAGCGATTACTAAGAAAGGTAATTCCACCAACTCTACCAAACAGTTTACCATAGGAACAATAAAAGAAGAGGATTTGAAAGGAACTCCATGAAAACCAAGCTCTCTAAATGGTATATCAAACTCTAGTTCAAATATTTTAGATGAGGCTGCTCCCATAGCTCTCTTACTTGCTTGACAAATCCTTAAAACTCTGTATTGATTTATTTTCCTGTCCCTCTCTTGTTGTTCTTCCTTAATTTCATCAGGATCATACATTCTTGCCCCTCCTAAATTTTAGACCACATCCATTACCTCCACATAAAACTAGACATCCTTGGTCTTCTTGGTTCCCATGCTGTGATATGGTTATACAAATGAAAATGAAGCAAAGTAATCATCTCCTTCTCCGCTAGATGGAAGAATGCATGCTTAATGTTTTGATACATGATATCAAATATCTCCTCTACTCTCATGGTTGAATACCAAAATCCATTATGGTGGGCTTCCAGAGTTCCAGTCATCTTTCTTCCTCTTCCAACAAATGCTAGCCTAATCCACACGTCTGCCAGCCTAATTGACTTTGTTTTTGAAAGATAAAGTTTCTCCTGAGTCACCAGTGTAGCTCTCTTTTCCTTTTCAGACTCTTTGATTACTACAGATTGTCTCTGGGATTTAATCATTTGTACCACATGCTTGCTGTGCTTTGAATCCTTGTATCTAAAGGAAATTTCCTTAACATAAATACTGCTAGGGAATTTCAATGTTGCCATTGTATTGGCATTAAAGCCGATACCTGCAACATTGAAAATTATCCTTATATAAGAATTCCCTCCATCTTGTTGGCTTGTAACACTCTTGATGGTGGCTACATGAAATCTGATTATGATTCCTCTTCTACATCAGAGGGTTCATATCCTTGATCTGACTCTTCTAAATTATCATAATCAGAATCACTAGCTTCCATATTCAAAAATTCCCAACCACCATCTTCAATAAATTTATCTGGATCATTAGTAATAGTCTTCAAAATTGGCCACTAGTTCAAGTTCATTCTGCTTCCATAATACTTTATATCCATGAAGTTCAACCATTCCTTGATGCCATCAAGTGAAGATTGAGGAATGGCGACAATGTGAAGTACATCCCACTTGAAGTATATGAAAACAATAACCATATCAAATTCCTTTTTCCCAAGTCCTACTCTCTCAAGGTTAAAAATCTCAATCTCACTAATAGCGATTACTAAGAAAGATAATTCCACCAACTCCATCAAACAGTTTACCGTAGGAACAATAAAAGCAAAGGATTTGAAAGGAACTCCATGAAAACCAAGCTCTCTAAATGGTATATCAAACTCTAGTTCAAAATATTTTAGATGAGGCTGCTCCCATAGCTCTCTTACTTGCTTAACAAATCCTTGAAACTCTATATTGATTTTATTTTTCCTGTCCCTCTCTTGTTGTTCTTCCTTAATTTCATCAGGATCATACATTCTTGCCCCTCCAAAATTTTAGACCACATCCATTACCTCCACATAAAACTAGACATCCTTGGTCTTCTTGGTTCCCACGCTGTGATATGGTTATACAAATGAAAATGAAGCAAAGTAATCATCTCCTTCTCCGCTGGATGGAAGAATGCATGCTTAATGTTTTGATACATGATATCAAATATCTCCTCTACTCTCATGGTTGAATACCAAAATCCATTATGGTGGGCTTCTAGAGTTCCAGTCATCTTTCTTCCTCTTCCAGCAAATGCTAGCCTAATCCACACGTCTGCCAGCCTAATTGACTTTGTTTTTGAAAGCTAAAGTTTCTCCTGAGTCACCAGTGTAGCTCTCTTTTCCTTTTCAGACTCTTTGATTACTGCAGATTGTCTCTGGGATTTAATCATTTGTACCACATGCTTGATGTGCTTTGAATCCTTGCATCTAAAGGAAATTTCCTTAACATAAATACTGCTAGGGAATTTCAATGTTGCCATTGTATTGGCATTAAAGCCGATACCTGCAACATTGAAAATTATCCTTATATAAGAATTCCCTCCATCTTGTTGGCTTGTAACACTCTTGATGGTGGCTACATGAAATCTAATTTCATTTCCTCTTCTACGTCAGAGGGTTCATATCCTTGTTTTGACTCTTTTGAATTATCAGAATTAGAATCACTAGCTTCCATATTCAAAAATTCCCAACCACCATCTTCAATAAATTTATCTGGATCATCAGTAATACTCTTCAAAATTGGCTGCCAGTTCAAGTTCATTCTTCTTTCATAATACTTTATATCCATGGAGTTCAACCATTCCTTGATGCCATCAAGTGAAGATTGAGGAATGACGCCAATGTGGAGTACATCCCGATTGAAGTCTTTGAAAATAATAGCCATATCAAATGCCTTTTTCCCAAGTCATACTCTCTCAAGGTTAACAATCTCAATCTCACTAATAGTGATTACTAAGAAAGGTAATTCCACCAACTCTACCAAATAGTTTACCATAGGAACAATAAAAGCAGAGGCTTTGAAAGGAACTCCATGAAAACCAAGCTCTATAAATGGTATATCAAACTCTAGTTCAAAATATTTTAGATGAGGCTGCTTCCATAGCTCTCTTACTGGCTTGACAAATCCTTGAAACTCTGTATTGATTTTATTTTTCCTGTCCCTCTCTTGTTGTTCTTCCTCAATTTCATTAGGATCATACATTGACCTTCTTGCCCCTCTCCTAAATTTTGGACCACATCCATTACCTCCACATAAAACTGGACATCCTTGGTCTTCTTGGTTCCCCATGATATGGTTATACAAATGAAAATGAAGCAAAAGTAATCATCTCCTTCTCCGCTGGCTGGAAGAATGCATGCTTAATGTTTTGATACATGATATCAACTCTTTTGCTCTCATGGTTGAATCTTGAATCCATTATGGTGGGCCTCTAGAGTTCTAGTCATCTTTCTTCCTTTTCCACCAAATGTTGGCCTGATCCACAAGTTTGCTAGCCTAATTGGCTTTGTTTTTGAAAGCTGAAGTTTCTTCTGAGTCACCAGTATTAGCTATAACTTAAATTTTAAATTTTATTATGGTATGTGCACTTTGATATGATGTAATATGATTATGGTTTCATCTCATATGTTGTAATATTAGATATATAAAAAAAAAATTATTGCATGAAATAAATAATAAATTTTCATTCTAATTTTTTTTTGTTGTAGAACACGGGTCTTCTAGAAGATCAAGATGATCCTCAACATGATATAGATCCACAAAATATTGGTTCTGCCGGTACAAATCACATGGTAGAAGATGACGATGACGCAGATATGGAAGACACCAAGGCCAATGACAATGATGATGATGATGATGATGATGATGATGATGATGATGATGATGATGATGAGACAGTTGGTGGTAGTAACCAGTGACATTCATGATCATATAGACTGCATCATGGATCATTGCTGATATATCGTTATGATGACTCTCTTCATGGTTACTATCATATGTATCATTTTCACGGCCTAAAATACTATATTATTTAGTTGTATCATATTGACATGTATCATTTTCACTATATCATTTGGACATGTATCATCTTGAATTGTATCAGTTTGAGTTACATAATTTATCAATTTTATTTATATCATTTGTACATGTATCATTTTCAATTATGTCAACTATTGAACATGTATCATTTTGACATGTTTTTGATGTACTGGCATATTTGACTTTCACTTGTTTTAGTTATATATGATGATGATCTTATCAGTATTGACTTGACAATTTATATATATTAAAATTGGTCGATGATTTTTGGATGGATATTTATTCCGTATGATGATTTTAATTTACCGCTCAGGATGGATGTTGTCAAATTCAATTAAATTATAGATATTTGACCCACTTGTTTTAATTATAGATGATGATCATGTTACAATAATAGTTTAGGTGGTGATGAAAGGTAAAATTAATGCTTGGCACCTTTAGAACATAATTGAAAGTTTTGCGGTGAGCCACATTAAAAGAGGTGGTAATTTGGAAGAGGATGTCTTAACTAAATGGGCTTTAAATTTTGGTGAAACGGGGGAATTTACGTTGGAGGATTTTAGAGGTGTTAAGTAGTACTTCATTAATAGAAAGTGTGGGAAATGCAAGATGGTGTTAAATGCAAGTCCTCGATTAAGATGTGTTAATTTCATTTGGAAAGGGTCGATAAAAACTCTGCAACAAACTTTGGTGGTAGCGGCACTGGTTGTCAGGAGAAATGGAAGCCAATTTCACCTTCCGGTCATGAAGATCTTTGGGCCCATTTTATGGAGAGGCATCCGAAAAATGACTGTAGGGCCTTTTCCTTGTTGATGATGAGAAGCTAGTGCAGTTTGCAAAAATTATTTGTGGCAAGGATTTTGGCTCTCTAAAACATAGATACTGAACCAACATGGAAGTTTACTCCTTAATTATGACATGGGGCTTGGATTTAGGTGAGCCAGTGGAAATGGTGAGGATGGTGATGCAGAAAATTGTGCATGGATATTTTCTAGTAGGAATGGAGTCCATTCTCGAATGGGTGGTTCCAGGTGTAGGTTTAGATTATTCTGAAGGACAGGTAGATGATGAAATTGAGGAGCTCTATGGGAGATTGGGGATCAAACCATTTATTCATTGGCCCGAAGGAAAATACAAAGCTCGTTGTCATGAGGAAGCGCATTTGGGATGGAAAGCACTCAAACTCTTCATCAAACTCATGGAGGTTGATGAAGTTATGGCACAAGAAAAGGTGAAGATGCAGGGATTGGAAGTGAAAAGGAAGTGCTAGAAGAAGTCAGGGAAGCGGCAGAAGAAGAAGCCTCTGAAGGAGATAGCCAAGCATCCGTTGGGTTCGGGTGGAGCTCATTAAGACTAGTCGTGTTTATCTGTGTCTGATTTTGAATTCTCCTTCTGCTTTTGTTGTATTAAAGCATGTAACTCTGAACACTGTTAATGGTGGTTATTCTTTTTAAGGATTTTACTAGTAAACAGTTATAGGGGTTACTTAATGTTTTACTCTGCACGTTAAGGTGTCTCTGGTTGTTGTCGTTTGCTATGGAATTTTGGTGGGTAATGAAACTAAACAATAGATGTACTTTTTTTATCTTTACAAGCAATACAAATTTTTTGTGTTATCGATCCAAAAAAATAATTATCTTGTTATTTAATCATATGAGTTAAATAATTAAATTACTTAGTCTATAATCATATGATTTATTTAAGAGGCACAATATATTTAATTAATTAAATTGAAATAAAACATATTAAATCAATAAATGGAAGCAAAACAAGAAGCATTTCTAGAAGCAAAAAAGGAAGCAACAATGGAAGCCAAACTAGAAGCAAACCAGAAGCAATCTTGGAAGCAGAACTAGAAGCAAAACTGGAAGCAAACTTGGAAGAAAAACTGGAAGCAAAATTGGAAGCAAACCTGGAAGCAAACTTGGAAGAAAAATCGGAAGCAAAACTGGAAGCAAACTTGGAAGCAAAACTGGAAGCAAACCTGGAAGAAAAATTAGAAGCAAAACTAGAAGAAAACTTGGAAGCAAAATTGGAAGCAAACATGGAAGCAAACTCGGAAGAAAAATTGGAAGAAAAACCAGAAGCAAAACCGGAAGCAAAATTGGAAGAAAAATTAGAAGCAAAACTAGAAGCAAAAGTGGAAGCAAACCTTGAAGCAAAATTGGAGGAAAAACTGTAAGCAAACCTGGAAGCAAAATTGGAGGAAAAACTGGAAGCAAACCTAGAGGCAAAACTTGAAGCAAAATTGGAAGCAAAATTGGAAGCAAAATTGGAAGAAAAATTAGAAGCAAAAATGGGAGTAGACATAGAAGCAAAATCGAAAGCCAAATTGGGCGCTATTTTCGATGCTATTTCTTGGCACTATTTTAGGCTCTAACAAGGGTGCTATTTTCAAGGCTATTTTCAGTGCTATTTTAGGCACTAACAAATGCTGTGATTTTTCGGCGCTAACCACGACGCCGAATCTGGTGCAAAGTCGGGAACAAAAGTCAGCTCAAACATTGGTGCCAAGATGGTCATGTCTGTTTGCACCGAGTTTAGTGCCAACCAAGTCGCCCGATTTGTGAATTGAAATACACTGAAATCTGGCGCTATTTTCTTGTTCTATTGTAGTGTAGGTTTAATGGAACAAATTATGCTATCTAGAAAATACAAATGGAAGGATATCTGGAGTATTGTGGATATGAGGTTGAACTGCTTATACTCCTCTAGCTAATGGTCTAAGTAAAACTAATGAAATCAAGGCGCATGAAGCAAACAACAAGGCGAAGTTCATTCTGAATAACCGTCTTTCACATTCTGAGTTGATTATAGTCCAAAATCTGAAGACTAATAAAGAGGTCTAGGATGCCTTAGAAAAGATACATGAAGGAGATGAAAAGGTCAAAGAAGTAAAGTTGCAGAATATAGAGGCACAGTTTGAGGTCTTGCATATTTCTAAAGATGTGAACATTAAATCTTGTTTACTAAGAATATATGAGTTGGTAGTTGAAACGAGAAGAATTGGTGCTATAGTAGATGAACCCAGGATTGTGAAGAAGATTCTTAGAACTCTTCTTGATGCATACTGTGAAAAGGTATCTACTATTGAAGAATATTTGGATTACAAGACTTATACTAAAGATTAGTTATTGGGAACTCTAACTTCTTATGAGATGAGAAAACCAAATTTGAGAAATGGATCCAAATCAGAAACTACTTTCAAGGCTACAAGAGTTGAAGATCCCGATGAGGAGAACCTTGATGAAGTAGAAGCTAACTTTGTGAGAAGGATGAGGAAAGGCTCCAGAAAGTATGAAGGTAAGTTACCCTTTAAATGCTTTAGTTGTGAGGAATAGATCACTATGCTTCGAGATGTCCACAAAGAGCTAAGAGGAACAAACAAAATTTGACAAAGAAAACAAAGGAAAAAAGATCAACATAGCATATTATGTGAATGAGAATGCTAGCATTTTTTATGATGAGTCTGATTATGGAGATTTTGATGACAATGAATGCTTGTTCTTGGCTATAAAATATGAAACTACTTCTACTAAATCTGAAAGACAGGTAAAGAAATGTCCTCCAAGGAAAGAGAAAGAGGAAGATATTGTAATCTTTTCCCTACATGCTAAACAAGAAAAGAACTATTGGGTTATTGAAAATGGTTGTTCACATCACATGACCGGTGATAAGAGTAAGTTTTTTAAACTAGAAAAATATGATGGAGGTTTAGTTATGTTTGGAGATGATACTGGTGCTAAAATTTGTGGGATAGGTTTAGTAAGTTTTGATGGCAAGCATAATATTGATGATGTCTACTATGTTAAGGTTTTAAGGCATAATATCTTGAGTGTTGGATAGATGTGTAGTAAAGGATATAATCTTGTATTTGAGGATGAAAGATGTGAAATTAGGAAAGGATTCAAAACAATGATTGCTGCAGAAAAGAAGTTTGAAGGAAATATATATCGGCTTAAGGGTGATGATGGGTGTTACTTTATGACTTAGATTAATGACAGTTGGTTATGACATCAAAGAATGTGTCACATAAATTTTTATAACTTAACAAGGATCAGTGCAGTGCAAGTCGTAAGAGATTTACCAAGGATTACAAATCCTATTAATGCTATTTGTAGGAATTGTTATTTTGGAAAGCAAGCAAGAAACAACTTCAGATCAAAGGAACAATCTACTACCGAACTACTGGATTTGATTCATACAAATCTTTGTGGTCCTACAAGAGTGAGAAGTCTATAAGGTGAAAGGTACTTTATGCTTTTGATTGATGATTACTCTAGGTGTACATGGGTTACTTTTCTTAGAGAGAAATTTGATGCATTAGATAGATTCAAGACATTCAAAGCTATGGTAGAGAATGAAGTGAATTTAAGAATAAAATTCTCGAGGTCTGACAGAGGTGGTGAATTCACCTCCCATGAGTTTAATATGTTTTGTGAAGTTCATGGAATAAAAAGACAGTTATATGCTCCTAGAACTCCTCAACAAAATGGAGTTGTTGAAAGAAAGAACAAAATAATTCCAGAAGTTGCTAGATCAATGATTATTGAAGCTGGTTTACTAGAATTTTACTGGAGAGAAGCTATTCACACTGTTGTCTATGTGTCCAATTGAGTTCAAGAAAGAGCGAATAGTACTAAAACCCCCTATGAGCTATGGTGTGGAAGAATTCCTACTGTTAAGTATTTTAAGGTATTTGGAAGCAAAATCTATAACAAATAGTATGGAGAAAATTTAGGGAAGTTTGATGTTAGAAGTGATGAAGGTATTTTTCTTGGATATTCTACTAAGAGAAAAGCTTATAGATGTTTCAATAAAAGACTAAGAAAGATTGTAGAAGGAACAAATGTCAAGGTTGATGAAGCAATGAAGATTCAATTGAAATTGATGGATATGTATCTAATGAACCTGATTATGTAATAATTGAAGTTGTGGAAGAACACAAGAAGTAAAATGAAGAAGAATATGCTCTAGTGGTGTCCCTTAAGACACCTAGATATGTGCAAAAGAATCATTTAGAAAATTAAATCATTGGAGAAAAAAGGAAAGGAGTATTGACAAGAAGCAAAGCTACTGCTGCTGGTGAGATGAATATGTGTTTACTTTTTGAGATTGAGCCAAAGACCGTAAGCGAAGCATGTAAAGATGAGTATTGGATGGAAGCTATGAAAGAGGAACTTATGCAGATTGAGAAGAATCAAACTTCAAAATTGGTCCCTAGACTGGTAGACAAAAATATAATTGGATAAAAATGGGTATTCAGAAACAAGTTGAATGAGAACAGAGAATTAGTAGAAATAAAGCAAGGCTTGTGTGTAAGGGTTACTCACAAGTCGAAGGTATAGATTTGCAAGAGACTTTTGCTTTGGTGGCAAGAATGGAAGCTATATGAATGTTTTAGTGTTTGCTACTCATAAATATTTCAAGGTCTATCAAATGGATGTTAAGTCTACATTCTTGAATGGTGAGTTAGAAAAAGAGGTCTACATGGAACAACTAGAAGGATTCCAGTTGTCAGATCAACTGGATATTGTTTGAAAATTGAAGAAGGCTTTATATGGATTGAAGCAAGCTCCTAGATCTTGGTATGCAAGGTTAGACAAATATTTGACTCAGCAAGGTTTCAACAAAGGTACGACAAATAGTAATCTTTATTTTAAAATTGAGGATGATAAGATCTTGATAGTGGTTGTATATGTTGATGACATTATTTTTGGAGGAAATAAAACAATGTGCAAGATGTTTGTTGAAGAGATGCAAAAAGGATTTGAGATGTCTATGTGTGGTGAGATGAATTTCTTTCTTGGGCTGCAAATTAATTAAACAAAGAAAGGGATCTTTATTTCACAGTTGTCAAAGTATGTAAGAGAAATACTGAAGAAGTTTGGGATGGATGGTTCTAAACCAGTATGCACTCCTATGTTGATTGGTTACAAATTGAGTAAAGATTATGATTCACCTAGGGTTGATCAGAGCATGTATAGATCTATGATTGGAGGTTTGTTTTATTTGACTGCTATTAGACCAAATATCATGCATGCAGTTTGTCTTGTGGCTAGATTTCAAGAAGACCCTAAAGAGACATATGTTGTTGATGTTAAGAGGATATTTAGATATTTGAATGGCACTCTGTATTATGGGTTATGGTATCCTAGGGATACTAATTTTACACTAAATTCTTACATAGATGCAGATTGGGATGATTGTGTAGATGACAAAAAGAGTACAAGTGGTGGTGCATTATTTCTTGGTTGCAAATTGGTGGCTTGGTTAAGTAAAAAGTGAGATTTAGTTTCTTTATCTACTGCTGAAGCTGAGTATATTGCTATTACATCTTGTTGTACACAAGTTTTGTTGATGAGACAAAAATTAAAAGATATTAAAGTAATGTATGATGATCCTATTTCTATCTTATGTGATAATACAAGTGAAACTAACATTTCAAAGAATCCAGTGATGCACTCAAGGACAAAACATATATCTATTGGGTATCACTTTTTGAGATAGAAGGTTGTGAATAATGAAGTAAAACTTGAGTATGTGTTGACGAAGGATCAAGTAGCTGACATATTTATGAAGGCTCTTCCTAAAGATACTTTTGAGTATCTCTGGGAGGAGTTAAGGGTTATTTCCCCTCCTTTCTTGAACTAGATGCATATTGAGATGCATCAATTCAGTGGATCTATGGATCTATCTTTTTTCTAGATTGATGTTTTGGTGGCTACCTCTCAGGGGGAGTAGGTAGTGTTATGTGTTGTCATTGAAAGAGTATTTTTTTCTTGATGTCAAAGGGGAAATCAATGTAAAACATCTTATGCCTTTGCCATTGATGTCAAAGGGGGAGAGAAAGACGTGAAAAGAAAAGAAGAAGAGAGAAAGGTGTCAAAAAGAGTATCTACTAAGGGGGAGAAAGTAAAATCATTAGGATGTGTGTTGTCTTTGATGGTCTCTCACATCATGTGTTGCCATCAATGAGAAAGGGGGATATTGTTGCAAGTATGAAGGAAGTATGATGAAGGTGTTTTCATTGATGTCAAATGGTTAACTGGTTCTCAACTAGTTTTTGTTATCATTGATGTCATGGATAATGGTTATTGGTTGTATATGTCGAGGATATTGAGAAAATTGTAATGAAGAAAGGTTGGAGGTGTTCAATTAGTGCTTTGGGTTTTGCTTTGGGATTTGCTTCTATTTTCGTGTGGTTCAGATATATTGATCATGGTTGTTGGAAGTTACTATATCTAGGATTTGGGCTTCTGGATCGTAGTACAATGCAAGTTATGTTCACCAGTTGTGAACTGTGCTTTTTAGTGTATCTGGATGAGGTTCGAGAGAAATGTAGTTGCTCCAAATTTCTTCTTGTTTGAGTCTTATGACTTGCGGTTTTGGAGTTAAGGTGATATGATTGTGTTGAAGATAATTTTGTTATCTGGAAGGATTGGATCATGCTAAGGTTGTGTGTGTTTAATTGATTTATGTGTTTAACACTGGTTTGGTCAACCTTGTGTTTAACACTAATTTTGAAGCTTTTGGAAGTGTGTTGAAGTGTGTGATTGGGTCGTCCTCATTCTAAGTCCACCCTATAATATTTTGGTGCCGACCTAATTTTAATTTATAAATGAAAATGGTGTATGGCTAACTTTGGATATGTTTCAAAGTTGAAGATGGTATAAATACATGATGAGATATTGGTGAAAAGATAAGTGCAAAGAAATAGAGCGAGATAGATGCGAGATAGATGTGAATTAGTGTGTAAGTAATGCAAGTTGGTATAGATCAGTGCGAAGTCTAAATGTTGAGTTTCTGGAAGTAGTGAGTTGAAGGTGTACTCTATCATTCAAGCATGTCTGCAAGTGTTGAGCGAATTGTAGTAGAAATATATGTTGCATTGAGATTGTCTTCTCTTTGTAACATATCTCTTCTATATTATTTGTATTTGTGTGGTAGTGAGCCCTTTGGGTGGTTAACCCTTGTTTGGACAGTGAGCCTTCTCTGGCAGTGATCCTTTGTAATCGGTTTTGATATTCTCTATATTGTGAGCTAATCCTCCCCGTGGTTTTTCCCTTATTGGGTTTTCCACATAAATCTGGTGTTATTGTGTATGTGTGATATTTTAAGTTTCTACCTTTGCACTTAATGATTAATCAAATTAGTAGAATAAAGGATTTGTGATTGATTTAATTTTTGGTGAAATTTTTTATAAGTTAAAGTTTGTTACAACTAATTCACCCCCCCTTTTCAGTTGTCTTGTTCAACAAAAGGGTTTGAAGACCATTTTGAATAAAAATTCTGTTGATGGTATTTTTGATTATTCGTTGGAAAATTGATTTTTGTGAGCATTGTGTGTTTGGTAAACAAAGTAGATCATCATTTCCTAATGGAAATAATAAAGCTACGAGATTATTAGAGATCATTCATTCAGATGTGTTTGGACCAGTGGATGTTGACTCTTTTAGAAAATCTTTTTATTATGTTACTTTCAGAAAACTAAGTTTAAGGAATTTAAATCCGTAGTTGAGAAGAAAACATATTATAAGATAAGGGTGTTGGGATCTGACAATGGGGATGAATATTGTTCTAAGGAATTTGATGATTTTTGTAAGCATGTAGGTATTGTTTGAAAAAAGACTACTCCTTATACACCTCAACAAAATGGAATAGCAAAAATAATGAGCCAAAACTTGATGGAAAGACCTAGGATCATGTTGAGTGGTGCTAAGCTTGATAGATGTGTTTAGGTAGAAGTTGTAAGTACTGCATGTTATTTGGTTAATAGATCTCATTGTTCAACTCTTGTTGATAAAAATCCTTATGAAGTGTGGATAGGTAGAAAGCCTTCTGTTTCACATTTAAGGGTCTTTGGTTGTGAGATTTTTGTTCATGTGCCTCAAGAGAAGCGTTCTAAATTGGATCCAAAAGCATAGAAATGCATCTTTATTGGTTACAATGAGAATGCAAATGGTTATAAGCTTTGGAATTCACTAACTTGTAAAATGGTTTTCTCTAGAGATGTGATTTTCATGGATTTTAGAGCTTACACAGGTGAAGAAAAACCAATGGAGAAAGATAAGACAAAAATAGTGCACCTCAAACAAAGATTGAGAAGCAAGAAGATGCACATGTGGAAGAACAATAAGATGGGTCTAAGGATGGAAAAGAAGAAGAGGGTTCAAATAGTTCAAATGATGTGTAATAGCCACCCCAATTTTTTCCATAAAATTTCATCCATTAGCATTAGATGGAATGAAAAGATAAGCAAATGTAAAGCAACCCTCCGCTTTTTGATCACCTAGATCCTAGTGTGGGCAAGGTGAGAGCATATAGTGAAAAGGGGATCTTGCAATAACTGAATTAACAAGCTAACTGGAAATGAACACTTCCCACTTTCTAATCACCCGAATCTCAATGTGAGCAAGGTGAGAGCATATGGTGGTTGTCTTATAATATTGAAAACTTCTCTATGCTATCACTTCTTCAATGGGGTGAGTAATAATAATCAAGTACAGAAAAGAAAAAATTCACTTGTTCAACAAAAATTACAAGGAAATTCACTTGATAGTAAGCTAACCAACTTCCACTTTTAACATGCAACAAGAAAGGAAATATAAGAAACTTGACCATATAAAAGTCCGATCAGCATTGAAAAAATTTGACACCTTTAGCCACATGGTACAACCTCCTAGGTAGGTTGACCAATAAGGAAAAATCCCACACACCTTCAAAAATTATGAAACTTTATGGAAAGGGGTGCCCAAGCATGAAAAACGCACAGGATCAATACCCACACAATTATATCAACTTCTCCAAGTAGCGTGAGCAATAACGTGGGTCAACTAGGTATAACCAACAACATCCAAAATCTGATTAAACACTCCAAAATACCCCAATCTATAAACTAACCCACACACACCAAAATATCTCTCAAAAACATCAAATCTATCCAAAACTGAAAGAAATCAAATAGCCATCACCAATATATGTTCAATTGGAACCCTTGAGATGAAGTTGCAACACTATTCAGCTAGGAAATATCTCTTAATGTCAAAACTGAAGATGACTTGGAGGGGTTTCATTCTCAAATACCAAGGATTCCAATATGCATTTCAACAACAATTTGTTACATCAAAATAACATAACCAAATTAGAGCAAGGAGGGTATATAAATAAACCAAATTAGAGCAAGGAGGGTATATAAATAGGCTCTAAGACCTAGAAGTTTGAAATGCCTTTCCCTCCAAAAAGGGATGCTACACTCAAGGAGAATATTATATTTTATTAAAATCACTTAACCCATCACTTTTAGCGTCCACCTTGAAAATGCATAAATTTAACATTTAAATTGCTAAGTCTCCAAAGTTGGCATCCAACTCCAATTCCCCCTTTTAAAACAACTTTAAGTTGTGTTTCCTAGGTGTAAGGGTCAAAAGCAACTTAACAATATAAAACAAACTTAAGTTGCAAACCTTCCATTTTCAAGCTCCAAGAATGTTGGAGAAGCTATTGTTAAAAAATACCAAGATGCCAAACACTCCACTGCCACCATTGCCAGAAATAGTAGCCTTGTGTTGAAATGAAGCCAAGACCAATGCTATAAATAACAGTTATTAAAAATAGCATATTGCTAAAATAGTAAGTGACTCCAATCTCAAAATAAGCACATTTTGAGATGTAGTTGTGATTTACTAAAAATAGTAAGTACTAAAAATAGCAGTGATTGCCCACAAGGATCTTAGAAAACCCATAAAGACCCATAAACCCTTTTGAAAAACTCCTACAACAACCTCCTGAAAATTTGACAAGAAACCTCCAAAAATCTTGGAAACCTTAAAAATGCCTCTGAGTAGCCTATGAGACTCCATAAATAGGCTATTGGCCACTGAAAAGCAAAGGGCTAAAAAGGGGACATTACATGATGTGTAGGATGAGCATACAAAAGAAGAACATGTAGAATCCATTACTCCTACCTAGAGGAGATCCACAAGGCAACAAAATCCATTTGATAGGTATAGCCCATTGGATTACCATTGTGTATTTTCTTTGTTGAGTACTAATGATGGACCTAGATCCTACAAGGAGGCTCTTTCTTCAAAAGAAAGTGAGTCTTGGATGCATGCCATGCAAGAGGAGATGATGGCCTTGGATAGTGGTGATACCTATGATCTTGTCAGTTTTCCCAAAGGAAGGAAGCCCATTGGTTGCAAGTGGGTATTTAAAAATAAATTTGGTGCAGATGGTCAGTTAGAGGGGTACAAGGCTAGATTGGTGGCCAAGGGATACTCACAGAGAGAGGGAGTTGATTTTGGTGAAATTTTCTCATGTTGCTAAGTTAACTTGTATTGGATTCCTATTATCTATTGTTGTTGCTTATGATTTTGAAACAGAGAAAATGGATGTTAAAACTGTAGCTTTCTTGCATGAGGATCTTGAGGTAGAAATTTATATGCGACAACCTAATGGTTTTGTTGTGAAAGGAAAAGTATGCTTGGTTTGCAGGTTTAAGAGATCTTTATATGGTTTGAAACAATCACCCAAGATGTGGTACCAAAATTTTGATGCATTTGCATTGAAGTTGGGATTTTTTAGGAGTGAGGAGGATCATCGTGTTTACATTAAGGTTATTGATGATCAGATACTAATCATTTTCTTATATGTTGATGACATGTTGTCTATGGGTAACAACAAGATGATGATTAGGGAGCTTAAGACTCAACTTTATGAACCATTTGATATGAGGGATTTGGGGTTATAAAATATACCCTTAGGATGGAGATCAGTAGAGATTGGGTTCACAAAAATCTTTGGTTAAGTCAAAGTAAGTATGTTGATACCATTTTGTAGAGGTTTAGTATGCATGATTGTAAATCAATAAAATTTCCATTTTCGGTTGGTAATAAGTTGAGTTTATACATGTGTCCTAATTTTGATGATGATTTTGAAGAGATGTCTAATGTTCCTTATGCTAGTGTCGTTGGTAGTTTCATGTATGCAGTGGTGTGCACTAGACCAGATATAGCCCAAGCAGTGGGAGTTTTGAGTAGGTTTATGTCTAACCCTGGTAGAGAGCATTGGACTTTCGTTAAGATTGTGTTTAGATATTTGCATGGTACTTCATAATACTGTTTGGTTTATCATGGTACTAATGATGTGGTTAAGTCATTGGATATACAGGGTTTTGTTTATGAAAATTGGGTAGATGACTTGGATAGTTAAAGGTCCACGAGTGGCTATGTTTTTACTTTGTTTGGAAGTGCATTGAGTTGGATGAGTAAGAGGCAGCCTACAATTGCATTTTCTACCATTGAAGCATAGTAAATGGCTTCTACACATGCCTCTAAGGAGGCAGTTTGGTTATGGAGACTTGGTAATGGTATTGGTTTTGATTATAGGTTACTGAGGATTGGATGTGACAGTTAGAGTGCCATATGTTTAGCCAAAAATCTTTATCATGCTCATACTAAGCATGTTGATGTTCAATATCACTTAGTGTGAGAGATGGTTGAGAATGGTAAGGTCTTGATTGAGAAGCTTGGCACTTTGGATAATGTTGTAGGTTCTCTCACGAAGCCGATGGCCATAGATAAGTTATCTTGGTGTAAGAAGGCCATGGGCCTTGATCGCTATACTTGATTATATTTTATTTTGTATCTCATGGATATAATTGAAATGTATAATGTCAAGTGGGAGAATGTTAGGATAGGTGACATTATAATTGCTATCCTAAGTTGATAATTGTCTGTCTCCATGCTCTTTGGAAAGTGTTCTAGAGGACATGGGGGGAAAAATATTTATTATTTATTTTCCTTTGATAAATTATAATTTCATTCAAAGAGGTGGACCCGCTACGACGACAAGTTTACATGTTAGTGCATGTTCTTGCATGAAGCCATCAGATACATCAGAGAGTTATGGAGCACTTGGGATTGACCAATTTTCATTGGCTATGGGTTAGGTTCCCATGTGAAGGCAATGTGATCATTTAATAATTTTCACCATGTTTCTAGGTTGTCCACTAAGGGGGGTGTGGGTTTTTCCAGGTGGTTTCTCTTGTTCTTTTGGGATACCATTTGTGGTATTCTCTCCCACAAACTTCTTTATATTGGACCATTGAGATGGTGGTTTGTAGAGTTTGTTTGCAGGTTGTCAGAGTAATGAAGTGCTGTCAAAATTCAGAGAGTGAGCGTTGTATTGTTGCATCTCATTTGAAGATTAATACAAACATTGGATCTCTTTGGGTGTGGAGTTTTTTCCAACAAGGGTTTCTCCATGTATATATCTTGTGTCACTTGTGTTTTTCAACCTGTGGTATTGTTGTTTTTTCTTTCATGTTTGAAATTGTTAATCACATAATCACTTATGGTAATCTTGGATACATAATTTCATATTTGCAAACACATTGTTAAGTTCTATTGCTGCAAGTTTTACCTTGGATTTTCCACCAAGTTTCAAAATAGCATAAGGGAGTTATCTAAAGTGTGATATTTTTACATATTCATATTTCTCTAAGAAATAATGGAAATTTACTTTTAGAGATAATTTTGATCATGGATTAATTGGTCTTATTAATTTGATCAAAATTGTATTTCACTAATGGAACATGGTGCAACTAGTCTTTATGGCTATAGTTGCATTTGTTATATACAAAAAAAAAATAACAAGAGTCATCTAAGAAGTTTAAATGGTTATTCTTCCATCTCTTTGGATGGGAAATACTTCATTGCCTAATGGTTGAACCATCTAATCATCATGTAGTATAAATACAACCATTAGGTATGTAATAGCGACATGTGGAGATTGCAAGACTTATAGTTGTTCAAAAATGTAAGAATTATCTATTTGCAATCGATTTTCTATCCTAAATAGTGGTAGGTGAAGGTTTTAGTTCATTTACAAGGATTATTGGGAGAACTAGACTATGCTTAGTCAAGAGTTCACCAGGTGAAGTGTTAGGATGTTTGAATTATGTTCCTTGGGGCCCTTGTGAAAGGAGCAAGATTCTTCAAATTGATGCTAGTGGACTCTTTCCTAGAGTTTTTCCCCACAAATCATTGTAAATCTTATGTCATATGATATTTTTCACATGTTTGTGCTATTTTGTTGAAATTTTGTTAACAATATGCAGCCCAAGATCATAAGATTTAGTTGTATACAAATATGATCAAAATGCTCACATTTGTGTGGAAGCATACTCTTGCTAACATGCTCTTGGTTGCACTATTGTTTTGTGGATAGATTAAGCATCCATATGTGTGTAATAGCATGTTTTAGGGTATGAACCAAAGGATGCAATGAGCATGTACATACTTTCATGCCAACTATTTCATAACAATTGTAAGGTGTTATAAATCATATTTGTTTACTTACACCTTGTTATGCCTTGCATAACCACCCCATTTTATTATGGAACAAAATGGGTCCCCCTTCTCTTTTTGGTTTCTTCGCTTTTGTTTATTTGCTTTGCTCTTGGGGTTCCTTTTGGTTTTCTGCCTGCTTGTCTTCTGTTCTGCCTGATTTAATTATGGTTTTGTCTCAGCTTGAGTTGGTTTTCTTCTTGCTGAAAATTGAATGAAATAATCATAAGCAATAGAATAGTTTATTTTAATATGTTTCATATACTTTGGGACTGATGCAGACCTTTCTTTTGCAGGATTAAATCGCACACATGATGATATTTGTCAAGGGAGCTCAGTTGGAATGCATTCCTCAGTCCAGTTGGTCCTAATTTTCCTCTAAGAAGAAAGTCGGCAAGACCTTACGGATGTCTTGCCGACTACCAATGCATTCTGTCAATAAGCGTCTGTGTTGCCTATCGGCAATACCTCAGGGAGGTCACGACGATCTGAGTTCACATGCAGATTCCCATTGGCATAACAATCTCCTTTGGAAAAGGGTCTGGACGAGATCTTTAAGTCTCACCGACTGACGACAAGGAAAAGGTATATCGGCGGGAGATTTTGACTTCGGGGTGAAGTCTTGCCGAAAGCTTCAAGTCACACCGACACAGTGCGAGGTGATTCTATCGATGGCCTTCGGTGAGAGAATCAGTATTTCTTGGCGACATGGAAGGGATATCGCTATGAAGTCTCCCCGACTGTAGAATGTCTTGCCGACAGAAAGAAGGTCCCACCAAATTTTGAAGCCCGGCGATAATTTTTCCTTCGGCAGGAGGTCTAGCCAATTAGTGTATGTCTTGCCGAAAAGGTAGGAGGAGCCTGAAGAAAGTTTGCGCTCGGCGAAAGGAAGCCTCGGTCGGTGTAAAGTCTCACTGATCGAGGGAAGTCTCAGCGACATGAAGGAAGCTCGCCGAGAGGAAGGTGGCTTTGGCAAGATGTTTCACCGACGAGGTGAACTCTTGCTAAAGTAAAGCGGTAGCGGCAAAACAAAGTGGCTTCGGTGAGAAGTCTCGCCAATAGAGATGTCTCAACGAAAAGAAACGAGTTTGGCGAAAGGTTTCGTCGATGACCCCTAGTCTCAGCGATAGGGGAATGGTCGCAGTGAAGGACGACTGCGTCGCCGAGAGGTCTCCCTGACCACAGAAACTGCCGACTGAAAGGAGACCCCACTGAAATAAATGGAGCTCAGCAAAGGGATCATGCCTTCACCAAAAGGTCTTGGCGAAGAAGGAAAATCATACCGAGGCAAAAAGGGCCGGAGCTCGAGGAGAATGAGAGGAGTTCGGGGTAGGATCTCCCTGACATGAGAATGGACCCACTGGCAGATAAAGAGGACTTCGCCATGAGGTCACAGTGACAAGCGATAGTCTCCTCGACATGAAAAATGAGCTCGCCAGAGGATTCAGGGGTTCGCCCAGAATGTCCAACCAACTAGCGAAGGTCTTGCCGATGGTCTTTGTGAGCTCGATATGACTTCTGCAGCTCACCGAAAGGTCTTGCTGACTATCTTATGCTACACCGATAGTTGATAAAAGCGATAATTGCATCGGGGAGACACAATGAGTGTCTCACCGACATGCGATTCAATATGGACCACTTTTGACCACCAAGGAATCCTGTGTGGCCTCTATTCCTCCAATAAGAAGAAGATGACCTATTGACTGATTGACCATCCCTGTGTAAGAAGATCGATAGAATGCAGGCGGGACGGATTCATTTTGAGATCAGGGAGGCTATGGATCGACTCGGGTGTAATGTTCAAATATTCAAGGAGGCCCGATGATGTTCCAGAAGATGGTCAACCTGCAACGGAAGTCTGGAACATGAAGGAAGCCGAAGGAAGGAAGGATCTGTGACTCACAGGGACAGCTGTAGTGACCACCGGCAGAGATTGATAGATATTAATGGAGAAATGCTTTTAGAGCATTCAAGGCGGCCCCGATGGAGTTCAAGGATGGACACGAAAGGCCAAAGTTAATGTTGCAGCTACCAAAAGATCTAAAAGGATTCTCCTGAGGATAGAAGTCCTTCATCAGCATGGACAACAGGGCTTCATATTGAATGCGGTATTGACTCTTCTCAAAAAGATCTGAGAGCCGACTCTCCCGGAAGCATATATTTTGTAAACCCTAATGCAGGGGGACAACGCATTCTTTTGGTACATTCTGTATATATATGGCATTCTTGCCTCTTTGTAAGGGTTATAACTTTTAAGAGATAGTTAGAGGTAGAGAGAACCAAGGGAGAAAATAGAAGATATAGTGTTAGAACAGATAGTCAGAAGAAAATCTAGGAGTTAGTCAGTTAACAGAAGATAGAGTTCCATCTTGATTCTTAGTAATGAGAGCTTCTTTTGTCTTCTTGTCTAGTAGTAAGATTCAGTATTGGCTGTAATGTATTTTCTAAGTTCTCTTAGTGTAGTTGGAAACAATCTGGAATTACATATTCTCTATACACTGGTGATTGTGCTAGCCTTGTAAATATTGCTTATCTGTTTCACTAATAGTAGAAGCAATCAAAGTTTAATCTACTTCATATTGTGTTCCTTAATGATATTTGTTTTAAGTTAATCATTTGATTTGAGAATCTTTTGAAGGATTGAAGTCTTATTTTATGTTTTGTTTAAATGGTAACTGAAAATCTGTTATTTGAATTAGCACTATGAATGAAAGAGGTTGTGTGTCAATCACAAGTTTACTTTTTTCTGTAGTTTTAGTTAACAAACTCCTTGAAAGGTAGCAAGTCTGGTTATTAGAAGGATTGTCGGCCTTTCTCGCTTTCAGCTTCTAATTCTGGCCCTTTGCCGCTTTAAAACCCCAAAGCAATTAGGTTTTATCATGCCTTATCTTAGAGCCATCCGTAAGCTCAACACCGTTGTGCCCCTTTAAACACATGGCCGTTACATTGACCAATTGAGCGACGTCACGCTTGAACCAACTACATAGACCTTTGGGGCTAAGATATCCGCACTACTCCTTCCTTCTGCAGCGTTCCAGCAGCAACATTCATTTGCATGTTGTTGTGCCAAACACATGTCAACAGGAACTGGCGCTAGAAGGAGGGCCTAGAAGGGAAAACTGGATAAAACTGGGTTTTCCTCCCCAGAAAGGCCCCACAGATTTCTTTGATTAGCTAAAAATCCATCACCTTTCATATAACTTGAGACCCCAACAAGACACAAGAGTCATAAGACTGGCTCAACCATCATACCACCTTTATTAGCTCCGCTCACTCCACCAGGCTTTTCGCCAATACCCCAGTGGATACCTATCAATCCACCATCACATCCATCTCAATTGTCATCACAGCTGGTTCAACCTATACAACACTGCTCAACCACCACCACCCCACCTAGCCATGCCTTCTTCTTATCAACCTCTCCATGTAATGTCCCCAGAGGTTTCTTCATGATATTCTCAAGAACCTTTGAGAAATTTCTCCCTAAGTATATATCAGCTTCGGTGAAGCCGCATGAGTAAGCGAAATGGCCAGCCATGCTTCTAAGGATGCTCGCACCAGCTCGATATTCGGCCATGACGTGAAGTCTACGTTGTTCCCTTTTACCCTTAGGGACATGGCATACAATTGGTACCCTAATCTTCCCTCAAGGTTCCATTCCCCGACCGACACTTTGAAAATGCCTTATCAATCAGTTTATAGTGGCCTCATGGAATCCAACTCTTTTATATCACCACCACCACCCAAGAAAGATCCAGCTGTGAACTCCTTGCCCCCGCTCAACCGGAATCTGTTGAATGGGAGACACTGTAAGATCCCTATTCCAAACACCCTATGAATAGCCATCTCGTTTCATTTAGAGTTATAGATCCATTGCTTGGCTTGTTCTTGCAAAGAACTTATCAACCAACTGATATTGACTCTTTATCCAAAGTCTATCACCTAGCTATCAAGTTGCAGCAACAAATCAATTCTCAACAAGGAGGCCTAGGAGGAGGTTTCCCTTCAATAGGATATCAGATGCATAACTCCTTCTTATTCACAACCTTGAATGTTCCCTTCCCAACCAGGTCAAGTATCTTGAATCTGAAAACAGCCCCATCCCCATTCTTTTAAGGCTGAAGTCCCCGATTCTCTCAGCAACGAGCCTTCAAAGTTCCCATGGTCATCAGAACCAAATTGGAACACCAAATCATGGGGGTCAGCCACCTGCTGCTAAGAATGTGGAGAGTGAGAAGACAATCCAGCTTACAAATGAGGTAGAAACCTTGAAGAAAACGTTGTCCCAAGTCACTAATGACATGGCTCAGCCTCGATTGAACCCCTCCCAAAACCAAGGTAACTACCCTAATCAAAACAACAACAATCAAGGTACTTATCAAAATAACAACAATTACAACCAAAGGGGTTATCAAGGCCAGAACTCCTCTAATCAAGGGTACCAAAACAAAAATAGAGGATATAACCAAAGGCCAAATAACAACAGACAATGGAATACAGGGCCCAATAATGGGGGAGTTTCTCATAACTATCAAGCAAATGAGGAAAGAATGCATACTGCAAACGTGGCCGACCTCAACTTCATGAACAATTGGTGCAGGTTGCATGATACTGTGACCTATTCTAAGGTAAACTACCCTCAAATGGAGAAAGTTGTCAAGATGGCACACGAAGATGCCCACACATTCCAGGGGAATTCAAACAAAGGAGGTGGCTCAATGGATACTGCAATGGCTTATGACCTCTTTGAAGAAGAGCCCTCATTCCCAAGGCAAGAGGAGAATGAACCAGAGGAAGATTCATATGATTCCCAAGCCTTTCAGGCCAAAGGAGGACACTTCTTGTGAAATCAGAATAAAGGTCCATTCACTACATCAGCACCTCGTAATCACATGGTGCCTCCAAATCAAGGTGCTGATAATAATCCTCCTCCACCAAAAGGCTCGCCTGGCTTCCATACTAAGGGTAATTCCTCTGCCATTTTCAAAAGTAATTCAAGTTATAATATAGAATTTGATATTGTTTCTAAGATGCAGAAACATAAAACTTCTTTGTCATACTTTGACATCTTAAAGTGGTGCCCTGCTCAAAGGGAGATAGTGCTGAAAGCTTTAGAACTAGCTGATAAATCAAAAGGAAAAAGCAAGGTTGCACTTGCTGCAGACATGAATGCAGCCTTGTACAGAAATAAGGTAGGTACCCCACCATTTCTCCTGAGTTTAAGAATTTGTGGGAAGAATCTACATAACTATTTGTTGGATTCAAGGGCTTTAGGCAATGTCATGCCATATTCTATATGTAAGAAATTGGGATTAGACCCTGTCCAAACTAACAAGAAGGTCATCCAACTCGACAAAACAAAATTTAACATAGTTGGAGAGTTGAAAAATGTACATGTCCAAGTAGGATCAGACCCTAAGATTCAAACCAATATAGATGTCCAAGTGGCAGACATCCCAGAGATTTATGGTATGCTACTGAGCCGAGATTTGATGAAAAGTCTAGGGGGGTATCTTTCCCTTGACTTTTCACATATGTGGCTACCATGGAGAGGGGTCTCAACTCGGATTAGGATTGAAAGTGAGCCCCGCCTCAAGCATATCATCACGAAATATGATTGCCCCAATGAGGTAGCCTATTTCAAAACTGGGATAGGTGTTTATAAAAGAGAAGAAGCTTTAACCTTTTTTGTCCTTGATCCTAAAGAACTACCCATACAAAAGCTTCCTGATCTTATGATTGATGAAAATCAGTGGGCATTAGTCAGAAAGCTGCAACAAGATCAACTGGTCTTGGGAGAAGGTGTAGATCTGCAAAGCCTCCTGCTCCCTAATTGGTGCAGGGTACACTACCAAAGTCATTCTGAATTGATTTTTCAACCTTGCATTGACATTTTAAATCATGTTTCCCAAGCTGAGGAAGCTAGCACAAGTCGCCCTGAGACCATTGCAGACAACTTCTCATTTGAAGCCAAGGAGGCAATAATGTTAACTAGAGATAGGATACCTTCAGAGGAAGTTCCTTCTCAGATCAAACCTACTCTAGACACATGTCCAAATCAACATATTGATAAGGAACAACCTCAAGGTTTGCTTGACACCCCTTCACCCACAAATATACCAAAACCTAAGGGGTTAACCAAAAGCACAAATGATTGTCAAAAGGATAGCCACAGGTTAGATGATGTAACTAAGTAGGAATTGGGAACCATACCTAAAGAATTTACAGGGCATCCTTTCCCTATACCTAATGCCAACAATCAAGCAGCCCCAATTGTGACTCATTCTACTCAATTACCCACCACGACCTTGGAAAGACCAACTCCAGCCCATGATCAGCTGTGGACCCTCACGTTTGATGGATCCAAGTCCAAAATAGGCAATGGTGTTGGAATTGTACTAACCAGCCCTCAAGGGAAAACCTCCTTTGCTTCTTACAGGTTGCAATTTGGATGCACAAACAATGTAGCAGAGTATGAAGCTCTGGCACGGGGATTGATGTTTGCACATAAGAAGGTCACTGCCTTGATGGTCAAGGGAGATTCAGAAATAGTTATCAGGCAAGTGCATAGCCAATATACATGTCACAACAAAAGGCTGGCAGCATATAGAAACAGGGTATGGAATCTAATTGAAGACTTTGATGCCTTTGGGATTAGCTTAATCCCTCGAGAAGACAATCAGGTAGCTGATTCATTGGTTGTTGCTGCAAGTACCCTGGAACCTATGCAAGGCTCCAAGCTCAAGAAATTCTCAGTGGAACTAATTTCCACCCCTGCAGTTCCTGACAATATCACGAACTTTCAAGTCTTTGATGATGATCGACATATTCTTGCTTTCTTAGAAAGCTCAAATGTTTTTGAAGGGAAAATTATTGATGAATCCAATAGAGATCAAGGGGATTGGAGCCCTGAGGAATGTGATACAGAAGGGGTCCTCAATTTAAAGAATAATAACATTCCCAAGGGAATGGTTTCTCTAGAAAATATTTTTGATTTAGACCCAAGGGCTCGAGAGAAGATATCAGCTGAAGAAAAGGGAGGCGAATATGAAACAGTTAACTTGGCCGATTCTGGCCCTAAAAGGAATGTCTATATAGGGAAGGCCTGCCCTGAAGCAATCATGAAAGACATATTGAAGGCACTTAAGAGGGATATTTCTGCAATTGCTTGGGGATATGAAGACCTAAAGACATTTGATGCTACTGTAATGACTCATACTATTCCCCTGAAGCCTGAAGCTAAGCCATTTCGACAAAAGCAACACCCTGTCAATGCTTTGATCGAGCCACTGATCCTTAAGGAAGTTCAAAAATTGCTTTCTGCAAGGATAATCTTCCATGTGCGCCATTCAACCTGGGTGGCTAACTTAGTCCCAGTTCGTAAGAAAAACAGGGAGATCAGGCTGTGTGTCGACTTTAGGAATTTGAATAGAGCCTCAAAAAAGGATAACTACCCACTTCCTTCTCTGGATGAAGTCCTGCAGACTGTCAATGGATCTCAAATGATATCATTCCTGGATGGTTACTCTAGATATAATCAGGTAATGGTTGACTCTGAAGACAAAATGAAGACAGCCTTCACTACAAAGTGGGGAACATTCGCGTATAGGAGGATGCCATTCAGTCTGATAAACGCTAGAGCAACTTTCCAGCACACCATGGACATAGCGTTCAAGGACCTAATCGGTAAGTGCATCATTGTCTATATGGACGACTTGACAGTGTTCTCCAAGGACTAATTGAATCATGCTACAGACTTAGCCAAAGTTCTTGAGAGATGCATCTGGTATGAAGTCTCATTGAATCCAAAAAAATACGTGTTCAGGGTTTCTAAAGGGAAGCTATTGGGACACATAATTTCTGAAAGAGGGATTTCAATTGACCCAGATCGAGTCGATTCCATCCTAAAGATCACTTGGCCTGGAAGCAAGAAAGAAATGAGGTCTTTCTTTGGGAAAATCAACTTTGTGAGAAAGTTCATCATGGGCTTTGCTGAAATCGTGAAACCCCTGAACGAAATGATGAAAAAGGACACCAAGGTAGAGTGGACTGATGAAGCAAAGGCCACGTTTTCACAAGTCAAACAATCCATCTCAGAAGCGCCGGTCCTTACCAGCCCTGATTACATCAGGCCATTCTACATTTACTCTTTTGCCTCTGAACATTCATGCGTGACTGTTTTAACTCAACGAAAAGAAGAGGCAGAGGAGAGACCGATTGCTTTCATGAGCTCCCCATTCAAAAATGTAGAAATCAAATACCCACCTTTGGAGAAGCAAGCTTTTGCGCTGATTTGGGCTGTCAAGAAGTTCCGACATTACATCCTCTGAAGCCAAGTCATCACTGTAGTTCCTGACGCGGCTGTGAAGTCCCTACTCATGCAGAGTGAGCTAGGAGAAAGGAGGGGCAAATGGATGGCCATCCTGCAAGAATTCGATTTGGAGATACACTTTATGAAACTAGTCAGGGGTACAGGCTTGTCCAAGTCCATGGTGAATGCTGGCAACAACATCATCTGCCAGCAATACACGGCCCAGTCTTTCTCTAACGACCCTTGGTATGCTAATACCGTTTGCTTGATGCTCCATAATCAATGTCCAGAGAGAATGAATGCAACTCAAAGGAGAGCCTTGAGACTGAAGAGTTATCATTGCATGCTCAAACGAGGGCTGCTATACAGGAGGAATTTCAAAGGAGTATACTTGAGATGCCTTGATCATCAAGAGGCTCAACATGTGATCTCTGAGTTTCATGGGAAACATGGCACAAGTCATGGGTCTGCAGATTCTTTGGCACACCAGATCCTTCGATCTGGTTATTACTGGCCCTGTATATTCAAAGATGCCCATCAGCATGTGAGGACATGTCACATTTGTCAGATTTCTGCACCAAGGGAACGCCATGCAACTATGCCTTTGCAGCCCGTCTACGAATTAAGGCCATTTGCCCAGTGGGCACTGGATTTTATTGGGGTGATTAACCCAAATTATTCTACAGGACACAAGTTTATCTTGACTGCTACTGACTACTGCATGAGGTGGACCAAAGCAATACCCTGCAAAAATAGCACAATAGAGGTAGTGATCAAGTTCCTCACCGAGTGCATCACTACAAGGTTTGGGGTACCCTTTGCTCTGGTATGTGACAATGGCTCTGCCTTTTCTTCTGCTAAGTTTATTTCTTGGGCATATGATCACAAAATTGTTTTAAAATACTCTTCAAATTATTACCCACAAGGCAATGGAGTTGCAAAGTCAACCAATAAGAATCTCTTAGGGGTAATTTAGAAACTGTTAGAGCATAACCCTAGAGACTGGCATACCCAGCTGAGATTTGCATTATGGGCAGATAGGACTAGGATTAAGGCTGCTTTAAACACCTCACCATTCAAGCTGGTATATGGCCAGGAGCTTGTCTTTCCTATCCATTTGCAAATACCTATCCTTGAGTTCATGCATAAATTCTACTCTAGTGACAATAGGATAGAAGTCAGATTAGTTGCTCTGTTGAAATTAGAGGAAGAGAGAGATGCTGCCTTGCAACAATTCTTTAAGCACCAGGCCGTTGTCAAACATTGGTTTGAGAAAAGAGCCAAAATCAAAGCTTTTAGGATATCTGACCTTGTATTGTTATGGGATAAAGCCAGTGAAAAGAAGGGCAGTCACCAGAAATTTGACAAGCTCTGGCTAGGTCCTTATCATATTGTTGAGATCTTGGGGGAAAATGCTTTCAGACTGAGTAGCTTAACTGGAGAACATGTTCCCTTTCCTATCAATGGGCAGTTTCTCAAGCACTATTTTGAGTCATAAAGCTTGTTAATTTCTGTTTTACATGTAGATAATTCATTGTTCTTTATGTAAGTAATTTGTTTGTCTCTTGTTTATAAATAATTTGTATTTATGTAAATAGTTTCTGCGTTTCTGCTTGTAAATAATCTGCTGCTCTTTGTGTAAGTAATTTGCTCTTTGTTTGTGAATAGTTTGCTGACTATTTGTTGTCTTTCCTTTTTGTCTTTTTGTTTCCCTTATTTTGTGGTTTGTGTTTTGTTTTGTTCTTTGGGGTTGATCTGTCCTTTCCATCTGAAACTGTGGGTTGTTATCTAAAGTATGCTATGGTCACAAGGAGAAAATGGTTTAGGTATTTTTAGGTTTTCTGATTGGATGATTTTGTCCTAAACTCTTTGTTTCATGTCCATTATGAATAAAGGTTGTGGAAGGTTCTGAAAACAAGGTGCCAAGTAAATAACTTTCGTTAGCTCCTCTGAATCTACCACAAATCATTAAGATCCATCTCCTTTGTATCGGTATATTTGTCCTAGGGTGATAGTGTTGTAGGATTTGAGTGAAAAATTCGATCTCCCAAGTGCTGTTATGAGGTCCATGGTAGTTTTCAACCCAAATCATATGTTAAACATCTGACATATTGAAAAAGAACTAAATGAAATATTTGAAACTCTATGAGAAAACAAAAAAGAAAAAAGAAAAAAAAAGAATTATCTGAAAGAGAAAGAAGACTCAATATGAATGGGTGATTCCAGTATCTCTACCGGGGCTATGGATGCCTGACTGGAAGTAGAGCAATGCTGTGAGAAAACTAGAGGTATCTCCGTCAGGGCTATGGACGCTTGACTAGTAGCAGAGCAATGCCCGAGATATCATTGCACAAAGGGAAATCAACTCATGTAGTTCAAATCTTGCATGTTGTTGTTCGAAAGATGAAAAAAATTTATGAAAGGATGATGCACTATCAAGCACACATAGATTCAGGGGTAGCTAGTGTTGATTTACATTTGAGATTCTACCTCAACCTTGCTTGTTATAACTGACCCAACTGGAGTTGTGATATTCATGAACTAGGAGTTCTGGGTAGCTGAATCCTTCAGCTTCTTGAAAATGGTTAAACCATTTTCCTAGCCGAGTCCCCATTTGTTATGCCTTGCATAACCACCCCATTTTATTCCCGAACAAAATGTGTCCCCTTTCTCTTTTTGGTTTCTTCACTTTTGTTTATTTTCTTTGCTCTTGGGGTTCCTTATGGTTTTCTGCCTGCTTGTCTTCTGTTCTACCTGATTTAATTCTGGTTCTATCTCAGCTTGAGTTGGTTTTCTTCTTGCTAAAAATTGAATGAAATAATCATAAGTAACAAAATAGTTTATTTTAATATTTTTCATATACTTTGGGACTGATGCAAACCCTTCTTTTGCAGGATTAAATTGCACACATGATGATATTTTTCAAGGGATCTCAGTTGGAACGCATTCCTCAGTCCAGTTGGTCCTAATTTTCCTCTAAGAAGAAAGTCGGCAAGACCTTGTGGATGTCTTGCCGACTACCAGTGCATTTTGTTGATAAGCGTCTGTGTTGCCTATCGGAAAGACCTCAGGGGGGTCACGACGATCCGAGTTCACATGCAGATTCCCATCAGCATAACAATCTCCTTCGGAAAAGGGTCTGGGCAAGATCTTTAAGTCTCATCGACTGACGACAGGGAAAAGGTATATCGGCGGGAGATATTGACTTCGGGGTGAAGTCTTGCCGAAAGCTTCAAGTCACACCGACACAGCGCGAGGGGATTCTATCAGTGGCCTTCGGTGAGAGAATCAGTATGTCTCAGCGACATGGAAGGGATATCGCCATGAAGTCTCTCCGACCATAGAATGTCCTGCCGACAAAAAGAAGGTCCCACCAATGTTTGAAGCCCGACGATAATTTTGCCTTCGGCAGGAGGTCTGGCCGATTAGCGTATGTCTCGCCGAAAAGGTAGGAGGAGCTTGGAGAAAGTTTGTGCTTGGCAAAAGGAAGCCTCGGTCGGTGTAAAGTCTCACCGACCAAGGGAAGTCTCAGTGACACAAAGGAAGCTCACCGAGAGGAAGGTGGCTTCGGCAAGATGTTCCACCGATGGGGTGAACTCTTGCTGAAGTAAAGCGGTATCGGCAAAACAGAGTGGCTTTGGCGAGAAGTCTCGTCGATAGAGATGTCTCGACGAAAAGAAACGAGTTCGGCGAAATGTTTCGCCAATGACCCCTAGTCTCAGTGACAAGGGAATGGTCACGGTGAAGGACGGCTGCGTCGCCGAGAGGTCTCCCCAACCACATAAACTGCCGACTGAAAGGAGACCCCACTGAAAGAAATGGAGCTCGGCAAAGGGATCATGCCTTTGCCAAAAGGTCTTGGCGAAGAAGGAAAATCATACCGAGGAAAAAAGGGCCAGAGCTCAAGGAGAATGAGAGGAGTTCAGGGTAGGATCTCCCCGAAGGGATGAGGTCTCCCCGACATGAGAATGGACCCCCTGGCAGATAAAGAGGACTTCGCCATGAGGTCATAGCGACAAGTGATAGTTTCCCCGACATGAAAAATGAGCTCACCGAAGGATTCGGGGGTTCGCCCAGAATGTCCCACTGACTAGCGGAGGTCTTGTCAATGGTCTTTGTGAGCTCGATATGACTTCTATAGCTCACCGAAAGGTCTTGCCGATTGTCTTATGCTACGCCGATAGTTGATAAAAGTGATAATTGCATCAAGGAGACACGATGAGTGTCTCACCGACTTGCGATTCAATATGAACCACTTTTGACTGCCAAGGAATCCTGTGTGGCCTCTGTTCCTCCAATCAGAAGAAGATGACCTATTGACCGATTGACCATCCTTGTGTAAGAAGACCGACATAATGCAGGCGGGATGGATTCATTTTGAGATTAGGGAGGCTATGGATCGGCTCGGGTGTAATGTTCAAATCTTCAAGGAGGCCCAATGATGTTCCAGAAGACAGTCAACTTGCAACGAAATTCTGGAACATGAAGGAAGCCGAAGGAAGGAAGGATCTGTGACTCACAGGGACAACTGTAGTGACCACCGGCGAAGATTGATCAATATTAATGGAAAAATGCTTTTAGAGCATTCAAGGTGGCCCTGATGGAGTTCAAGGATGGACACGAAAGGCCAAAGTTAATGTTGCAGCTACCAAAAGATCTAAAAGGCTTCTCCTGAGGACAAAAGTCCTTCATCAGCATGGACAGCAAGGCTTCATATTAAATGCGGTATTGACTCTTCTCAAAAAGATCTGAGAGCCGACTCTCCTGGAAGCAGATATTTTGTAAACCCTAATGCAGGGGGACAATGCATTCTTTTGGTACATTCTGTATATATATGGCATTCTTGCCTCTTTGTAAGGGTTAGAACTTTTAAGAGATAGTTAGAGGTAGAGAGAACCAAGGGAGAAAATAGAAGATATAGTGTTAGAATAGATAGTCAGAAGAAAATCTAGGAGTTAGTCAGTTAACAGAAGGAGATAGAGTTCCATCTTGATTCTTAGTAATGAGAGTTTCTTTTGTCTTCTTGTCTAGTAGTAAGATTCAGTATTGGCTGTAATGTATTTTCCAAGTTCTCTTAGTGTAGTTGGAAACAATTTGGAATTACAGATTCTCTGTACACTGGTGATTGTGCCAGCCTTGTAAATATTGCTTATCTGTTTCACTAACAGTAGAAGCAATTAGAGTTTAATATGCTTCAAATTGTGTTCTTGAACGATATTTGTTTTAAGTTAATCATTTGATTTGAGAATCTTTCAAGGATTGAAGTCTTATTTTATGTTTTGTTTAAATGGTAACTAAAAATATGTTATTTGAATTAGCACTGTGAATGAAAGAGGTTGTGTGTCAATCACAAGTTTACTTTGTTCTGCAGTTTTAGTTAACAAACTCCTTGAAAGGTAGCAATTCTGGTTAAGTTAGAAGGATTGTCATTCTTTTCTGTTCTGAAGTTCTGACCTATCTTTTGTTGTTTCTTTAAAAACCCCAGTTAAATTAGGTTTTATTTCATGTTTGATCTTAGAGCGATCCAGAAGCTCAACACCAGCATGCCCCTTGAACATTACTATTACATTGACCAATTGAGCAACATCAGCATAGTTGAGAACCAACTACATAGACCTTGGGGGCTAAGATATCCAAGTGATCATCTTTCCCTTTCAGGAGAAACAGAGTAGCAATATTCTATTTGCATGTTGTTGTGCCAAAACACACATCAACACACCTTAGTTTGGATCCTTAATAGTTGTTAAAATATGCATAAAACTTGTAAAATAAATCTATGATAATATGATAATTTATGGAATATAAATGAATTTATTCAAGACTCATATGAGGAGTTTAAGTATTCTTCCATCTCTTTGTATTGAGGATGTTAAATTTCTTCTTGGCTTACTAATGAACCCATCTCTTAGCACAAATACAACCATTGGGATATGTGCTAATTATCTAGTTCTTCATGGAAACAATTATTCCTTTTGGAAGGAAAATAAGGATTAGAGATATATAATTCATTTCAGAGAATTACATTCCAACCAGACAATCAAGCCAACCTCGAGGTTCTTGGTAATTTAAAGTACGTTTGTTGCCATGTTTCTTGGGGATTTTGTGTAGTGTTTTTTGAGTTCACTAAATTAGGTGTAGGAGAATGCTTAAAAAGAGGGCCATTCTTAGATGCCCTTGAAAGAAAATTTATACAATTTAATTTATATAGTGGATTGTTTGTTGAATATTTTTTTGCATTAGATTTCTCTATAGTAAATCCCTTGAATTGTCTTTTTTCTTGCGTTGTTATTCCATTTACTTGTTTATGATACGTTCCTACTAGTAAGACCTAGAAAGGTAGTTTAAGGTTGTTTTAATTCATCGTAGTGCATAAGATTACTAGGAACTTGAAGACTAAAACAAAACAAATTGTGGTATCCCAATAGAGGAATCTTAGTTTGGACCCTTCTATTAGAATTGTTTATAATATATAATGGGACAAAAGTCGTCTAATTGAGGAGGTGTGGTTTGTAAATTAATATGCAAATGTTCATACATAGTTGTATTGTTGACAACATAAAATGAAACTTTGTTGCAAGTTTGAAAATAGCATAAGGGAGTTATCTAAAGTGTGATATTTTTACATATTCATATTTATCTAAGAAATTATGCAAAATTACTTTTAAAACACATTATTTTTTAGTCCATATGCAAAATTCATGACATTTTCAAGTTGCAAGATGAACTTCTAGAGACAGTGTTGATAATGGATTAATTGGTTTTATTAATTTGATCAAAATTGCATCACTAATGGAACATGGTGCAACTATTCTTTATGGTTGTAGTTGCATTTGTAATATACAAAAACAAAATAACAAGAGTCGTCTAAGATGTTTAAATGGTTATTCTTCCATCTCCTTGGATGGGAAATGCTTCATTGCCTAATGGTTGAACCATCTAGACATCATGTAGCATAAATACAATCATTATGTAGGCAATAGCAACATGTGGAGATTGCAAGACTTATAGTTGTTCAAAAATCTAAGAATTGTCTATTTACAGTCAATTTTCTATGCTAAATAGTGGTAGTTGAAGGTTGTAGTTCATTTACATGGATTCTTAGGATAACTAGACTATGCTTAGCCATAGAGCTCACTAGGTGAAGTGTTAGGATGTTTGAATTATGTTCCTTGGGGCCCTTGTGAAAGGAGCAAGATTCTTCAAATTGATGCTAGTGGAGTCTTTGCTAGAGTTTTTTCCCACAAATCATTGTTAATCTTATTTTGTATGATATTTTTCACATGTTTGTGTTATTTTCTTGAAAGTTTGTTAACAATATGTAGCCCAAGATGATAAGATTTAGTTTTATATAAAGATGATCAAAATGTTGACACTTGTGTGGAAGCATACTCTTGCTAACATACTCTTGGTTGCACTATTGCTTTGTGGATAGATTAAGCATCCACATTTGTGTAATAGCATGTTTTAGGGTATGAACCAAAGGATGCAATGAGCATGTACATAAGCATGCCAACTCTTTCATAACATTTGTAAGGTGTTATGAATCATAGTTGTTTACTTACACCTTAGTTTAGATCCTTAATAGTTGTTAAAATAAGCATAAAACTTGTAAAATAAATCTATGGTAATGAATATTTTAATGGAATATAAATGAAGTTGTTCAAGACTCATATGAGGAGTTTAAGAAGTTCTTCCAACTCTTTGTATGAAGGATGCTAAATTTCTTCTTGGCTTACTAATGCACCCATCTCTTAGCATGAATACAACCTTTGGGGCATGTGCTAATTATCTAGTTCTTCATGGAAGCAATTCTTCCTTTTGGAAGGCAAAGAAGGATTAGAGATATATAATTCATTTGAGAGAATTACATTCCAACCATATAATCAAGCCAACCTCAAGATTCTTGGTAATTTAAAGTATTAAGTTTATTGCCATTGTTCTTGAGGATTGTGTGATTGTGTGTAGTCTTTTTTGAGTTCACTAAATTAGGTGTACAAGAATGCTTTAAAAGAGAGACATTGCTAGATGCCCTTGAAGAGAGCAAACATGTACAATTTAATTTATATAGTAGATTGTTTTGTTGAAGATTTTTCTGCATTAGGTTTCTCTATAGTAAATTGCTTGAATTGCCTTTTGATGTGTTGTTATTCCTTGTTTATGATACATTCCGACTAGTTTCTAACTATTGCAATACAAGTGATTATGGATAATGTAAATATTCCTATCTCTATTGATACATGTCTTCCATATTCAAATATTATAGATCTAGAAAATCAAAATTCATATGAATGGAGGACTCATATAAATGATTCTTCTAATAGACCATCCATAAGATTTAAGGTTATTACCATTGTTAAAATGTTGGTGAATGTGTAATGGCTACACTGAAAAATATTTTTAAGAATATTAGACTAGTATTAATTTCAAAATGTTGTTGGACATGTAAAGGTTTTTCATTAACTAATGAATAGTTTGAAAAGTATTTTGCACGTTATTAAAAGATTAATCTTGTTTTGTGAATCATTGCATGGACAAGGAAGATACTCCACTATGTCAAAAGATTGCACACAAGTTAGTACACAACAATAATACCAAAAAATAATTTTCTCACACCTTTGAGAATGATGTTGAGGAGCACAAATCTAACATATTAACCTTATTTTTGAAAGTATTATGATAACTTATTTTATTTTATATAGATATTCAATAGGTTTATGCACACATTTAGAACTTAAATGCATAGATGGATATATTGCACAGACATAAATTTAACTTTGAGAACTTTGGCATTGTGCAAGACATATTCACAAATGCTATAGGCCCCAAAAGTAAGGAACATATAGACGATTGAATTTAAGGTTTCTTGCTATCATGACACATGATGATTTATAAGAATATCTATTCACTTGTAATTGGAAGTACATATTTTTAAGAAAGTATAATAATATAAAAAGAGGTACCAATTTTATTGAATATATGCTTCATATGGCAGTTCTCTATTATAAGCACCTGTCATCACTACATGTCTTTAATTGAGTGCATTATCAAAATTGATGCACAAAGCTAAAAGCTAGACATTAATGACCACAATAGAATAGTAAATATTTTTATGATAGAAAGGACCCCAATGCTTTTGTTTAGATAGTCATTATATTTATCTATTTATTTATTTTAGTTCTATTTTGTTTCAAGGAAAGTGTAGTTTTTAAAAAATTCATTTCATTGATGTGTTTTAATATGTCCATTTCAATCTTGAATTATTGATTAAACGAGGACCCTTTAAATTTATTGTGGTTGTTTTTTCAAAGATTTTATATTCATTTTGAAATTAATCTAGCTAAAGTTCTTCAAATTGTTTTATCTTTGATTTGTAATTTAAATTGAGAATAATTACATGGAAGGTGTTCCTTATGAAGTGAACAACCTACTTTTGAAAATCAATTGTTGGAAATTGTAGAAAAGGATGTAAAACTATTGAAATGATCTCAACTATCAAATTTTCTAAAATATTAAAAGATATAATATATAAATAAAGAAAAAAAACTGCATTTTTATCTAGTCTTAGTTTTAAATTAAGAAAATATAGGATAATAATTGTTTTTTCTTTTAAACTTTTTAAACTTAGATTTTTAGATAAATATTTTTTTTTTTTTAATAAATAGATATATTTTTCAAACAATAATATTAATAATAATAAATCAATAAATTACAAATTGACTTTTATCTTTTAAATAGGATGTCATTTCATTTTCACTTAAGTTTGGTGTTACCTACTTCTATTAGAATTTTACTTTTAACAATTTTAATATACTTTATATTTATTTTTAATATTTTATTTGAAATACAAATTTTAGTTTTTAAAATTTTATTTATTTTATAATATTTTTTTATTTGTGAATATTGAGTTTATGTTAATATTGTTTGTGATATATTAATTATATTTTTTAGGTACATATTCTATTAATATTTCAATTCTAATAAATTAAAAAAATAGTTTTGTTTTTTTATTTAATCATTTATTAACTTAATAAGTTTATTATTTGTTACTAATTTTTTAAAATTATTATGTTTATTAATATTTTGATTTTGATATATTTTGACTTTCCATTTAGTTTATTTTATTTTAGTTTTTAATTTAGATTTAAGTTTGAAATTTATTTTTATTATTTATCTTTTTATGAAATTACAAATAATAATTAAAAAATATTAGAATTAATTTAATTTATAATTATTTATCTTATTAAAACTTTAATTATTGTAGAATAATTATACTTTGGATTTTTTTTATAATTTATATAATAAAATAAGTTTCAGACTTAAAATATAAATTAAAATTTATAGAGTGAGAGAGAGAAGGTAACTTTTGATTAGTCGTTTCATGCCAACAATCCAAGGATAACATATCCTAGGGACTTATGCTCAAGGTTGCATGCCATTTAGTCAAGGATATGATAATTCACCTTTAAAACCTCTTCAATGTACCCATTGCAGATTTATGACGAAAATAGATAGAGAGAGAGAGAGAGAGAAAATAAAGAGGGAGACAAAGAGATAAAAAGAGATAGAGATGCAAAAATAGAGGTAAAAATATAAATGAATAATTATGGAGAGGAAGAGATAAAGAAAGAGAGAAAAAGAGAGAAAAGGAGAGGCATAGATAGATATAGTTAGATAAAGAGAGATAGAGAGATAGAGAGATAAAGAGAAATATGAGACAATGATATATATATAGAGGTTGAGAGATCAAGAGATAAAGAGGGAAAGGGGGAGAGAGGAGGGAGATAAATAGAGATAGAAAAAAATAGTATGGGGAGAAAGATAGGGAGAGGGTAATAGACAGAGAAGAAATGAGAAAAAGATAGATAAAGGAGGCGAGAAGGGAAGACAAATATGGAGAGTAGGGGAGAGAGGAAGAGAGAGATTGAAAGAATAAAATATATAAATATAAAGAGAGACAAAGATATAAAGAGATCTCTTTTTGTCTTCCCATATCTCTATAATATCTCCCCATATGTACTTCTCCCTCTCTCTATATAACTTCCTATCTCTATTTCTCTCTTTCACTCTCTCCATTTCCATCTCCCTCCCCATCTCTATCTTCCTCTCTATCTCTCTCCCTATCTCTTTCTCCTTACCTCTCCTTACATCTCTTTCCCCTCTATCTTTCCCACTATATATCTCTCTATCTCTCTCTCTTTCTCTCCATCTCTCCCTCTCTCCCTATCACTCTCTCTTTCTATATCTCTCAACTTTTCTATCCTCTCTCCCTCCCTCTCTATCTCTCCCCCTCTCTATCTCTCTCTATTCATTTTCTATATCACCTGTTTTATCTCTCTTGCACCTCTATTTATATCTTCCCATATCTCCATCTTCCTCTCTATTTATATCTCATTATCTCTCTCTCTCTCTCTCATTTACTCCATCGCAACCTCTATCTCTCCCACTCTCTCTTTATATGTATCCCTCTCTCTACCTCTCTCTCTCGATATCACTTCCTATATCTTTATGTTTATCTCTCCATCTCCCCCTCTTTCTATATTTATCTCTCCCTCTCCCTCTCCTTTCATCTTCCCCTTTATATTTATCTTTATTTGTCTTTGTTTGTCTTTTTCTCTCATCCTCTCTATCTTTCCCAAGTTATATTTATCTCTAACTCTTCTTTATATCCCTATTTTCCCTCTCCCTCTCCCTATCACTTTCTCTTTCTATATCTCTCTAATTCTCTCTCCTATGTTTCTCTCCCTCCATTTGCCTCCCTCTCTATCTCTCTCCATATCTCTTACTCATACACACACTCTCTTTGCTTCTCTCTCACTATCTCTATTTCTATCTCTATCTCTCCATATTTGAATTCTTACATATATCCCTCTATCTCTATTTCATTATCTATCCATTTGTCTTTACCCCTATATCTTTCGGGCATGTGCAAGATCATGGTATGCCAAAAAGTGGCAATGGAGAAAAAAATACGTGTTTCTACGACTCAAAAACGCAAAAATGGTGAGTTGACTTTTTGGAGCTGGGGTGACTACCGAGGCAGAGGGAAAACTTAGTTTTAGGAATCAGATATCCGATCCAAATCGGATATCCGATTTGGATCGGATATCCGATTTTGTTGAAGTATATATATATATATAAAATCGGGCGACCAAAACTCATTCACATTTGTTTTTGGCTCAACGGCGGCGGGCGCACAGTGGAAAGTGAAATCCGATATCCGATTTGGAGTCCATCTCTAACAGGTAAAGTTCTTTATTTTTTATCAAATTTTCAATTAGATTTGTTTATTTTTAGTTGATTTTTTTCAAAATAGGGTTTTTGGTAGAAAAACTAGGGTTTTTTGGTAGATTTACAAAAAAACATAAAAAATTGAAGAAAAATAGTAAGAAACTACTTTTTTTAAAAATGTAATGGCATTTCCATAGCATACAGACATTGAGAGCAAATAAAATACAGAGTTCAATCCATGAATTATAGAAAATAGATTTTGCTGGTTATATTCATACGATTACATTGCA
>VDFB02000017.1:411341317-411431236 GCA_007258455.2 Sequoia sempervirens
TGATAAAATTAATTAAATAAGAAATGATAAGTACATATCCTAGAAGTCAAAGTTGTGCCTAGTAAAAATATTTCATTAAATGCTAGAAATTCAAAGAACTTAAACGAGGTAGTTAACTCTTAGTTTGATGTAGAATCTAATCATACTAGGTGTTCTAAATATATATATTACAATATTATAAAATTTAGATGTCTTAGTTTAGTGTATTAGAATAAATAACTTTCTATTTCTCTACTCGAGTCACTTTATTAAACGTAGATTTTCCCTAGTCACAATAGAATCAATATCTAGATTGAGAATTTTTCCCCTTTGTGTGAGTATATTTTATGATAGTTTACAATCGTAGAAACTATTCATCTATGTTTCTAAACTTACATTAAGAAATAAAATTGGTTTTATGGTTGGGAATTTGCTTGTGATAGGGATAGCATCTTTCTTGTCCCAAACCCTATAAGGAGGTTAACTCAACAATTTTGGCAATGATTAAGCAAAATAAGTAGTCATGTAGTATGTCACAAGATTTTTTTAGTAACTTGTTAATGTGTGCTAGAGGTATTCATTTCATATATTTGCTAGATGTTCCAAATGAATTAGAATTGATTCTTAAATACAATACCTAGCATGGAATTCAAATATTTCATACTTCAAGTCAACTCACATTGACTATATGCAATAAGAATAAATACAAAATTCATATTTAATATTATAACATTCCAAATCATTTTCACAATTATATACCCAACCAAAATCATTTATACAATTATAATTTAACATAAATCTTAAGAATAAATTTAATAATTTTAAATTATGATCCAATTATTTACCCATTTTCATAAAGAATAAATAACTAAAAGATAAACCCACATTTTATATACTTTTCACTATTTAGAATATTCAATATCTAATTTATTTCCATAAAAATGAGATATTAGAATTGTGATTCTATCTCTCATTATAATCTATCGAGTGGAGTCAAATCCTCTTTATTCAAAAGACATGCAGGACAAATGAAAAGATAAAAGACCAATAAATGACAGCCACAATTAATATGCTGTTTTATTTTTCTTTTATTTTAAATTCATATTTGATTTGAATCACATTCAATGGTGATTCCAACTTTAAATTAGTAATTATCAGTTTGACAATTTTAACAAATTTTGAGTTAAAGTGCGCTATTGAGCAGTCAGGAAAAATATATTAATAATTTTAAATTAGTATAAGATCTACTAAACGTAGTTTATGTCTTTGAAAGCATGTCAGTTGTTTGAAAGATCTCAGTTAAATGGTCAACTTTACTATACATAATTGATATGTTGTATTATGATATTGCTATCAGAATTCAATCCTGTAATTTTTGAGTCAAACAAATTTTGAGGTAAAGTGTGCTACTGAGCAGCCAGGAAAAATGTATTAATAATTTTAAATTAGTATAAGATCTACTAAAAGTAGTTTATGCCTCTGAAAGCATGTCAGTTGTTTGAAAGATCTCAGTTAAATGGTCAACTTTACTATACATAATTGATATGCTATATTATGATATTGCTATCAGGATTCAAACAATTTTAGTATTCATTAAATGAGCTTTGAAAATAAACACTGTATTGAAATATTTTTCTACTATATGGGCCCTCTTTCTGATAATAGGCCATCTGAAAACAAAACAGTCAAATTCCAGGTCACTTTCATAAACCTACAGCCACACATTTCCATTATTTTGAAGGACAACCCATAATATTGACCTTAATCGGTAACGAGTAAAGTGATGCCCATCTCTTAGTCCTTACCCCCAAATTGGTAGTTCACGCTGTCTCTGATACCAGATTGGCATAAGAGTTTAAGGGAAGAACAAGATGAAGTTAACTCTTTCCCTATGATTTCCTTGAAGAGGATCAACTTTTCTTCTCTTCCCACCTAATGAACACTTGTAATAGGCCCTCACTCTTAGCCGCAAGTGCGGTGGGAACAAGATTAACCGAACTCCAGGCCACTCTCTTTACCTACAACCCCAACGACACATTTCCATGTTTTGAAGGACCACCCGTGACTTGTATTCTTGAATTCATAGGCACCGAGTGAAGGGGTATCCGTTTATTAGTTTCTATTCATCCCCTCCGAGAACTCGCCCATGCTGTCTCTGGTACCAATTGGTTTCAGAGCTTAAAGGCAAAACAAGATGAAGTGCGAATCTTTCCCATTTATTCCTTACAATGTATCAACTTTTCTTCCAACCCTCATTCTTCTGCTGTTTGTAATAAATTTTCCTTCGGTCATATGTTCGTACCTATGGCAAATCTGCGATGATTCCTCAACTTTCACCGATGGCAGCACTTATTCCACAAACTTAAACCTAGTCATCAACGATCTTTTTGTTAATGGACCTAAAAGTTCAGGGTTTAACACTTCTTCCCGCGGCCAATCTCCCAATAAGGTCTATGGTCTGCTCCAGTGTGGTGGAAATTCATCGGGTGTGACGTGCTCAAACTGTGTGTTGGAAGCGAATAGCAGTATTCATGAACGTTGCCCCAACGACATAGGTGGGCGAATATGGTTGGATGAGTGCTTCTTGCGCTATCACAACTCTAATTTCATTTCAAGACTAGATACAGCTGGAATTATCTTGTTCAACACGAATAGTATAAGCGGTGAGGCTTTCAAGTCCACAAAGAGTAGCCTTCTGTCGAATCTTTCAAGCAAAGCTTACATCCCTGCAAATAAGGGATTGGCTACTGGGTCAGCCAATTATTCTGCTTCAGGAGTAGTATATGGTTTAGTTCAGTGTTGGAGAGATATATCAATACCAGATTGTAGATCGTGCCTCTTTACAGCAAGAACAAAAATCAACGATTCTTCAAGCCAAGGAGCCCAGGTTCAGTACGGAAGCTGCAAGGTAATATATGAGACACACCCCTTTTTTGCCTCTGCTCAGTCGCCCTCTCCCTCCCCTGAGGGATCCACTCCAAATACTTCCACACCTCCAACTGCTTCCACACCTGCCCTGCCTCCCGCAGTAGCCCCCTCTCCTAATACGGTTAATGGAACTTCTTCGACGACATCAAAAAGTATTTTCTAGAATTAGATTATCTTCTTTTCATTCTTATCAAATAATTTTTATTCCTCCGTTTGACTGAAGATTGAATGATTTCATAGATCTCATAGTTATTGGAGAGTCACCAATTTGATTTGAAGCTAATAACCCTGTATAGGAAAATTTATGCTCTTATACTTTTTGTTCGTTGTTTTTTCTTTGGTGGGGGGGGAGGGGTAGTTGCAGCCATTTCTTAGATGCCGCAGTAAGTTACAAGGAAAATAGCATTCGTTAAATTGCAATTAAAATATCTTCTTTCCATTTTTAGTACTTTTAAAGCATTATAGAACTGCAATTCTAACCAATAACTATTGAACTGTACTTAACAGAAAAGTCTTCTAAGACATTACCCATAGTTCTCGTTCTTACGGGAGGCATAATTCTGGCATTAGTTCTTTGTCTGATTGTATTGAGAAAAAGGATTAAATTTGTCATTTTCGGGAGAACAACTAGTACTGCTGATAATCAAGGTGCTCCTTGGGAATCCATTTCTAATTTTTAAGTTTTTTTCCTATTCTGATTTTAGTGTAACAAATTCTGTAAGCTTAACTCATTTTTTTCTCATTATTTTCTAATACTACAGAGAGGCATGCATTTTCCTCTGAATCTGGCTTACTTATGCAAGAGCAACAATTTGTCTTCAGGTTAGAAATTCTAGCAGAAGCCACAGAAAATTTTCATGACAAAAATAAGCTTAGTAAGGGAGGTTTTGGTGTGGTATACAAAGTGAGTCAATAGTTCAATCTTCGTCTACAATAATGCCTATTTAAATGTAGAGCTCTAAATCTGTTTTTTATGTTATAGGGAATACTTAGAAATGGAAATGAAATAGCAGTTAAAAAACCTTTCACCAAATCTGTACAAGGAAAGAAAGAATTTATGAATGAAGTAAAACTGGTGGCTAATGTTCAACATCGAAACCTCGCGAGGCTGTTAGGATGTTGTGCTGAGAGAGATGAAAGACTTCTTGTTTATGAGTATGTTCCCAACAAGAGCTTGGACACATTTTTGTTTGGTAAGCCATTATTCAATCTTAATTTACTTTGAGAAAGATGAAAGGGTTACAAATGTTTTAAAAATTTTGGGTAACAGATTCAGAGAGGAGTAGAGAGTTAGATTGGCAAAAGCGTTATAACATTATCATTGGAATTGCACGTGGGCTACTTTACCTTCACGAGGATTCACAGATCTGAATTATTCATAGAGATATTAAAGTAAATAATATTTTGCTTGACCACAAACTTAATCCAAAGATAGCTGACTTCGGCTCAGCCAAACTTTTCCCTGAAGACAAGATGCATATTCATACAAGAATTGCTGGCACATAGTAAGCATCATAATCATAATGCAATGCAGTTTGTGTGCTTTTAGATTTAAATTAATGATGGTTAAGCTATTGAAATTGTGAATTTCCAATTATTTTTCATTTATAAATATTTTAATTTAAAAAATATATATATTAATAATAATTTTCAATTTGAATGCAGCGGTTACATGGCCCCAGAGTATGCAATGAAAGGGCAGCTGTCAGTTAAAGTAGACGTTTACAGTTTTGGAGTAGTGTTGCTTGAGATCATCAGTGGAAGGAAAAACACTGCTATTGATCTTCCAAATCATATGCAAAATCTGTGGGAATGGGTAAGAAACTGGAATTCACAGTGCCTATATTTTCTCAACTGTTACTTTTCAATGTTAATAGTCATCCAAACTCTCTTATGATCTAATGAGATGTGATGCAGGCATGGAAATTATTCAAGACAGGAAATGCCCTGAATATGGTAGATTCAAAGGCATCAGAGGTCAGTCAGGAGCAGGCCTTAAGATGCATTCATGTTGGGCTCTTGTGCGTACAGGCTGATGCAACACTTCGTCCAGCTATGTCTAATGTTGTTATGATGCTCTCTAGCAGTGCCGTGGCATTACCAAATCCTTCAAACCCTGCTTATGTAAGTAATAGCGAAAGCCATGCTTCATCAACATCTAAATCAGAGTCACTATCAAGCTCAGGGTTCGAAGAGTATGAGAAGGGAACAACATCTCACACGACATCCGAGATAATTCCTTCAATAAATGAAACCTCCGTCACTAAAATGGAAGCAAGGTGACCTAGAACAAACAGAGCTCTGGATTATATCCTTCTTATAATTACACAATTTTTATCTAGGAAATAATTACGTCAATAGTAATCAATATTAGGGGAAAGGATCTAGTTCATGTTTCAATAGTTGTTAGAACATTTGTTAATTTAATGTTCAATATTTTTAATAATATTGCATCAATAATTGTGACTTTAAAAATTGTTAGTGTTGATGATGAGTGCTCATAACAGAATGAAATGTATTCCTTAAATCTAAAAGGCAACAAATCATGTGATGTCACATTAGTGGACTAATAAAACATGACTTAGTGTATGGTTATCGTCTATCTTTTTTTGGGGCTTTTTGAACACTTCAATAAAGTGCATGTTGATGTGGCATCATATTTGATGATGTGACCTTGAAAATTTAGTTATTAGGAGGGGCTTATCAAGTAAGTTGTTGTAAAAAGTTGGGAGTGGTTTGAAATTCCAAATAAAATTTTGAGAAACACAAAATTAGAATAATCAAATAATTTCCAATTTATTAGGAGTGATTTGAAATTTCCAAATAAGATATGATAACAGACTCCATGTAAGATATGCAAGATGATTAGCATTGGATTGATTTTGGTTCATGTTTGAAATTTGTTGTTGTAAAGATGACATTTTGTGTAAAAGTTGGTTTATTATAGGACCATTTGATGACATGTTTTGAGAAATTGTATAGGACTATTATTGATGATTGGAGGATTATCAATTTGAAAGTTGGTGAGAGGTGAAAGTAGGAATAGAAGGTGATGAGAGCTATTTGTGTCCCATTTTATGCCATATTTTATGTTTTTTATACACCTTCATACTCATCCCTAAATTCCATTTCCATTCAATGTCTTACAATTTTTCCATTTTAAGCTGATTATGATTTAATATATATAAGTGATATTTAATATAGTTTTTGGATAAAAATATGGAAAATAATTATTGATTGTTAGAGCCCGACCTCTATATATATCGTTGACTGTAAACATCAGAGCAGATTTATGTAAGCATATTTTTGTATAGATAGTATTATTTTCTGATAAATAAAATCAGCGTTGCACGATCAGTCCCATGTAGAGAAGCTTCATGTATTTCACCACTCGACGAACTAATGAGGGGGCCCACTTCTTGGGATGTCAGGGGATTTTTAGCTTTCGTAGTTACAGTAATGTGAGTTTATTTTTGTTATTTGCAAGTGTGGTTTGTGGTTCATTTAAATTTTGTAATTCTTGTGAGTTGTTGTTATTCCTATCACCAGGAAGTGACAGTTCGTGTCAATGGAATCAATATTCATTTTGATTTGTTATAGGTTTATTTCCATAGCTGGATTCATAACCACTCATCTCATAGCTTTCACCCTTTGATTGGCATATAGCCACAACACCTCTCGCAAGTCTACGCCCCCAGATTGACACATATAGACCAAACTGAAATTCATTATAAAATGTTAAATCTTTCTTATTCTTTGTACCTAGTGTTGGCCTATTATTTTAGTGCCATTTTGGGGGAGAGGTGTCAAAGGCAGGTTAGTTCAGTGAGTTGAGCTAGGACCATTGTGCCTCAGTGAAAATCTATGTAATTGTTGACCTTGTTTACATGATTAACTTTGGTTTTCTTTATTTTAAATCATATAGATGCATTGTTAGATTTTGTAGGTAGATCTTAGAAGATAGTTTACCATTTATATATTTATCACTGGTTATTGTGATTCATTGATAAGAAAGAAGTAATATTGAAGAAACAACACAAAAATGTCAAAAATGTTGCATTTTCAAGGAAGTGTAGACATGTCGAATCTGGGAGAAAAATGCTTCAAAAATGAAGAATCAAAAGGCCATGCAAGAGGGAAAATGTGGTTGGCAGGGGGAGCATCAACCCCGCGCTATATTGTGACAGGGAGAGAGCCTAGGGCGCTGCCCCAAGACCTCGCAAGGGGTGCTGCCCCTTGACCCCACTGGGGTTGCCGCCCCTAGACCCTCGCTCTCAAATTTAAAAACAAAAGAACTTGGTGAGGGAAGTGCGCCAACAAAAAGTGGTATTTTTATACCCCCTCTACATAAAGAATGCAACTTAGATAATCTTGATCTTCCAATACCATTGCCACAAACATCTACAGATGTTATTTTCATATCCAAGCAAGAACAAATAATTAATAAATTTTTAGGACAATGGAATTTTGAAAATGATGATTTAACCATGTGTTGTTTTGATTGTTGCAAGGAGGAAGCTAAGTGCACATGCCAAGATATTCAAGAGGACATGGAGAAGGAGATAGACGCTTTAAGTGGGCCTCGACATGACAACAATGAAAGTGCACAAGTCTTCTTTATAACTCAAGGACAAGTTCACACATCAATTTGGGAAGATCAAGGTATACATAATGCTTTTGAAATGTCTTATAATTCTATTGGTTTGGAAAAAATATATGTTACTTCTTCACCTAACATATATGGTGAATGGAATAGTGAATGCTTGCAACAACCCCAATACCAATCATTACCATCTCCATTATTCCCATACAAATTCATCCCACCCACTTTATATCCACAACAATTATTACCATTTTCATTATCACATTCATATCACCAACTATCCACTTCCACATACCGAGTAAGGGAAACCATCATGCCTAATAAAAAATTACATAATAATGTGGTTCAAACTACATGTAATAATGAAATTTTATGGATCACTTTACATTATGATAATGTGTGGTCAATCGCAATTAAAATATATTGATGCAATTAAGGGATGTGAATTTTATTTGCTTGAATTAGAAGAACAATATGATCAATTGAAAGATATTCAACATAGTTCTTCTTACTTAACTAACAAATCACAACCTTTAGAGGGTATTCACAAATATAAGGAAACACTTCAAAATTAGTTTGGTTTAATTATGGAACTCATAAATGTGTGTGTTGCAATTAATCATGCACTAAGCAATGTTGAAGTAAATGCATTGATTATTCAAGAATTGTGTGAGATAACAATTGAAAGCCTACAAGATCTATCTTTTAATATTTTTATACTCAACTATATAGATTTTTGGAGGCCTATGGTCAAAATACGTATTCCGCACACTTGTTGATTTAGGACCATTGATACTTGCTTTTATGCTTAAGCACAACTAGATGGGATTGCATGCATTAATGACCATACTAAAAATGCTCTAGAGGACGAACATTCATTAATCAAGGATCAAGATATTAATATATACATCTTTTTCATTTTGATTCTTTGGATTATCTTAAGATGACCATTCATTGACAAGGCTCAAGGTGTTATAATATCTTTGCATTTCTTGATTCTTTGGATTATCATAACACCCTCATGCTCTTGTAGTATGAAATTAAGTTTGGGGGAAAAGGAAATCCCTTGAATTTTGGAATTCATTGGTTGAATCTTGATAATGTCTTCATTGACTGTTTCATTGGGAATTTTAATAAACCCACATGTGTGAGATTTGGGCTAAATCAAGGTATGCATTCTTGTGTTGATTAGAATTTCATTTATATTATGTTTACACGAGAATTAATTTTCATTCATCCATTTTACTATTATTTAATATATATATATATATATATATATATATATATATATAACGTTACCATTCATTTTTCAATCAAGAAATCGATTATAATGGTAAAGTTATTAAATAGATAATGTTGCATTACTATGTTTGATATGCTTGGTCATGAGAATATGGTTATGGGTTTTTCATGGTGGTTACCCAAAAATTTTACACCATTGATGATGCTTCTCTTCGTGAGCTTGCAAAAATGTATTTTGTTAAGCTTTGCTAGTTAGATGGTGAAGTTCTTAGTTCATCTTTGCTACACTCTTGGGGATCACAAGAGGATTTTTGTGCCAAGTGTTCAACACTACTGGGCATAAATTCTCTTTTTCACCATTCTTGATACTCAATCATGTGGAGGACATAATGCACCTTGGTGTAACCATGAATCTTGTAGTACCGTGTTCTTGGCTAATTATTCACAAGCCACACATCTAGAGACAACTTGAAGACATGTGGAGGTCCTAAAAGGAGCTTGAGCATATTCTACTATAGACCATTGCACTTCATCATCAAGATTGCTACCTATCTAATAGCTATATGGATCTATTGAGAGACTATCATTGGTCTTTCACTACATTGCCTTAACTTTGAAAGGTTGCTTCTCTTGAAAGTAGTTCTTTCAACCAAGAAATTGAGCATGTATTCCAAACTTCTACAAACAACTTTCAGATATGATTGCATGTGCTAAATGGGATCATATTATGCAATCCTATTTTTGCACATATGCATGGTCACTCTTGCTGAGGTATATTTCTTGCCATTGCTCATCATTTCAAGCACTGCATCATGTAACCAGTTTCAACAGTGGCATTCATTGAAGGGATTCAATAGGAACCCTATGTTTTCAATGTTATCACTTCCACATCCATATGAGAGTTTCTTTTTCTTTGGTCATTATATGCAGTTATTCAAAAATGAAAAAAATGAGAAAAAAGAAAAAAAATTATAAAAAAAAGAAATAAAGCAATAAAATATCCAACAATGAAAACCTTTGGGCATTGTTGGCCAGTTAATATTTGAAAACTGGATTCCAACGTTGTTGGCTAGTTCATATCTGAAAACTAGATTCCGGTGGATACTAACTGCAAAATAATTTTAGGGGTGAAAATAAATTTTTTGGCACCTCTAGGCAGTGGCAGGTTGAAAACTGGGATACCAGTGACCTACTGTCATTATCAAAATTGGGAAAAAAAGAAAAAAAAAAGAAAAAAAAAAGAGAAAATGCAATAATTTGTTCTTTCTATGAGCTAATTCTTTCCAAGTACTCAGCCACTTCCCTAGTTTCCCTCTATTTGAGTGCCTCTAGCACCTCTTGGTACTCACTTACACATTCAGTTGAGGAGCTCACAAAGTTAAGAAAGAATCAGCTACCAACAATATGTTCTACAATGCTTTAGTCAGATGGAGATCTTCTGTGATATTGTAGTTCTTGGTGCAATATGTGGTTCCTTCCATGTTGGAAAGTACTAGTTGATGAGTTCATCTAGTTACCAGACCCTGGCATACATGGACATGCAAGTTGGTAAAATAGTCAGTTTTATTTTTCATTATTTTATCTCTTAGCTTTATTAATATTTCTTATTATATTAATCATATATGCAACATCCATGCCTATCCTCTTCCTGTTTCTCAAGGAAGGTCAACCCTTTAAGTTGGGGGGAGGTATACCATATTTATTACCTATCATTTCATCCATTATTTCACTTTATCCTTAATCATACCATCATAAAATCCATTATTTCACCTTTCATATTCATTATCATTTCATCCTTCATGTTGCCTATCATTTCACCCCTTTCACGTAGCTGGAAGTGGAGATAATTTTTCATGGCACCTCCTATATACAACATTGAAAAAATGATGCTATGAAAAATGGCAGAGTAAACGAAAGAGAAAAAGGGAAAAAAGGGAAAAAATAAACAAATTGAAAATTGAAAAAATGAAGAAAAATAAAAAGTTGGAAGATGTACAACAGTTAAACTAAAGATACAAGTTGGGAAACTATTAAGGAGCAATGTGATTATGCATGAAGAAGGTGAATTCCATATTTCCAAAGACCTCTTGATCATAATGATTGCATAAGGACATGCAATATGCTAAGTTGGGGGCAATGATGAGAGCTATTTGTGTCCCATTTTATGCCTTTTTATACACCTTCATACTCATCCCCACATTCAATTTCCATTCAATGTCTTACCATTTTGTCATTTTAAGTTGATTATGATTTAATATATATATAAGTGATATTTAATATAGTTTCTGGATAAAAATATGGAAAATAATTATTGATTGTTTTTACTAATAAATGTGAAGTCTTATATCTTGCAGCATCCAGACTTCCTATCCCCTTTTTGACAAGGGCATTCCTATCACTTTCTTCACACAAATGACAACTTGTTTTTATCATTGCAATTTCGTCTTCTACAGGGCGATGTTTTAGTTGGACTCCTGCCTACATTCTCGACCACAACATCTATTCACGTTATTATTTGATGGTGGTTTTTGCTATGTGCACTTCAGCACATAGACATTTTTACCAATTGTTTTATTATTGCCATGTTGGAAATAATGGGTCCAAACAAGGAGAGCTCACTATTTTCTTGCTATATATTTAAAGGAAACCAAAATCCACATGTTTCTTGTTTCCATTTTCTGTTGTAACAGAACTGTAACCAAGCTTTTATGAGAGTTATTATTTTGGCTAAAAATACATATGGTTGAAATGTATTGCCAAACCACATGAGGAGAAGGATTGGAAGCTTGTCTTTTCTATTTGTAGTTGTCAATCAGGTCATTTTTTTGTTAGGTCGGCTAAAAAAATACACCTATTCACTTATAGTTTGTTGGGAATGGGCCAAAACAAACTTATTCTATTTCAAAGCACTTTGTTATTAATTGTTAAAGCCCAACCTCTATATATATGGTCGACTCTAAACATCAGAGAAAATTTATGTAAGAAAATTTCTATATCAATAATATTATTTTTTGATAAATAAAATCAGTGTTGCATGATCAGTCTCGTGTAGAGAAGCTTCTTGTATTTCACCACCTGGAAAACTGAGGGGGCCCACTTCTTGGGACGTCTGGTGATTTTTAGCTTTCGTAGTTACAGTAATGTGAGTTTATTTCTATTATTTGCAAGTGTGGTTTGTGGTTCATTTAAATTATGTAATTCTTGTGAGTTGTTGTTGTTCCTGTCACCAAAATCAATCTTCATTTTGATTTTTTGTAGGTTTATTTCCATAGTTGTATTCATAACCACTCATCTCACAAATTTCACCCCTTCAACTAGCATACAACCATGGCACCTCTCACAAGTCTATGCCACCGGATTGACATGTATAGACCAAATTGAAATTCATTATAAAATGATAAATATTTCTTCTTATTATTTGTACCTAGTGTTGGCCTATTAGAAGGTATGGTTGTAGGATAGGAAACTTGTTTTCCCATTTGATTTTGAGCATTGGTAAGGGTTTGAGCACAACTAGCTACTGTAGGCATGTTTGAGTCCACTATATGAGTTAGGCTACGCAACACTTCTATTTCTTGTAATTTTTTTTATTAACTCTCTAAGGTTATCTACAAGGAGAATGATTAAATTTATAGACAAGGATTTAGTGCTTAAGAATAGTTGAAAGCTTTCTAGGTTTTTGTCCAAAATTTTAAGCTTATCCTTAGGAACATGTGCAAAAAAAGCTTATGAGTCCACATGAATGGTTGGTGATGAAAAATTAATGTGAAAGTGGGAGTAGTCCAAGAGTTATGAAACTTAGGCTTACCACCAAATGTAATTGCAATATTTAAGACAATTATTTAATAAAAGTTTTAATTCTTCATCACCAATAGGTAAATGAAGAATCAAGAGGATAAGAATCAAAGAAAGAATTATATGTAGTATAGGTGCTAAAGTAGACATAAATTCAAACATAAAAAAGGTCTACATGTAGTATCTAGTTGTTAAAAAAATCATATGATACTACAGATTGGTTGGGCTCATGTATAATGTGTTATGATGTATGTTTTTGATAAGGTAAGTAAATCTCAGTTTTAATTCTTCATCACCAATAGGTAAAGGTGGAACAAAGAGGATAAGAATCAAAGAAAGAATTATATGTAGTATAGGTGCTAAAGTAGAAATAAATGCAAACGTAAAAAAGGTCTACATGTAGTATTCGATTTCAATAAAAAAATTATATGATACTACAGATTGGTTGGCCTCATGTGTAATGTGTTATGATGTATGTTTTTGATAAGGTAAGAAGATCTCAGTTTAGCATTTAACTAGTTATTGTACTAAGCTGAGAGTACCCATAGCATAGGTGTTAGATTAAGCTCTTTACTTTTTTTGTAGTTTACTTAGCTTTATATCCTCTTCAAGTATTTCCCATTTTCATGCACATGTGTAAACCACCTAAACTTGATTATATAGGAATTCAGTATAGAATCTCTAGATGCACATATAGTGACAACATCATCAAAAGTTTACATATCTCTGGTTGATAATTAAATGTAGCCTTGCAAGGGTTTAGTGGACTGTTTAGGGTAAGTGCAAGAAGTTGAGTCCACTTCTAGTGGAAGTGTCATTTATTTTTTAGAATATGTACCATTTTTAAAGTGGGTACTCACTCCAAAAGGTTTAAAAATAACAATTCATGTTTCTCATTTGGATTTAGGCTCAGAAAAGGCATTGTAACCTAACCCTTAGCCTTAGACCTACAAGCACAAGGTCATGACAATATTGAGAGAAAAAACTGACTATGTAAATATGGTTGACGGAGTTTTTTTAGAATTATTTTATGAAATTAAAACCCATTTTAGATGAGATAGTTTAGATTCTATATATGTAAAAAAAAATTGAATTAGATTATTTTTCTATTTTTCAATTAATTTCTAATGAAAGAGGCCCATAAACTTGAATTATCATGAATTTTTAGTATTTTAATAACTTTTTATTTAAATAAATTTTTGAAAAATAAATTTTACGAAAAATGTACTTTAAAAAATTATTTTCAATTTGAAAAAAAAAATAAAAAATGATAAGTTTAGGTCATCTTATGCGTGACGTACACAATTTTCAAAACACCAAATATGGCCAATAAAAATTTAACAAAAAAAATTATTCAATAAAAAATTACAAAAAAATATGGAAAACGTGCTTAAGTGAGTTAAAAATATTTTCCCAAAAGGATTTAGAAAAATATGATTATTTAGGTCAAAACATGGATGGCGTACACATGCATGGTATAGTATAAAAAAAAGTGACTTTTAAACAATGGTTTTTAGAAACACCCATTGAAAATCAATTTGTATCATTTGGGTATTAAAATAAATTACATATTTGGAAACTAGACTTCGAGTACTACATTTTATGACTAGTGACTTTTTTAAAGATTCCATCTCTAAGTGCTTCAAATTTTAAGGTCAAATGTGACAAATTTTGAAAATTAGGGAAAACACTTCCACTTTTTGGCCAAAAAGTGGACTCAACTTCTTGCCAGCACCCTTTAGCTAGGAACCACCTTTGAATTTTGTGTTTAACACTAAGTTGACTGGGCATTAGTTGGGCATTACATTGTCTAGCTTGGGGGTATCCTAACTAGACTTGTCTTATATCTGATATTTGACAGAATCCATGAGTCTATAACTATGTCTCATAAGAGTATTTGATATGCAGCACTAGGTTTTGAAGTTCATAAATTAATTACAATATTTAAGACAATTATGTGTTCATACAATGAGGATAAATACAAATGATGATGATGAAAATAGAAAAAATTCTTACAAACAACAAACAAGTTTGCACAAAGGTTACAAAGATAAGGCTATGACTGAAATTTGGAGTGAAATTAGTAGGACAAGGGCGAGGGCACCATAAACCAAGGATGTAAATTTTTTGAAGGCTTAAAGGTATGAAAATGCATATAGTGTTTGAGACTCCAAGATTGTACATGTTCAGGTCTTAGCTCAGGCAAAACTTTGGAAATGTAAGTGTATTGTAGAAAAATGTACTTTACATTTTCACACTTTATTTGGGTCCCCTCAATTTAAATGGACTTAATTAAGCCTCTAATTGCCTAAAAATTGTATTTACAAGCCTAATTAATTGCAATTTACAAAGGCGGAAGTGTGATTTAATTAACACATTTATCATTATAAACACTCCAAAATTCATTTATCATTATTATGTTTATCATTAATAATTAATGCATTTAGCATTATTAACCCATAGATGTTGTGCCTGTTTGGGTAAGATTACTTTTTCTTCCCTTACAATTTTGGTGTGCCTCTGCTTATTGATAGGCTGCCGTTAGGTCCCATTACTTTAGAATAAAATATTCAATTTGTCGACTGGGTAGTGTTCAAGGCAATCTGCATTAGAAGAAGTTTGGAGTATCTCCCTCAGGATTAATTCCAACCTCAAACTATCTAACTATAAAGCTGCAAAGTAATTTATTCCTAAGAAAACATAAAATGCTTGAACTGTAAGCGTAAGTATACTAATTTAGAAAGCATAATAACTAAATTAAAAATCATAGAAACAACTAAACTAAGAAGCTAAAAAATTATAAAAGCAAAAAAACTTATAGCAATCCATAAAACATTTTCTTAACAATAAAAATTCTAACACTGAATAACAGAAACTACGGAAGTGAAAAGATAACAAATACTTTAGAACTAAAATTTCATAATAGTAGATTTAATGACTCTCTACATAACAACATTATAATAAAAGAGAACACTTATCTACTCCCATCGAGTGGCCAGCTCGTGGGTTAACACATTCATTCTCATCTCACATTCACAGCTATTTCAGAAACACTTCTATCAATCATAGTTATCATCCATGACTCATAACTAGGAATTTTATAGAACAATCTCTTTATTCATAAACCTTGGAAACATTCTGACCGTATAACATTACTTTTCACTGTATATCTTACTTCTAAAGATCGTATCTTTTATAGAGAAATTGTAACTACATCCTATATTTTAGATGTTATAGATAACCATTGAAAATATCTAGAACAAATCTACAGATAACTCGTATATCTTTAATCCCATTACACAATATTTAAGAGGCTCAAGTTGAGTCATAAAGTCTTTAATTCAAAGGATAATAGAAATAACAACTTTAAAACAACTACATCTTTGGTCCATCACCCTGAAGTTCAGGAGCATATTTCCAACATATATCTTCTAACTGTTCTAGAGCACGTGCCAGTTGGATGCTTCAATCTGCAACTTTGATTGACTGATTATTATCTACAAAACACTTAAAACAACCCTTTAAATCTGTATTGGAAAATTACTTTAAGAAATCAAAAGAAATAAAGTTTATACAAGTTCTTACTAAAATTAAGCAATTATTTCTTCTAAAATTTAATTAATTGGCAGAGGATAGAGATTTGCATGTATGAACCAGGTCTTTATGGTATTATCATGATGAGGTTATTTTTACCTCATCATATGCTCCCCTTCCTAGTTCTTGGTAGGTCCTCCTATCCCCTTATTATAACTTTGCCCTCTACCCCCTTCATATTTTGCACTGATATCATACAAATCTTTTGTTGTGACATCAAAGTTTATAGGGGAATTGTGGAAACCTCCATGAAAAGCAACTCCTCGTTTCCATTCATTGAAAATTCTGTCATCTTGATCTGTATTAATATGAAAAGAAGGGGATGGATATAGCAGTAAAGGAGGTTTATACCTCATTCCTATCCATTTTGTTATGAGATCTCCTAAAATTTTGGCCAAAGCATCTGCTCTTCTGAAGGACCATCTGAGACCAAGAGGAGAGATCACTTCTCTTTTCTTTAGATATATAGGCAATGGAGTGTATCTCTCTTCACATGCATGCCAAGCCCTGCCAACCAATTTTTTCCCCTGTTCTATGAAATGATTATAACAAACTTGAAGGCTATCATCATACCTTTCCTTCATTTTCTCATCCAACAAAAGAGCTACAAATGTCTTTTTAAAAGCTGTTGGTCTACTATTTGGAGATCTCATTTGAAGTCCTATACTTTTCTCCGCTTGAACATATTCTTTATTACATTCTTACCAATAGATTCGATTCTGCATAGTAGACAATAGAGATCTTAATTGCAATTCCCCCATAAGAATATTAACAAAGAAATCAGTAATTTTTTCTAACAAAAGATCATGGGTAAATAATTCACAGAGCATATCTTTCTCCTCAGGCTTTGAGTCTGCAAATGTTTTAACAAATTCTTTATCATTAGGTTCATAAGGTTGATCATTGTAAATTCTAAGCAATTTCCATCTTAAACATTGTTCATTCAAAAACATAGAATACAATCTGGATGGTCTCCTATAGGATAGAAGAAATTCAGTTATTTGACATGCATCTTGTTTCCCCTTATACGCTTTATGAAATGCTTCTCTTAATAACACCATTTCCATTTTCAATCTATTATTCTCAACTTGTGCATTCCTTAGGAAATAGCAACCTTCCATCCATTTCATTAATAATGGAGGAATCTAAATTTGGAACCATTCAGTTACTGTTGGCTCAGTTTGAACTTCTTTGGATTTCATCATTGGTTTACTTGTGCTTTCCTGCAAGTCCTACTCTAATTCCATAATCTTGCTAAGAGAAGCATTTAATTCTTCCTTCTCTCTTTTCTTTTCCTCTTCAAAGGCTGAAAACATGAGCATAAAATTTCCTTTAAAATTTTGAATTTCTTTATTTAATCCATCCCTGTGTATCCTATTTTCCTCATTACAATTCTGAATTTGCATTTGCAGCTCACTAATAGATGTATCTTTTCCTTGCATTTCCAAATTTAAATCCTGAATTTCTTGATCTCTTTTATTTATTATAGCATTATACACCATTATTTCCTCTTGTTGTAATTCCATCTTTTCCTTATTTTCATGCAGCTGACTTCTTAACTCTTCTATCTCTAATTTCAATTTTTCCAATTCTATGTTAATATTTTCAGTTTCAACAATTTCAACAGCTTTATTAATAACCGGAGACAAATTTCCTAATATACTGTCATCAACCTCCATAAGAAGTGGAGATTGTCCCCTTTATGGTTCCTGTTTTTCTTGTTCTACAGCTTCTTCTTTAGATACCAAGTGAAAATATACTTCTTCAATAGACATTTCTTTTTCTGAAGAGTGGTGAATTAACTCCTCAGTTTCCAAGTTTTTCTTTTACTTTTTAGATTTTGACCTATTCTCTTTACTCTATGCTAGGGTTTCTGCAGATCCAGAGGATAATCTTTTACTCCACCTTAAAGGAGGAGTATCTTGGTAATTTAAAATAGTTGGATCATTTAGAAGAATAGTTCTTCTTTTCCTCTTCTTAACAGGGTGAGTATCCACATTTGGATTCACTATCTCTACATCTTTTATCTGGGCCAGAGTTTCAAACTCATTATTTCTAAATTATGGCACTTCCTCACCAACTATGGTAGGAATTTGGGGTTTAGGAGCCTTAGGGTCTTTGGAGGAAGTTGCTCCGAAAGGTGAAGCAACTTGTTTTGAAGATTCTCCTAATTCAAACTTCCCCAAAAAAAATTCCCATTTTCTTTTAAGTTTCTTACGGAAATGATATTTACAAATCAATTGAATTAACCCATGATGTTTTAATGGCCCTAAACCAGTTTTCTATCTCTATATTGAATAATTAATAGAATCATTCAAGAAATGAGGCAAATTAACCCTTAGAGTAGGGTCTTCCTTCCCATGCCGCAAATGTGTTAACATGCAGAATGTTGGTCCTACCATAGTGGTGAGTTGACCTTCACAAGTAAAATATCTAATAATCCATGCAACAACAGTACCCTAGGGTTCTAAGATAGAAGCTCACTGAAACCCCTTATTTTGTCCCCTAGTACTGACATCTATCATGGGTTGAGGATCTCCCTATCTAAGGAATAATTCTGATAATTTCTAATATGTGGTTTGTGTGGTTTCAGATATTTTAATGCCAGAATCTTCTAACCCTAAAATAGAAGAGATAATTTTTGAACTCACCTTGAAACGCTTCTCATGCAGAATCACCCGACCATTAGAGTAATTTTCCGCAAATGCATCCACTAGCTTTTCATTATACCCTTCGAATTTTCTGAAAAAATCTAACCAACTCACTTCTTCAAATAGCTGAGAGATGTTACTTAACCCCAATAAATTTTCTGCAGAAGCCGATTTAGATTTCTTCTTTGTACCGCCCATTTTTTTCTCTCTTGCTTACCACCCTGCTGAAAAATTCAATAATTGCAAGGACTTGTGCACTGATATTTTTTAAAAATATGATCAGACTGTAATCATTTACTCTACTCTTGCTCGGAGCTTGCTGTGTAATAATTTTAATTTTCATGAAGGGCCACAAAAAGAGTAGCATACTTAACAATTAATCACCAACTGTCTCAATTTACTAAATTGGGAAAGGAAACTCTTGCCAATCAATCATATTTTGTTAAAGCAAAAATTTGTACTTACTTCCATTCCATGATCGCTTGAAGATCTTATACCTCTACCAATTTAACAAGATGATGCAAAGGGTATTGGCTAAGGTGACGGTATAATTATTATGACATGAATAAGGAAGCTCATGGATGACAAAGTCATTATGAAGATAGGCTATTACAGCAGCTTTTATTTATAATGGAAAAAGAAGGCGTGTGTACCAAGGTACGATAATCAAAGCATCGAAAAAGATTTGAAAAAATTTCTATAAAGGAGTTGGTGAAATGAAAATAAATAAGTTCCAAAGAATGCATAAAGCATGCATTCGGACAAAGAAAGTGGCTAAAGTTTTGGAGCACGCGTAAGGCATGCATTAGGAGCTTGGAAAATGGATAAGTTTCGGAGCATCGCCAAAAGATGTAGCTGAAATGGTAACCAAATGAAAGTTCTGGAGCATCATCGGAAGATGCATCCGGAGTAGCAACTAAATGAAAGTTCTGGAGCATCATTGAAAGATGCAGCCGAAGCAGCAACTAGATGAAAGTTCTGGAGCATCATCGAAAGATGCAGCCAGAGCAGCAACCAAATGAAAGTCTCTGAAAGATGCAACTAGAGCAACAACCAAATGAAAGTTTTGGAGCATAGTCGAAAGATGCAGCTAGAGCAACAACTGGAGAGAAGAAGATAATGAACACCACTTAACTCAAACTTTAGAAGTTAAATATCATTCCGCAAGAACATCCTTCCAACATGGTAGGCTGAAGAGTGGGTTTCAGAGCATCAGGCGTTCAGACCATCAAGTTCCGGAGCACTGGCCAACTGAATGATCAAGTTTTAGAGCATCTTGGAATGGTTCTCTAGAAGTTGTTATTCCTTTATGAGAGGTCTTGCAAAATGAAAACACATGTTAAGTCCAAAAATATATGAAAAATTTTTTTCTTTGAAAATAGATTGGATACACATGTCTTTTTATTACAATTTTCATTAATTTTCAATCAATTTTTTTTTTTTTTTAGATAACATATAAACATTAAATCAAATAGACTCTTCCTTGGTAGAGTCAATGCATTGGATCTCTCCTTGCATTTCTACCAGCTTTGTAAATTCTTCTTTATTAACTGGTTTATGGTAAATACGTAGGTGATGACCATTAACTAAGAGAGTTCGTAAATCACCATCAATAGGTTTTATTTGAACTATGCCATTCGATAAAACCTTGGAGATTTCATATGGCCCCAGCCAATGAGTTCTGAGTTTTCCTTTATGGTTTTTATATCTTGAATTGAATAGCAAAGCCCCAGTCACCATTATCAAATTCTCTCTCTTTAATATATTTATCATGCCAAACTTTCCATTCATGTTGAACTAATTTCGTTTGATGAACAACATCCAAATGAAGTGCATGTCCAACTCATTTAACTGTAAAACTCATTCTATTTGAGATCGTTTCAAATCTAGACCCAACTCCATAGCTGTACGTAGGGTTTGAAGTTCAAATTCAATGGGAAGAAGAGGTTTCTTTCCAAAAACAAGCTCATAGGGACTGAATCCAGTTCTATATTTCCTTGTTGTATTGTACGCCCAAACGGCTTTAGGCAATTTCCTAGCCCAATCTCTTCTTCCTAAAGAGATAGTTTTTGTCAGTATGTTTTCTAACTCCCTATTAGTCACCTCTACTTGACCATTTGCTTGAGGGTGATAAGGGGATGACTTCTTATGGCTCACCTGAAAATGGTTCGTAAATGCTAGGAGAACTTTGGACATAAATTGAGGTCCCTAATCTGTAACAATAGTTCGGGGGGCTCCAAATCGAAGAAAAATTTTGTTATAGAGAAAATAAGCAACGCAACTTGTAAAGCTTGAACTTTTTCCCATTTTTTTAGATAGTCGGTACAAACTAATATATATTCTTTCCCTTGAGAGGAAGGATCTATGGGGCCGATAAAATCTAACCCCCATTTTTTGAATGGTTCCAAAGTTACCTAAGGCTGCAAAGGCATTTCTATCGAAGCAGTTCGTCTTCCTACTCTTTGGCATTCATCACAATGACAAACATAATTTTTAACATCTTTATGCATTGAAGGCCAATAATATCCAGCACCTAAAATTTTATGAGAAGTTCTTTTTGCAGAATAATGACCCCCTGAATGATCATCGTGACAGGTCCTCAGAATACTATAAGTTTCATCAGCCCTGACACATCTTCTCAAAACCATATCAGGTCCACAACGAAATGAAATCCCATTAATCCATTTAAATGGTGCACACTCTCGAATAAGTCGCTTCCTTTTTTTTGATGTAAATTTATGAGGTACTTCATAAGTAGCTAAATAGTTGGCAATATCAACAAACCAAGGAACCTTTATAGAGAAAGCAAACAAATTTTCATCTGGGAACTCACCTTGTACAAGTGCTCAATCACCCTCTTCTTGTTTGATTCGAGATAAAAATTCTGCCACCTCATTAAATTTCCTTGGCTTGTCAAGTATTGTCAAATTGAACTCCTGAAGAAGTAGTAACCATCTCATTATTCGACCATTAATGACAGGTTTATTCATTAAATACTTTATAGTTGAGTGATTTGTATAAACTGTAACTTTATGTCCTATAATATAATTATGGAACTTTTTGATGGCATGAATCACCGCTAAGAATTCTTTTTCTATTGTTGTGTAATTTCTCTCAGTAGATGTTAGGTTTTTGCTAAATATGGCATATTTACCCCCATCCTCATCTTCTTGCCCTAATACTGCACCAATTGCATCATCTGAAGAATCAACATAAATGTGAAAGGAAAGACTCCAATTTGGTAGTACAGGAGCAGAGACAAGCTTTTCTTTTATCATTTCAAATGATTGTTAACACCCAGACATCCAATTAAACTCCACATCTTTTTGGAGGAGAGAAAACATAGGGGCTGCTATCTCACTAAAGCTTTCTATGAACCTTCTATAATATCTAGCATGTCCAAGAAAACTTCGTACATCTGTTTGTGTTTGAGGTACAGTCAATTGTTGCATGACTTCAATTTTTTTAGGATCAACTTTTATTCATTCTATTCTCTCTTTCTTCATCATAAGGACAACTATCTAGACATCAAATTTTATCTCTAGCAGCATGGAGTGTGAATGAAACTTGTCTAGGATTGGCGATATCAACAACTTTCTGTTTGGCCACATTCTTGATTCTTGCTTCGTTTGTCTTTATTTGTGGGTGTTGTTGAAGTTAAATGAATCTTTATATGATAATTTTAGGAGAAGATTAGATGCATTTATATTTTCTACTAAAGGACTCACTGGTACTTATAGTAGATGATTTACATTGCATTTTTCTCTTACTTATCATCATTGTTGAAGAGAGATATTTTCTTTGATTATTTTTCAGTTTCCAGTGAACTACAAATCCATATTGAGAACTTGTTGCATGGTAGCATAAGAGTCTTCTTTGTGTAATGCTTTTGGTAGTTGTTGGGCCAAGTTTTAGGTAGTCTTAGATACACACTCTGGTAATTTTGGAGGGAATTCTTATGAAAAGTTGGTCACTCTGCATGACACCCATAATTATTGCACCACAACTTTGCTACATGTTCCCTAGAGACCACTTCAACATTCATCCACCATTTTTTCATGTTTTCTTTCATCACCAAACTTTTGGGTTTTCATAGAGGCATCTAGATTTGCAATTTAGATATGGGCAGTGTTTGGTAATGCAGGCTTCTGCTTTTTAATGGTGTGCAGGCCGGGAAGGTGACTCCTATTGCTTGTATTGCCTGACTTATTCAGATCTGACTATGTACATTTCTCTATAATTTGTTTGGAAGCCTTTCTCTCCTCTCCCCACCTTAAACACCAATCACAAAAAGACACATTTTCTCTCACGAGCTCTGAAGTACAAATCCATCCCTTGCCATGATTTCATCAGAATAGTAACAAAAAGTTGAGAAAGAGATGCAATCCCAAGAACATTCACAAGAAAATCCCTATTTCCTGTTGGCAGAACATATGGCCATTGTCAATTCGATTTGTATGAGAACTAGTTCTAATACCCCTATGCAAAAGTGTAATGTTTGTATCATCATTTGTCAGACAGACTTTTCCATCAACTACTTTTCCTTTCTCTAGCCTCCCCAAACCATAACCCACCTTTGTGCTTTCAAGACTTCTAGCAATAATGGGAAACCTATGTTGCTCCAGAGATATCTTTCTGAACAAGAGAAGACATAGAATTGATACGTCTCATAGCTTTTCGCTCATCAGAAGTTGATGGTACAAGTGAATTGCTTAACAAACGTTGTGCAATGTCATAAAGAATCCTTTTGTTTGCTTGACATTTGACAAGTATCTTCTCCAATTGGAAGTAGATAAGGTGAACAATCATGCTTTAGAAAGCAATAGCCTATTTGATTAGCTAGCATGCACATGGATTTTGATGAATGGGAACTAGAACCTTGATTTTGTAAACCCCTGAAAGGTGTTGTAAATCGCAGTTGCTCCCACTATCTAGTATTTATGTGCAAATCATCACTATGATTGGTTCCACTCTCATTAGTTGCACATAGGTCCATTATCGAATTTACAAAATGTAGTTTGTCATTTAATAGGAAGGATGAAGTGCATATGCATATTTGAAAGTGCAAGAGCGAACTTTCCAATGTACTTTTGATTGACTAGTTTTACTTGAAGACAAAATCAACAAGGCCAATAATAAAATACTAAATAGAGAACAAAAAAATAATTTTATTAGTACTTGAGCTTGGTGAAGGAGTTTCCTGGTGACCAACCTCCAAGACCCTACTGTCTGCATCAACAGATTCAAAGGAGAATAATCTTCATTCATGCCATGAAATAAATTACAACAATCAATGAATAAGTGTTGGGGCACTTGGAAGTAACACTCCTCTTATAGTTCAGTGGGCATATCTCTGGGATCTTTTTTTGCATCTGCATAAAGCCAAGCCAACTCCTCATTTGTAAATCTTAGCTTTTTGTCTCAATCATCTATTCTAATAATGAATCAATAACTACCTAAATGGTCTGAAAGTTGATTCTTGCAATTTGTTGTTTTGGAATTGGAGGTTATAATGCACAAACACAATGGAAAATTAATTCATTGACTTTTCTGAGTGTACCTGGTCAAAAGTACTCCAATTATCCATGCTTTTGGATGCAATGTGATTCAAGTCATAATCTTACACAGTTTCTGAGTTTTGATGCACCATAGTCTTCACAACACTTTACCAAAAGCATGTAGTTTTACAATCAAATGCAGTTGATGCTACTGCCACCCATCAATACTGGCCCAAAGACATATTTTCCAAATTTGCATCATATTCAACTCAAGTTATTTTCCATCATCCCAACATCCTTACTTTTGTACATGCTCAATGACATCTATGTCATGTTTCTTCCTTTCATAGTCGGATTTCATCCAACCTTGACCGATAAGTATTCTCTTCAAATTTTCCTTTTGTTTGCTAAGTGGTTGCAAGGAGATGATGTTAGAATTTTATAACATCCTTACTTCAGTACATGCTCAATGACATCTATGTCATGTATCTTCCTTTCATAGTTGAATTTCATCCAACCTTGGCTGATAAGCTTTCTTGTCAAAATTTCCTTTTGTTTGCTAAGTGGTTGCAAATAAAGGACCACGATTAAACAAATCTCAACCGTTCATCATTTTTGCCATTTTTTCGGTTGTTTTTCATTTATTTGGTTGCTTTCCCTGCCGCTATTAGTTTATGCTCCTCCAAACTCTTCCTCATTGGTATTAACCTTTCACTTCTCCAATTTGGTGAGTTGTAGCGTGAAATCACAGAAATGGCGGAAGTTGCAAATGGGGGCTCAAAACCCTCAAAATCTTCTAGAAGCGGTAGTGTTAGAAAAACCCATCAAAAGCTCTCTGGGTATCGATGCGGTGTTACATGTGAAGGCCAGGAACGATGCGGGAATATACTGAATAGTACAGGTAATACCACTAAACTGTAGGTTTGTAGCACTTTCCCCAGCTCCAAGAGAAGTTTTTTTGTTATTTTCTCTTGTTTCCAGTGTGATATTCATTTAGTAGAGGATATCAAGTGGGACATGAGACCATGGTCTTGCATCCTTATTTTTTATCTTGGTACTGTTAATTTAACTAATTTATTCCCCCATTCGATAATTCTCTACTAAAAATTAATATTACTTTTTCCTAAGTAATAAATGTGTAATAATTCCATCTGCATCTATTACATCTCTTATCCCCCTTTCAACATTTTTTAAAGGTATGCTAATTTTTTAATTCAGGGTTTGTGAAAAAAATAACCAATAAAATCTTCGGAGACTTAAAACACTCCTTTAAAAACATCTAAAATACCATAAGTGCCCGCTTACTATTGAAAATGGAGACACAAAATCTATGCCCAAGTGTGATCCGATCAAGGATAGGGGGATAAATTAATGGTAGCTTGGTCTTACAGCCAAAACCCATATTCAATACACATATCACTGATGCACCATGAAGCGACAAAATTTTATGGTTTTGATTTAGATTTAAAATTGAATAAGGAACCATGAGCAACAACACACAATTGAAGCCAAAATTTATGGTAGACTTTCAAATAAACTTGTACCATTCGCTTGAACTCTCTTTACAAAATCTGAAATGAGTTTTTCTAACCCCTCTCACTAATTAGAAAACTAGTGAATTGATTGGTTTTCCTTGACCCTTGATCCTTAACATTCTCTTGTATCATTATGTGATTGCTTCCAAAAATCAAAAAATAATATATTTTTTTCTCTTGTAGATGCTAATTGCCTTTGGGAAATTGTACAGTCGGATTATTTTTTGTTTACTTTTATTTGACACTAAAATAATTTTGTTGTTATCTTTTAAATGAAGGCATTGATTCTACAGTTTTAACCTTCATTGGTTTAAATTGGTTTTTTGTTGTATGCCATTTAGATACTTTAGACAGTTGTCTTACTCTATCATAGCTGTTTGGATTAAAACTTGATGGATTAATAAAGCATAAAGCATTTCCAACTAGAATTGAGGAGGAAATGCCTACAATCTTCTCATTACTTTGATCTTCATATAATACTTAAGAGTGAACAAGAGCAACAGTTTCGTAACATTCAACATAATGAATATCATAATCTTTTCAACTTCATCAAGTATTGCAACATACCATCATTTTAATAAATTCCCTTTACTTATATTAAATCAAAGTAATATGACAGACAGTCTGTATCAAATAATGGATTCAATTTTCTTTCCTTGTCCTTTCTACTTTAGACCACTATGATAATTTATCTGTTTTATGTTTTCACTTGAGATAAATTGGTATGATGTATAACATACTTTTATAGATATTGCAGTTTTATGGTTTTCATGGGTTCATATGTTATCTAATGGACAGTTATGCTATGGAACATTCTCTATCAGTTAAGGAATCACTGTATACCCACATTTTCTTGCTAGAACCTTCCACATTGTCTACTGGAAATGCTTAGAAATTCCATCTCCCATAAAACACAATTCTAATGTGTGCAAAGAGAGTCTTGTGGCCATGGTTGGCACAGCCTTATCTCTCTAGTTATGTTAAATCTGTTGTGTTAATGATGTAGCAAATGTTGCTTCTTTTAATTGAGGATTTTATTGGAACCATAATCCCCAACTAGAAGAAGCACATGGACAACATGAGAAAGAGAGATATTGACTAAATATGCGAATGTATAAAATATATGTTTTAACATTTGTTTATTTCCTTAAATGCTTTGTACAAGGAAGAAAAAGAAAAATGAGATGAATATTCCTTCCATAATCTCTTAAAGAATGAATGCAACTTGTTTGTTAATGGTTTCCAAAAAGGGCTAAGTAAAGATGAGTTATCCAAGGGAATCAAGTGGAAAGTGACTATATATGAAATAAGCATCTATACTTAAATTATTGTAGATAGGAGCTTGAAATGAATTGTACAAGTGATAGAAGTGGATAGTGACTATATATGAAATTATCATAGAAACATAAAATGCTCTTTAAGGCTTAGTTTAGCTTTGTTATGCTTACATGCTAAGTCAGAGTTTGCCAATTAACAATGAAAAAAATCAAAGTCGGCAAGTTTAATACAATTTGAATGCAAATGAATTTATTGTTTGATGTTTGATTAGAATGGATAATTTAATTGAAATTAATAAAATCATGGTTTTTCTTCTATCTGCTCTTTCATTTTTCTAAGCAACGAATATGTGAAAATACAATTTTTTTGTTTTGAGATTTCTCCATAAATATAGGTATCAAAAATAACTTATGTGTGTTCATTAATGTTAAGATAAAAAATAAGCCAGGGTTGAAGATAAAATTAAATAGTTTGAGTACACTAAATTTTCATTATTTCAAGCACTCCCTCAATATACCAAATCTGTATGGAATAAATTATATATTTAATAATATATATTATATAGAATGTAGTACATGACAATAAGTAGAAATATAATTTAAATTTTATATATAATTAAATAGAAAATATCTATATCTACACTTTCATCTCTCTCCCTCTCTCTCTCTTCATAGACCTTGATATCTATATCTATTTGCCTTTATATCTCTATCTTGTTATCTCTCCATCTCTCTCTACCCCTATATTTCACCCTCTCACCACCTCTTTGTATATATCACTTTCTATCTCTAGATATATTTCCATCTCTCCCTCTTTATATATTTATCTCTTCTATTTCTCCTCTTCATCTCTTCCTCTCCTCTCCATCTTCTTGTAAATGGATGCATAGTAGATTTGAAGCAACCACTTCTCCTTTCAGACCATTTAGGTGGTTATTGATTCATTATTAGACTAGATGATTGAGACAAAAATGGGCCAAAACTTATTCTAATTGACCTTCCCAACATCTTCACTGTACCCATTGCACCTCAAGGTGCAATTGCTAGTTATAGGAATTTTAACATTGTAGATGGCATAAATGAGATCCATGGCAACAACACATGATTGAGAGACATATTGAACCTTCGTTTACTTTATTTATTTCTCATTTATTACTGTCAAGTATATAAATAATTTACACCAAAGGCCTATCCAATTTGAAAAAGAGCAACGCAACTTTATAAATCAACGGTCCATATCTTTCAACACGGTGTGGAGATGATTGAAAAGTTTTCCACCGTTGATCATCCATCATACCATGTTTACTACGGCCATAGGCATTAAATATTGAACGACAGCAAGAGGGCCACAACCAAGCTTAGGGAGGCAGCTTCTAGGAGAAAAAGCTCCCCCAAATTCCTATATGCAGAGTGCGTCTAGCCTCTCTGGTAATTTGTTGATGGAGACGAGGTCTAATATGAAACTGCAGGCGAGGACTAGCAGGGAAAGAGGCAGCAGGAAGGTAATCATGATGGCCCACACTACTTGAGCAGCGCAGAACAGAATTTTTAAGGCCACTCCCGGCATATCCACAAGCTCCAGCTCTTCTAATTCACCGCTTTGTTCTCGTTAATGAATAACTAGTGTATTTCGCAGGGAGGAATGATTGGATGCGTGAATACAAGCATCTGACGGCAAGTGGGGTTTGTGATTCTCACACCCGCGCGTATACATGCCAAAATTTTGGGCTTCGTTGATGCTTTCCCTGGGAGGTCTTTCACCAGGAATTACGTCACCAACAGTCATTAGCGTGGGTATATGAAGATTTTATGCTTTCTTATATAGTTTTTGGGCTTTATTTTTTAGGGCTTCTGTGGTGAGAGATGATTTGATGATTTTGTCAGGAGAGAACAACGATATGTTGTTTAAAATTGCTTGATTAGGGTTGCCCAAGATTCATTTACGGTAGTAGCTGACAGATCCCTCTCGTGCTAGCAAGCCTGGCACCGTTTAAGTACAGTTCTAATTAGGAGGAGGAGTAACGCATACTCATCTTTTAAACCCAGGTATACATCAGGACGACTAAACAAATGAATCTGGGGCAACCCTCTTCTTGATTGTGTCGATTGCCAACAATAACCGCCCATTTATTTTAAGAGGAAAGCAAGAACCGTCTATTTTTAATTGAAAGGGAAAACACAAGCAGTTAGTCATATATCAGACAGTAGGTAGGTGCAATTTGAGGTAGGCTTTAAATGAAATTCGTTGAAGTGTTTTTCGAGATGTTAATGTCCAACCCATTTTTTGGGGATGGGATTTCATTGAATGTTCGTTACATTAACGGACTGTAAAAGTTGTGCATTTGAAGTAGAAGAATATCCTATTTTTTGGGGATGGGTTTTCATTGAATGTTCGTTACATTAACGGACTGTAAAACTTGTGCATTTGAAGTAGAAGAATATCCTTAGTGCTCAGTCTTTCTTACTTGGACAGGCTCAATTTTCAAAGCCGACACAGTCTTGGAGTTAAGTTCTATGATCACTCACTACTAAAACATCATATTTTGTACAAGTTTTTGTCCTGTTTTTCTTTCACTTTTCGGATTGATTTTCAATCTATCGAATTAGCATTTAATTTTTTTTGGGTGAAAAACCACAGGCTTTCTTAGGTTTTGATTGTTTCACAATATGAGGCCATACCCAGTTAGAGTTTCACCCCTTGATAGCATATTTTACATATTGGATCCCAGTGGATCTGGATCGTTCATGATGTTCATTAAGTCTTTTCAAACTCAGATGCTTTTAGCCCAAATAAGTAGTATTTCACAGAAGAAACTGAGATATTATGGATCAAATACGGAATTAGTTCACACAGATTTATATATGAGAGAGGTATGGATGGGGTGACACCTAAAGGAGAAATGTAAAGGATTTGTGTTTTCCGCACCTTAGGATTACTGCAAATTAGGAATCATTTCTGCTTGGAATTGCAGCCTTCAGTGCCATTTGGGTCAGCTATATTAGAAGTTGACTCCATGTTTGAGCTCTTTGAAGAAACTAAAATAAATAATGTAGTAGAATTTTTTATCAGTATTAGATATGCCCTTCATAATAAAGCAATAATCTCTGAACTTAATCTCTTGGTCCTTTTTTTGTCTTGGCTACTGTTTCGAATGTCTGGCTCCAGAATATCTTATAATGATTTGTGCATCTGTAATCTTTGTGTTCCGATAGATTCTTGGGCCTCGTAGACACAATTAAAAATCATTAGCTTTCATTTACTCGTAGATTAGAGAATTTATATTATTGTCCTTGAGAGAAGGATCTTAGCAAGTGATTTGCTTCGAAGGGTAGCTCTAAGCAGGGAAATGCAAAAGGCCCTGCTTTAGAGTCTGGCTGATTATTCATATATGATTATTTTCCTCGGTACAGTGCTCTGAACTGGAGAGGAAGCATCCAAGGATACCAAATTGTATGCAACATGGCTAGCAAATTATGTTGGAATATTAACCCTAACTGCTGCCGTCCCCGCCAACCGTCGCCCGCTATATCGCAATCAATAAATTAGCCATTGCGATACCGCGGGAGTCTTCGGTAAAGTTTTTGTTTTATATCAACCGCCTGACGTACCTCCAGCCAATGCCCGCTATATCGCAATCAATAAAATATTCATCGCGATATCACGGGAGACTCAGTAAAAGCTTGTTTTATTTTTAACCGCTGCAGTTTACCGGGCCGTCAACTAACCGCTGCCCGCAATATCGCAATCAAGATTTTAACCATCGCGATACCGCGAGGAACTATGGAGAAAGCCGCCACCGCCAAAGGAAATATCGGGATGCGAAATATTTAATTTTTAAGTTTGAATATTATGAAAAGGACATTGTATTAAATGCATTTTGACGGGGGAAAAATTAGTTAGGTGATTTTGAATTTAAATTGTAAATTCGGGCTTTCTCATCCGTGAATTTTTTCACGTGACTTTTTACTTGCAGCATATATTTTGTAATTGTAATTTATTTTTTGAACAGAACAAGTGAATGAGAATGAGAAGAAGGTGAATGTGAGCAAACAGAAAATTACGAGCAGCAGCTCTGTGTGTTGAAAAAATATATTTTATGTTTTAATTTTTACTGTGTGTGAATTTTTATTCCTCCTCTGCCTCCGGCCTTCCGTAGTATCGAGCAAGTTCGAGTATGAACTGATTATCGGGTAAATTTCAAAATGGCAGCAAGCACAAGCTTGACAAACCCACAAATTCCACAGTTTAATGGGAAGAATTATGAGTACTGGTCAATTACCATGAAAGCACTATTTAGCTCACAAGATATATGGGATTTAGTAGAGAATGGATTTGCAGAGCCAGCAGATGCAGTAGCATACAATGCTTTAACACAAGCAGAGAAAGATTTATTAAAAGACACAAGGAAGAAAGATTCAAAGGCTTTATTTTATCTGTTTCAAGCTGTACATGAGAGCATATTTCCAAGGATTTCAGCAGCAACAAAGTCCAAACAAGCATGGGACATACTTCAAACAGCCTATCAAGGCATGGCAAAAGTTAAAACAGCAAAGCTACAAATGCTGAGAAGAGATTTTGAAACAATATGTATGAAGGACAATGAATCTGTAGATTCATTCTACACCCAAGTCATTGGGGTGGTTAATCAAATTAGGTCTCATAGGAGAAAATCTGGAAGATACCAGAGTTGTTGAAAAGATTTTAAGGAGTTTGCCCACAAAATTTCTACCGGTTGTAGTTGCTATAGAGGAGACAAAGGATCTCTCACAGTTCTCAGTTGATGAGCTGTATGCATCTCTAATTTCTCATGAACAAAGGCTGAAAAGGTCAGCAGATACATCACTGGAGCATGCTTTCAAAACTCAAGCTTCAGTCAATCAAGGAAGAGGTAGAGGTAGATCAAGAGGAAGAGGAAGAAACTCTTACAGAGGTGAAAGATACAGTTTATCAAGCTCAAATGGAAGAGGCAGCAATCAAGGCTCAAGCCAAAACCCAACACAGAATCAGTCACAAAATAAAAGGTATGAGAAATCTCAAGTCCAATGTCATTACTGTAAAAAATATGGGCATTATATGAATGAGTGTAGAAAGAAGCAGTATGATAATAATAGACAAAATGCAAATTTTTCAAGAGAAGGTCAAAATCAGGATTCAGATAAGAGAACAATGTTTTTAGCTTGTAATGTTGCTCAAGCAAATGAAAAAGATGTATGGTTTTTAGATTCAGGCTGTAGCAATCATATGACAGGAATCTAGAAATGTTTTCAAGTTTAAATGAGAATGTAAAGTCTGATGTTACATTGGGTAATGACAACAAAGTGTCAGTCAAAGGAAAATGAGATGTCAATATTCTAACTAAACAGGGGGAGAAAAATATATTTCAGATGTGTATTTTGTGCCTGGTCTGAAACATAACTTAATGAGTGTAGGGCAACTGGTTCAAAAAGGGTATAGAGTAACCTTCAAGAATGGTCTGTGCACAATTTTAGACAAATACCCAAGCAACCAGCTTATTGCAAAAGTCAGAATGACAAACAATAGAATGTTTCCCTTAAAGATAAGGCCAGATTTGAATATAAATTATGCTCAAGCACAACACTTAATGAATTCACAAGTGGGTAGAGAAGAAACTACAGCAGTAGTGCAGACAATCTTTCAAGCTGAGATAAAAGATGAAAATTGGTTATGGCACCTGAGATTTGGTCATCTCAACTTTGGAGGTTTAAATTTACTTCATAGGAAAGGCATGGTCAAGGGACTACCTTTAATAGAAAAACCAGAAAGGGTATGTGAAGGGTGCATTTTAGGAAAACAACATAGAGAATCATTTCCGCAGGAAAGTCAACTAGAGCAAAAGCCCCTTTGGAAATTATACATTCAGATTTGTGTGGACCTATGCAAACACCTTCAATAGGTGGTAGTTTTTATTTTCTGACATTCATTGATGATTATTCAAGAAAAACATGGGTTTACTTTCTAAAGCAGAAAAATGAAGTGTTTGATCTGTTTCGTCAGTTCAAGAATTTGGTTGAAAAACAGAGTGGTTATTATATTAAAGTGTTGAGAACAGATAGAGGTGGTGAATATATTTCAAGAGAATTTTTTAATTTTTGCAAAGATCATGGAATTCACAAGCAATTCACAACTAGATACACACCTCAACAAAATGGAGTAGCTGAAAGGAAAAACAGAACAATCATGGAAATGGCTAGAAGCATGTTGAAAGCCAAACATTTGTCAAATGAATATTGGGCAGAAGCAATTTCTTGTGTAGCCTATATAATGAATAGGTGTCCAACAAAAAGTGTTATAAATATAGTACCTGAAGAAGCATGGACAGGAAGAAAACACAGTGTTACTCACATGAGAGTATTTGGATGTGTTGCATATGCACATGTGCCTGATGAATTGAGAAGGAAGCTAGATAACAAAGGAGAAAAATGTATATTTGTTGGATACAGTGAAGAATCCAAAGCTTATAAGCTCTATAATCCAACAACAAAGAAAGTTATAATCAGCAGAGATGTACAATTTGTAGAAGATGAATCATGGGATGGAAGTATAGAGAAGACAGTCAATATTTCAGCTAGTATACCTCAAGAGGAGAATGAAGTTTCAGCATCAACAAATATTCCAGCTATTGTGACTCCTCCCACTCCCATTCAAGCTCAGCAAAGTAGTCCACAAGTGACACCAGCATTGACTATAAGAACAGCCTCAATCATTCAAGGAAGCAGTCCAATAAGAGGACAACAAACACCATCTACAGCAGGACCATCTGGTCCACATTCCACAAGTTCAAGTGATATGTCAAATCCTACTTTGGCAAGTTTGAGAAGACAGAAAATTAGAAGCATAAGAGATATATATGAGAAAAATGAAGGTGAGAATAATTCAGATCAGATTTCTCTTTGTGCATTTTATTCTCAAATAGAAGATCTAGTTCATTTTTAAGATGCAGTCAAAGATGATAAATGGGTGAGTGCTATGGATGAAGAAATTGAAGCAATTGAGAAGAATCAGACATGGGAACTAGTCAGTCTTCCAAAAGACAAAGATGTTATTGGAGTGAAATGGATTTATAAAACCAAATTGAATGAAAAAGATGAAGTTCAGAAGCTTAAAGCAAGATTGGTTGTAAAGGGCTATTCACAACAGCCTGGAATTGATTACAATGAGACATTTGCACCTGTAGCACGATTGGATACTATAAGGATGATTTTAGCATTAGCAGCTCAGAATAAGTGGTGTATATCAAATGGATGTAAGGCGCTTTTCTAAATGGTTATTTAGAAGAAGAAGTTTATGTGGATCAGCCACCTGGATATGAAATTTTGGGTCAAGAAGACAAAGTTTACAAATTGAAAAAGGCACTGTATGGATTGAAGCAAGCCCCAAGAGCTTGGTACAGCAGAATAGACAGTTATCTTTTGCAGAATGGATTTAATAGATGTAGCAGTGAGCCCACACTGTATACAAAAATGAATGAAAAAGGTGAAATACTTATAGTATGCTTATATGTAGATGATTTAATTTTCACTGGTAATTTGTCAATTGATCTGTTCAAGGCAGACATGAAGAAAGAATTTGAAATGACAGACTTAGGTCTGATGAAATATTTTTTAGGCATTGAAGTGAATCAAAATGAAAATGGTATTTTTATTTCACAGTCAAAATATGCAAATGACATTTTGAAGAGGTTTAATATGATGAAGTGCAAACCAGCACCAACACCTACAGTGACAGGTCTGAAACTAAGCAAGGATGATAGAGGGTCTAATGTTGATCCAACTTTGTTTAAGAGACTTGTTGGAAGTCTCATGTATCTCACAGCCACAAGGCCAGACATTATGTATGGAGTAAGTTTGATTTCCAGGTTTATGGAAACACCAAAAGACACCCATTGGAAAGCAGGGAAGTGGAACAGAACAAGGATTTTGGCATTAAGTATTCAAGTTCAGATGAGTTCAAACTCATAGGATACACAGACAGTGACTGTGCTGGCAGCATTGATGACAGAAAAAGCACGTCTGGTTATGTATTTAATTTTGGGACTGGAGTTGTCTCATGGTCTTCAAAGAAGCAGCCAATAGTTTGTCTTTCATCAGCTGAAGCAGAGTATGTGGCAGCCACAAGTGCAGCATGTCAAGCAGTTTGGATGAGAAGAATTTTGAAAGAATTGCAAAATGAACAAATGGAGGCAACAAAAATTTACTGTGATAACAATTCAGCCATTGCTCTTTCGAAAAATCCAGTCTTTCATAAGAGAAGCAAGCACATTGATACCAGGTATCATTTTATCAGAGAATTAATTAATAATGGTGATATATTTTTAGAATTTTGCAGATCAGAAGAACAAAGTGCAGATATTTTTACAAAGCCGCTGGGAAGAGATAATTTTATTTTTCAAAGGAACAGATTGGGCATGGTGGACAGCGCAGTTATGCTTAAGGGGGAGTGTTGGAATATTAACCCTAACTGCTGCCGTCCCCGCCAACCACTGCCCGCTATATCGCAATCAATAAATTAGCCATTGCGATACCGCGGGAGTCTTCGGTAGTTTTTTGTTTTATATCAACCGCCTGCGTACCTCCAGCCAATGCCCGCTATATCGCAATCAATAAAATATTCATCGCGATATCACGGGAGACTCAGTAAAAGCTTGTTTTATTTTTAACCGCCGCAGTTTACCGGGCCGTCAACTAACCGCTGCCCGCAATATCGCAATCAAGATTTTAACCATCGCGATACCGCGGGGAACTATGGAGAAAGCCGCCACCGCCAAAGGAAATATCGGGATGCGAAATATTTAATATTTAAGTTTGAATATTATGAAAAGGACATTGTATTAAATGCATTTTGACGGGGGAAAAATTAGTTAGGTGATTTTGAATTTAAATTGTAAATTCGGGCTTTCTCATCCGTGAATTTTTTCACGTGACTTTTACTTGCAGCATATATTTTGTAATTGTAATTTATTTTTTGAACAGAACAAGTGAATGAGAATGAGAAGAAGGTGAATGTGAGCAAACAGAAAATTACGAGCAGCAGCTCTGTGTGTTGAAAAAATATATTTTATGTTTTAATTTTTACTGTGTGTGAATTTTTATTCCTCCTCTGCCTCCGGCCTTCAAATTACACCATGTTTCTTTTTAGTAGAAACAGTATATTAGTGCTGAGATTTCTGGTTTGTAACTATGTGTAATATTTTTTGCATCAAAAAATATTACACACAGTTGTAAACCAGAAACCTGAACACTAATTGATCATGGACTGTGGAAACTTCATGTTATTTAAGGAACAATATAGACAAAATCTAGTCAGAATGTTGTACTACTCTCTGATTTTTCAGAGAATTGAATTTCGAGTTTTCATGGAGGTTGATCGCCTCTGTTTATTCCCATTGAAACAATGCAGAGCTTATACAAAGGATTCGAAAAAGTAGAAAAATACTTGATCCTAATTTTGGACTTAGATCTTGTATTGTGCTTATTAATTGCTTTTTCTACATTTGCAGCGTTCAAAGGCAGCAATGCAGCAAGGAGCCTTCGAGTCTTTGCACAGAGACATGATGGCTATGTTTGGTAAGTGGGACTTTGATCCCATGGATCTCCAAAAGCCATTTCCCAACAATGAAGGTTTTGTGCATGTATGGCAAGGGGATGAGGATGCACTTGTACTAGCGTTGTTGCAGCGTTACATTGCTAAAAGGCTCCCTTGGATTCATTACCATGAGCTTCCCGAGGCTGGTCACTTGTTTACTTTCATGGAGGGTATGCCTGATCGTATATTGAAGAGTCTTTTGTTGGGAGAGGAATCTCCGAACAATACGAGTTAGACCAGAGGAATTTGTAGTTGCTAATGTTTTGATGTGAACAGCTTTGTGCTTTGCAGCTATTAGATGTTCATGTTATTCTTTTCTGCATAGTCATTGTATAGTACATACAATGGTTTTCTGTGCATTTGGATTACGAGAGCAATATCTGAAAGCAAAAACTTTTTTTCTTTAAAATTCATACAAGTTAATGAGTATTAAATTTCTTAATAATTTAAATATTATTCTATAACATTTCTTGCTTTGTCTTGTTATAACCTTAAAGATATCTGCAATCTTGTTTGTTATAAACCTTTATATACTTCTAGAGGTATTACATATTAATTGGTGCTTATAACACAACTAAAAATGACCGAAGACGAAAAATTCTTAATGCGATGCATCAAGAATCAAATTTATCCAACACATCAATTGAAAAGTTTAGGTAAATCAAAGAGAGTGTGATGGAAAGCCTCATTGTCTCCACCAAATCAATTCTAGGTCCCTTGTATTTTTTTGACCATTTCACCTTGTTAGTGTATTATTTTTGATACATAAAGGACAAGAAGAACAATCACAAGATCAATGAAAACAATGAACTCTAGAGAAAATTCATCAAGATAACAATTTTCCGAATTGGTAACTATGCAAACAATTGTGCATGTAGCAAGTGATGTTTGTGCTTGTGTTATGACAGGTATGCTTGTGTTGTAGCGGTTTGCCGAAATCAAACAAAAATATTAAACAGTCATATTTTTGTTTCTCTTCCTATGCTTGGTTATTGGAATTCTTTCATCTTCAAAGGGGCATAGCCAACAACGCATAAGAGGAAACCTTAGCAAGCAATTGGAAAGATGCAAAGAATGGAGTGTAGAAGTTAATGAATATATGTTGGTAGAAATCAGTTGCCAGTCGTTCAAGGCTGTTATCTACACTATGCTTGTAGTCAAACATAACAGCATTAGGAAGATAGTAGACAATACAGAGTGTGAGGTCTTATGCTCTTTATATTGGTCCCATTGCTGAAGGAAACAAATGAAGCTATGGATTTGCCACTTGTAGCTTGTTTTACCCACAGTGAGGTTAGAGGTTAAACATCCTTTGAGCTATGTGGTTGGTTTCATTATTTCTAGCTGCTTATGGTTTGTGAATGAAGTACTCGTTGTAAGTCATATTATACTAACATAACGCACTTAAAATCACCAAAATTTCAAGTGAATTCAAGTATTAGCAGCATGTTTAACTAAAATTTGTATTATTTTTCTCACAAGTAGAATTGTAAGGGAAAATACAGATTGTGTGGTATCAATGCAGGAAGTTTATGGAAGCTTGTAGAATGTTTCTATCAAATTTCGGATATTTGTAGTTTATTTTAAGTTCATTCTAGAATGTTTTTCATGAAGTTCATTGTAAGTCACATTATACTACCATAATTCAAGTATTAGCAGCTTGTTTAACTAAAATTTATATTATTTTTCTCACAAGTAGAATTGTAATGGAAAATAAAGATTGTGTGGTATCAATGCAGGAAGTTCATGGAAGTTCATGGAAGCTTGTAGAATGTTTTCCAGCAAATTTCAGATATTTGTAGTTGCAAGATTGTATAAAAAATCCTTTGACAAAGTGTTGCACAGATTGGTCCTTGCATAGAGCACAGCCATGGCCAAATGCTTGAGGAGAAAACTTCAAAAGCTCCATGCCACATGTAGGCACTAGAGGAAAAAGAATGAAGGTGCAAGACCTTTAAATGGAGAATAACAGTCGTAAATTATATTGGCAACTCACAATCCTCTTTTTTTCTGAATATATGAATTTCTTAAATAATAAAAGTTCTTTCTTCAATAATATCATGTTTCATCTGTTTGAGCTTTCAATAAGGGGTTGGTTTGTGCACATTTATCTTCACACCGAAGCCATGGTGGCTGTAGGAATTTTAACTTGCAATTTGATTCTAAGTTAATTTTATCCAGCCTCACACCTAGTTAATAAATGTGCCTTGATCAATAAAATTAAAAATCTAGAAATTTATAGTGGACAACAAATAAATTGTTTGTCTTATCTTATTATAATGTATTAAAATACTGTAATAATAAACACCAAATATTCCATATCGTTTGTTATACCTTGCTAATTTGTGTATGATTGAATTCAATTGTTACAATATTGATGGTTATATTTTGTAAATAAAAAAACAAAAATTAAAGGTAGTAGTTATGACTGGATCTCAATAAGTTTGCTAATGAGTTTAGGATCTTTGGTTTTTTATTAATTTATATTGTAAATTCATCTTCATTTTGAAGATTTATATAGGTAATCTCTCAATATTAAGAGACTTCACTTGAATTATTTTTAGTTTTCAATATTTTTTAAATTTTCATTGAGCATTCATAAGCCTTCATTTCAAAACAACTACAGTTTTGGTCCAAATAGATATTTTATCTTTTGTAGTTTTGAACTCTTACCAGTTCCAAATCTGCTTCATAGTAATAAATTTAGAGATCAAATTTATTTTATACAACTTTCTTTCATATGATGCATACTCAAAGAGATATATGACAATTTGTTCTTACTTGAGTATGCGTTGAATTGACCATGTGGCATTTCAACCAAGTGCAGTGCATTGAAATTCACATTCATGCAGTAACATGCTACCAATCTTATATTCTCACCTACAATTCCTCTCCAACACCTACTTTCACTTTTTTATAAAACCTATACCATTTTTTATGTACGTCCATTAACTTCTTCTTTAACTATGTAGGAACAAAATACATGAAAAAGAAACAAACTATGTGTTATCTCATTTCATACTACCACATAGAATCATCAACTACACAATCCTCATAAATGAAATAGATACAAATCTTTCATTCAATTATCTTGCAGCAAATATATATTACAAATATATTCAACAAAATTCAGTCACAAAAGCTTCAGAATTCATAGCTTGAAACCTTCTGCAATAAAATTGAAACTGTTGCTTTCCAACCCGACTTGAATTCAAACAGGAAGACTAGTCCAGAATTTGAATTTAATAGCTGTAACAGTAGCATTATGTATATGTATACGAGTCCGAAGGGTCTTGAGACCGAGTTATGCGATATAAGTAATGGAGGTGCGTTATCAGGGCAGCTATCAGAGGGTGGGGATCATCACGAATTTAACGGTGGAGATTATAAAAAACCCTCTCTTTTGGAGATTAATTTGGAGAAAGAGTTTGATTTCAGCACAAATAATGTAATTGAAGGTTTAGAACCCGGCGAGGAACTTGATATAGAAACATTAAATCCGTTAGATGAGTCATTGAAGCCTTCTAGTGCCATAGGGATCAAGGATCCTGATCATGGAATATCTGCAGTCTCTTTCAAGTCTGTAGAGGAACAAGTTTTCTCTGTAGCCGGAGCTTAGAAACAATCTTATTCTGAGCTTAGGAGGCTCTCAGGTTGTTATAAATTGTTATATATTTAAGAGCATGATAGTTTAGTAAGTTTTTTAACCCAAATTTAGTATTTTACTATATTATTTCTTTCTTTGTCATTGTAATGCACTATTGTGGATATCAACAAATACAGTATTATTTTGAAAGAGATGGTTATTTGTGAGCTTTAGTAATTCAAAGGAACTATAAAATTCCTTATACACTTCTCAGTGAAACTAAACGTCACTCGTTATTGGAATTAGAGAAATATATTTATAAGAATCAATTCAGTTACTCGAGCTTGGAGTTTCTTGCAATTTTTTTCTTATAATTGACAAGTTCCCATATAGATATACAATAAAAAGTTAATCTCGTATGGATATAGTATTAGGTAATAATCTCTACTCTAGATATGTCTCAATTTTGTCTAGAAATTTTTTAAAGGGAGATATGCAAAAAATGATATATATTGATTGTCCTATAACCTCCATCTTTGATTCCATAGATCTGTAGATATGTGAGACTATATGCTGGGCATTTAAGAATAGATAATCGAAATCTAGTTTTGAGCCTATTTTGAATTTATCTTTATGTACTAAGTAATCTTACTTAAAGGGTTTTAGTAAAGTTACAAGTGAACAATTGCTTTATAAGATGCTAATGATTGAAGCCTCAAAATGAAGATAAATATTTTAGAACACGTGTGGTACCAATGTTTTTCAATGCTTTAGTATAGCATAATTCAACTATTGCATGGTTGGATTGCAACGTGTTTTCCCCTTGTAAACTAGTTCTGCCAATTCCTTGAGCCTCCACAATCTTGAGCTTTATGGCTCTATGGGTTCAAAGCAAGTGTTATAACATGTAAGGTATTGATGGGTTGCCTTTGTGTAATTAATTTAAATGAGGTGAAAAATCAATATGAAAAAATGCATTTTTTGTCCTCCATTTGTTTTTGTGTGAAAATAAAATTATAGATACTTCAAATAGACCTCACAACTCCACTTAGATGCATAGACCTAAGAAAGGCTTAAAGCTAGATAAATGGGTAAAAAGAAAGAAAGAAAGACCTTACGGTGTCTAATATATATTAAGTACATTTATTAGCTTCTATAATTTCAAAACTAAAAGTTTTATCTCTTGCTTTTGTTGGATATAACAATCATATAAAAATATATTAATTTCCTTTGTATTTATGGTGGACGGACTACCCAGTAGCATGGATAGATTATGGTCTCGTCATTTCACAGTGTGGTGATATCACCGACATAATAGAAGTAGATGGTAACACAATATATCTATATATTGTTTTATATTGATTTCACAGTATGGTGATACCACTGACATACTGTTTTATATTAGTTGTTTTTCAAATTCTAAATAGATCTATTGTTTACTACAGATACATTGGAGTTCAAAGTGACTGTGTCACAAAATTGCACAAAATATAAAATATATATATACAATTGTATTCAATTACATACATTCTTATACTTGCAATTAAACATTCCATCAAAACATTGAATTTTCAGCATTCTATATATATCCAAATTGTACATTTTTATATCCAATAAATTGAAGTTCCCTTTCATTTGTATACTATTTTCCATTTTAGTTATTTTATGTGTTGTTTTTGTAAGTTATATACACATTGATTTATTTCAACCAATATGTCTAAACAAATTCAAATAAGGCCTAACACTTCCAAGGGCCACAATTGACTAACAAGGGCTAACATTCAAAACTATTTTTAGAGTCCCTGATCTTCAAAGTCTTGGAAAGCAAAGTCTCACACTAGAAAAAAAAAGTGAATTGTTTGAAAGCAATGTCAAATTCATACTCTTCATTTCTATACTCCTTTGCATTTTATTTATTTCATATTCAAATAAAAACTATACAATTATTGGGCGTACCCCATTGCACACCTAAAGTGCAATTGCTAGTTTTATTTGTTTTTTAATTGTGCATCTTGATTATGTCTCTTCAAATATTGATAGTATTTACATTTTGATGCAAATATTAATTTAATTTTGTTTTAAATTCCTTTTACATGCAAGGATATCCATTTATATTGACAATTTTCTAAATATAAAAACAATTACTTGATACATGCATATTTCTATGTTAAATTTTAACAAATTAGATTTCCAAAAAAGGATACTTATATGTAATTTATAAAATAATAAAAACTTATTATATAACTTATTTTGTTTGTAATTTCTTGGAATAGGAATGGAAAATTCTCAACAACTTATCAATTCTATTGAGATCTAGAGTGGCGACAACTATTTCAATTACTTACACTGATTTACTATGACAAGCAAAGACAACATGCTTAATGGTACAAAATATGCAAGATTATGAAGTTTTGATGATGGTAGCCATCTTACATGAGTTTCATGCAACTTGTGAAAAGTTGGCAACTTTTTGCACTTCCCTCTGAGAGATGCGTGATGATACTCATATTAGGCTAAGCCAAAACTCCATACATGCAAATGATATTTTAAAATTACTTAAACATTGTGTAATAACTTGTATTTCAAAACTATGTAGATAACATCTAAAAATAGAATCATTTTTTTGCCTCTTGTAACAATGAATAGTTATAGTTGCAAATGTTGTTTTATATAAAACAATATTGCAACTTTTTTTGTACACTAGAACAACACGTCCTTGAACTAGCCATTACATATGATAATACAAAGAACAACAGGTATCGGAAAATCATATTTGATTCATAGTATAAGACACATGCTCTAGAATTTATTGTTGAAAAATTTAACCCCCTCCGTGTTGTTTCTCCTATAGGGATTGTTGCATTCAATATAAATGCCTCGACTATACATTCAACCTTAAAAAATCCAATAAAAGAAATACAACCATTAAAAGGAAAACCACTAACATTGTTTCAAGAAGAGATGAAACACATTAAGTACATGTTATTTGATGAAATGATCTTTATTGGAACAAAATTACTATTGAAAATAGATAGTACATTACACAAAGCTTTCCCTCACAACCAACATATGTGTTTTGGAAGTACATCTATAATTCTCATAGGCGACTTAGCATAGCTCCCCCTATTATGGACAAACCAATCTATGCATCCCAATCAAATGCAATACTACTATGGGAACAATTCACTACAATTGTTACTTCGCAAACAAGTTTTCATCAACAAGGTGACTCCCAGACCCAAATCGTCATTCATCACACATTACAAAATATGTGTAATGCATAAACGGTTGAGGAAGACTGGGAATTACTAATGACTCGCACAAACAAACATCTATCAAATGATGAGCACAAAAACATGACCAATCAATGCACCTATTGTCTACAAATGATTTAGTGGGGCTACATAGCAAAAAATTGCTCAAACTATTGAATCTTCCTATTGCACTTTCTATTGCAATACAAACACATACAAAATCAAATATTGGTAATGATTCTGAACAACTTCCAAAAGAGGTCCTGCCATGTAGAGGCAACCGAGTCATGTTAACAACAAACTTGTGGATTCAAACAGGTCTTGTGAATGACTCTCTTGGAGGATTACTAGAAACACAACTAGCTCTAGGCCACCAAATTTACCTTCATACATGGTGGTGTTCTTTGATGACTACAATGGTCCATCGTGGAACCCAGATGACCCAGAATGTGTACCTATAACACCCATATCTCTTGGCAACCGTAGGAAAATACCGTTATCCATGGCATAGGCTATTACCATACAGAAATATCAAGGACTAACCCTAAAAATGGCAATATATTTTTCATTTTTGTATTAATTTCGTATGGTTTACCTAACAAAAAAATAACTACTAACATAGCATAATCACTATTTCGATGATGTGTGCATCAAGTAATTTCCCCTCTATCAACATTCTATTATGTTGCATATAAATATTTTGATTCACGTCTACTTCCTTCATACATTACATTTATCTTTTTTTGTAACACTAATCATACATTTTATAGTACAAGGCATTTACTTTTGTTTTCCAATGCACAAACACAAAATAACTGTAAAATACAATGTTTTTATGCTCCTGATCAACAAGCTCTGTCAATAGGTGAGTGTCCCTATCTATATGAGATTCAATACTCCATTTGATGCCATTGTAATACAATTAGGAAAGATGGTTTTCTTTATTGATTTACTTGCTTTGTTTCATTTTAATCACTCCACTCAATATTGCTTGGGAACTTATTGTAGATTAATGGAATTTCCTAGACATTCCATGTTTTACCCAACAGAAAAACGCATGTTTATGAGAGTTGCTACATGTTTATGACATACTGTTTGGACCTTCTCCACCTAGATATAGTGAAGGCTATATGATATTTGGTGTCTGAAAGAAATGAATTAGTTCATTTGGGATCTAATTTCCCATAAGAGCATAGCTCCTGAAAGTTTCACAGGGATTGTTGAAAGCTTACACTTATGGGGCCTCATAAGCTAATGTACATCTTATACTCTCGATAAAAAAGTTGATAAATTTTTATTGCTTTCATCTATGATAGCAGAAAAATAAAAAAGACATCCTTCTATGAGAAAGAGCAAGCTTGGAAATTTCTTGTAAAGAATAGCATTGGTTACCACTACTAATCTGAGTTTGAATATAATCCTATCTGCTCTATTATTACTGTTCCTTTCAATTATCAGTTTGCAAAATTCTATGAATCTATATATCAATACTATTAAATCATTGGTCAACCTCTGTGTCATAAAACAACATACTCAAACCCTTTGGTAAATTATTTTCTAGAGTATTAAACTGCAACTATCACTTGGATATTAATCCTGACATTATTAATTACATCAACACTATATAATTATGTTTCTCATGATAAAATCTTTGAATATATATACTATTTGCATCGATAATAATATTGTATTTTTAGAGGGATCCCTTCCAAATTGATTGTTATTGTACAGTAAATCAAATTCTGTATCTTTGACTTCATCTACCATCCATCAGATTTTGTATTCTCAACTATAGAAATCTATTTTCTGTTATTGAAGCAATCTCTCCAAGGTAAATGATGTAATTTGATTCTAAATTTCTGGAAGTATTGTTGCAGTCCATGCTAATATCAAATTTAAACATTATAGAATTATAAATAGACAAATGTTTATAAAATTTAAACATTATAGAATTATAAATAGACAAATGTTTATCAAATTTAAACATTATAAAATTATAAATAGACAAATGTTTCAATTACTGTTGATGCTGTAAATGCAATGGTTATCATGAAAATTTCTGCGCACTTCCCTTCATACATGTATGGTTTAAAAGACTCACAATTTAAAATAGAGAACTCCTTAATAAAACATCTTCAAATTTCTAGGTAACTATATAATTCTATCGGCATATTCCTTGCACCTCCTCCAGATGCATGTGCTCGTTAATTTGTTTTAAACATCCCTATCATATAAAAAAATATCTTTGTTCAAAATCATATTAGATACCCATTTACAATCACTTATTCACTAATATCTTAACAATCGATACAAAGAAACGAACAAGGATCTGGTCCTTTCGATTGTATCCTCTTTTGAACAACGATTCCTCGTTCTTTGACTGGTGACTTAGCAAGAACTATGATCTTTTCTTTTACTTGCGACCAGCTACCTCTTTGGTTGCTACAACCCCCCCTTAACAATGTTGCCGCCTTCCTTTCAAGGTTTGGCAGCTTCTTCACAAAAAAAAAAAAATGCAACTCCATATGAACTACTACGGTATTATCTTGACTTGGCTACAATATAGATTCTCTGGTTTATAATCTTTGGCTGAAGCTGTAACAGCTACGCCTGCAAATGAAGATAAATTACTGCGATCTCTTTTTCTCTTTGATATCTTGGGTGACTTCCCTTTGATTTTCTTCCCACTTTACAAAATGCAACGGACTTCAATCTTCCTTCACACGATCTTCTCATCCATGATATTCACAAACTCTCAACATCTAATTCTCCCACAATCTCCTGCACTACGATCAGCCTCTAACACTCTCAAGATCTCCTTGATCTCTTTTCAATCCCGGTTTAATATCATCTGTTGGTGGTTAGAGGTAAATGCATACAAACTCAATACACAATAATTCAGAATGTATAAATATATATATATATATATTTCAAACAAATTCTTCCATTCAACTTTATAAGAAATGATTACAAATTCAGAGTGCTACAGCATTCAAAACCTTTATTCATTGATCAATTGTTGTTTGAACACATGATTGCATGATACTAAAAGCATTACAATTGCCTCACTATATGAACGTCTTAGAGAAAACAAAGACAGTAACAGCTTATTAACCATACTTTATTTCTCTAAAAACGTCGTAAAACAAGCATTTACTATATATTTAATTATGGGCGCAATCACATATTCCAACATATTACCCAAACACCCACCAACAGAAAGGGAGAGAAGTGACGCATTCTTCTCGATGTCGTCGAAGAAGTTCCATTAACCATATTAGGAGAAAGGGCTACTGCCGGAGGCACGATAGCAGGTGTGGAAATATTAGGAGAAGAGGCCACTGCCGGAGGCACGACAGCAGGTGTGAAAATATTAGGAGAAGGGGCTACTGCCGGAGGCAGGACAGCAGGCGTGAAAATATTAGGAGAAGGGGCTACTGCCGGAGGCAGAACAGCAGGTGAGGGAGAGGGTGACTGAGCAGAGGCAAAAAAGGGGTATGTCTCATATCTTACGTTGCAGCTTCCGTACTTAACTTGTGCTCCTTGGTTTGAAGAACAGCAACTCTTCAGCTGTGTTGTTGCTGCATCCAAGCATTTTCTGCAATCTTTCATTGATATATCTCTCCAACACTGAACTGAACCGTATAACATTCCTGAAGCAGAATAATTGGTCGATCCAGTAGCGAATCCCTTATTTGCAGGTATGTACGCCTTGTTCGACAGATTCGACAGAAGGCTGCTGGTTGTGGACTTGAAAGCCTCCCCGCTTATAGTATTCTGGTTCAAGAAGGTAATCCCATTAGTATCTAGTGTTGAAATGAAGTTAGAGTTTTGATAGCGCATGAAACAGTCTTCCAACCATATTCGCCCACCTATGTCGTTGGCGCAACGTTCCTGAATACTGCTATTCGCTTCCACATCTCACCCCAGATATATTTCCAGTACACTGCAGCAGACCATAGACCTAATTGGGAGATTGGCCATGGGAAGAAGTATTAAACCCTGAACTTTGAGCTGCATTGCGAATCAGATCGTTGATAACTAGATTGAAGTTTGTGCAATAAGTGCTGCCATGGTTGAAGGTTGAGGAATTATCGCAGGTGTACCATAGGTAGGTACATATGACTGAAGGAAAATTCATTACAACCAGCGAAAGGAGGAGGGTTGGAAGAAAAATTGATGCTTTGTAAGGTAGAAAGGAGAAACAGATGTACTTCATCTTGCTCTTCCTTTAATCGCTGAAGCCAACTAGTTATCAGACACAGCATGGGTGAGTTCAGGGAGGCGATCTATTAGAAATATAGACATGGGCATCATTTTCCTCAGTGCCAATTGAAGTCAGGAGCACAAGTCAAGTCAAAGTACAAGTCAAGTTGCTCATTAGAGTTAGGGGCACAAGCAAGTCAATGTACAAGTCAAGTTGCCCATTAAAGTAAGGAGTAAAACTCAAGTCAAGAATGGAGGTCAGTAGTTGGCTTTAAAAAATGGAAATGGGTAGCTGTCTGTTCCAGAAAGTTGTGTAAAATTTGATTGATATTCTTGCCAGAATTTAAACATTCACTGTATTATGATTGTATAGGCCCATTGTAATAGCAATTCTCTTGGTAGAGTGGGGCCCATCATATTATTTATTAAAAAATAAGATTTAAAATTGACAATAATAGCACATCCAAAAATCAATCCACGCTGGAAAGACAATGACAAAATTTAAAATTGAACCATTCAATGTGGTCCAATTGTGAAAGCAATATGAATTAATAAAAAACAAAGCAGCCATATTAGTCGTGCTTCTTGTATATTTTATTTCCTTATCTTTTCATTTGTTCTGCACAAGTTTTTGAATACTGAGGATTTTACTCGATAAATCATATACAGAGATTAAATCACAATTATAAATAAAAGTGACAATGAAAATTGTAACAGTGAATCACAATTATAATCTCACTTTTATGGAAATAAACTAGACATTGAATATTGTAACGGTAAAAATTGTATGAGATTTTTTATTTATTTTTTTATTTTTTTTAATGTGTTTTGAATTTATTTTCATTGATTTATATAAAATAATTTATTTTTTTAATGGAAATTGATAAATAATTTAATCTTAATTTATAATTATTAGAATTTATTTTTAAGATTCATATTTAAGTTTTATTTCTCTAAGTTTATTAGTAAATTTCAAATTTGAATTTTGTGATTTTTTTTTATTATGTCATCTACTCATTATGAGTAGGCTTGAAACATGAAATGTTTGGATTCATTGTTTGGGTGTTGTATTTAGGGACAAAGTGTAATTCGTTTGAAATATCTAGCAAATTTATGAAAATAATTCCTATATTATGTATTTATCAATGTTTATTTAATTGATTTATACTTTTTTATTAATATATGTGTTCCTACATTGCCCTTGGGTTTACCCTAGAGCAATCTATTATAGTGTTTATAATTATGGATTTATTTGTATGCCTTGATGATTATTTTTATTTATCTAATTATGATACCATGATTAATGATTGCATCTCTATTATATTAAAAAATTTCATAAATTTCACAAGATTACTTCCAAAAATGTTTTACATGACGCCTCTACGTTTCTATGATGTAATTATTATATACCTTTGTTGCTTAAAAATGTATGTAATTTGATGACTCTTTTATTTATATATACATGATACTAGGTTCTTTCTTACTTTTTTGTTCCTTTATTTTCTCATACTATGATATGTTACTATAATGTTTTACTCATGGACGCTATCCTTATCTCTTAGGCTTCCATTATTTCCCCATAGAATTCTATATTTGATAGAGTGTAAACTCCTATGGGAGATAAGAGTAACTTTTTAGTGACACTCTAGTTTGTCTCGAACCATGCTTATGCATATATTACATGATGCACCTACTTTACAAAAATTCTAAGAAAGTACAAATACTTATTGTAAGATGACTAGAGGTTAAAAAGTTACATCTAATCCACTAGTTTCAACATCTAGTAATCCACTTCTACCTTGTTTATCTAATTTGAAAATCATAATACCTAGAATGTTTATTTTATTTCATCAACTTAAGAACATTCTTGTGAATATTTATCTTTGAGATATCATTACTACCTCTAAGATATATATTGATATATTTTAAGAGTACTTTAGAAATAAGTAACAAATTATTTTATATTAATCTGATAGAGATTAAATTTTTCTTGGTCTTATCTATAATTTTTTTTAAAAGTTTATTTGAAACTTGTGAGCAACCTAATCATCAAGTTATTAAATAACACTTACTATTATAATATATTGCTATCTGCATGTATGTAGAACTAGAAATGATATCAATACACAATGAATTTTTGCATATAGTTAATGTTGATTCATCCATTTTTTTAAACATAGGGTCATTATAAAGGGATTTTATAATGTTAGGTAAGATTCACATGGTGTTACTAGTTCTCCACTTGTTTTTGTGCATCTCACAATAAATATAGTATCCCAAGTGATTTCATCAAAAAAAAAATATTATATCATTTAGAGAACTATATAGACCAATTCCTTGGTTTTTTTATTCTTTTACTTTTCATCACATATCATTTAGGAATCTACATACACCAATTCCTTGGTAAATTTTATTCTTTTACTTTTCATCACCTATTAAATTTCATAATAATAAGAGAATCATATTGTATATGGATTATGTAAGTACTAACCTGCGATCTTGATCAAACAAAGACAAATGTTAGCATTAGTTAGTTTAAACAAGGCAAATACAATGCTTCCTATGAAATTAATTCAATCACAAGAATAATGGAAACAAAGTAAAAAGCAAGCAAACCACAATGAAACACTATTCTAATAATCAAACTAGCATCCCATAGGGGGATTGGTGCTTCTTTGATGTGGAAAGAAGCCCTTTCTCAATCCCTTAATAAGCTCTTGATGATGGAGATGTGCGATTATTGACTATAATGAAACTGCTATGAATTGTGAATGCAAAATGCATAAACTTGTCCTCTCCTTGAAATCAATAGGGAAACTCTCTATTTATAGGAAATAATGACGGAGAAATGAGAAACATGAAGGATGTGGGACAAAAGATAAACTAATGACAAGATGCCACTTGTCAACACGCCAATGGAGGAAGGTTGAACACATTTTGATCAATGTGCATGATAAATGCTATTAGGTGAAATTTCAAATTTGAAAGTTGGCTTGTTGGAGGGAGAAGAAAGAGTCTTAAATGCCAGGTGGGAGACATGTAAGAGACAATGTAAGAAGAGTTAATGCCATGTTGGAGGAAAAGCCCTTTTGGAGGGACTTTTCAAATTTGGAGGAATATTCCCTTTTGATGCCATGTTGAGGGAAAATAGAGGATTTAATAAATAAAAAGAAATGATTTATTGTGCAAGTTGTAAAATCTAGAGAATTGGGAGATTAGGATTAGCATTAATCATGGTTTGATTAATTTTAATAAGGTTAGTTGATTGTGACATTCAACTTAAATATTTGGATTTATTTAAATTAAATGAGAAGATAAAGAACATTAGATATTTAACTGAAATAGTTGGATTTATTTAAATTAAATGGAGAACCTTAGAAGACTAATTAAATAAAATTGATTTATTTAATTATCAAGAAGAATATGATTTAATCAAATAGAATGATATATTTAATTAGATAAAGTTGATTTATCTGATTAAATAAATATTGATTTATTTAATTAAAAGATAAAATATGATGAATTTTAATCAGATAAAGATTATTTGATTAAAATGGTTGCAGAGGGATGATTAAGGACGAAATGAAATTAGTGATTCTAGATTAGATGCATGTATATTTTATGCATCTACATTTTTTCCCTCTTTGAAGCAATGTACATGTTATGTTGGTTCAAAGAATAATCTTGCCACAGTAAAATTTTAAAAAAATTCTAATTTTTTTACATGCCCCAATGGAAAGAAGTATATTGGTACACTGCACCCTCGAGAGATCGAGCAAAAAGCTCACTTTGAGGGTTAATCTTGTGACAAAGAGGTTCAAGATGGACATATGGATGGTTATGATGATGCAAATGAGATGGTTTTAAGATGCTTAGAATAACCAATCTATATTATCGCAAACAAATTAAAATGATGATGCATTGCATGTGAGATGGATGAGATGGATGATGCCTATATGGTTATGCAATGGATGTTTTATGCAAATGTATGGTTTATAAAATGCTTAGACTAATAGATCTATATTATGCAGTGATGAAAATGCAATGCATTTGAATGATATGTGGCATGCTGATGGTTTATGGATGAAGGATGGATGCATTATTGATTATGATTAACCATCATGGTATGATGTTAGCGCAAAGAGAAAAAAGAAGAAATGAGATGATGACAAGAGGATCCAACAAGCCAACTTTATTAGAGATGATGATGAGAGATGAATGATTTGCTTATCAAGAATTCATATTTTAAAAGGGCTACTTACCTTATGTTTGATAACACACATAGGCATGATGCATCAGGGTATAAAGAACTAGGATGGCCTTGCACCTAGTGTGATGGACTTTGACTCAACAATCAGATAGGAGTACTCCTGTTCACACTTGGCATACAAAACCTTATTCAGAATGTAGTTTAGATTTTTCAAATATCTTAGACCAAAATAGAGAAAAGCAAGCCTTCCTATGTGGTCAACAAGACACCTAAAACACCCTCCCTACAAACCAAGAAAAGCACGTATGACCAGGTTATATTACAAGAATATCCAACAAGCAAAATAGATAAAAGATAATGATCATTGCCCCATTCCTTTCTCTCTAAATCCTTTTGTTTGGACATCATCGAGAGGTCACTGAAATGAGTGCAATAAGATAAATCAACAAGAAAAAAAACAAGTAAACAAACAAGCTAATGTTCTTCAATACCACTAGCCAAAACTAAACTATGGTGATGCCTGATGTTGATGTCCATTGTAGGAAGGATGTATCCTAGGACATGATGCTATCAGATGATTGATTTGGGATTGATTGGATGATAGGCTATTAATATGAAAAGTTGACCAACTTGTTTACTTATTGACCTAGACTTGAGACCTTTGATGCTTGATTTTTCACTTTTGAACTGCTAGACTTGTTTCCAATTGTTTCACCAAAGGTTGAGGGTGACGATGATTTATTATAAGTGGATGTCTTATTTTGGGTGAAAGAAAGATGGGAACAGATGGATTTTTTCAAATATTTGGATTTTTTGATGTTTTTGAGATGTTTTGAGGTTGTTTTTGGTATTTTTCAAATGTTTTTGTCTTTTCTGAGATTTTATGAATGTTTTTGGATGTTTTGCATGATTTTGATGATTTTGATATGGATATGCATGATGATATCAGTGATCTATTTGGGATTTTGCTGAAAACCAAGCTAGGGTTGATTGATCAGATTGATGGATCGGTGATGATAACATTGTTGAGGATACACAACAATGGAAGGATAGTGTTCAAAAACATGAGGATTAGGATGGATATCCCAAGATGATGAGGGATTGACTGGATTTGATTAATCAAGATTGATGATGATAATATTGTTGAGGATACACAACAATGCAAGGATAGTGTTAAGCAACACAAGGATTGGGAAGGATATCCTGAGATGATGATGGATTGATTGGATTTGATTAAGGAATGTCTTCTTGTGGAAACATGCCATGGGCCAGTAATTTGGATTTTGGATTACAAATGCTTGACCAATTTGATTTCACATTTTCCAATGTTCAGATCACCACATAAGTTGGAGGATATATGTCAAGATTTATTCCCAAAGCAAGATGTAAATATTTGCCCCCAATGTCTAGCAATGTATGGAATGCCATGGGTGGATACTTGGATAGATGTATGGATGGATGGATATGATAAGCACACAACAAGATGACAAGGATTATCTTGTGATAAGGTGTTCGAACAAAGGATGCTCATTTGGATAGTGCCTCATGGTTTAGATAATGTTGGGTACGATAGGATCAATGAAAATGGCCCATGTTAAGATGTTTACCATAAGCAAGTATAAAGTGTACACCAAAATTTTCATCAAGATCAAGATAACTTGGACTATGGATGGCAATGGGTTGGATAAATGGTTCATGGATGAATGGATTTATTATGGATAAGATGGATGGAATGCTGGATTTATTATGGAAGGGATAAGATGCTTTTCACTTGAAGTGGTGCATGTAGATGCTCGATTTTACACATGGCGCCTATTTTACAAATTTTCATTATGGTACCTACCCAAAGCGCCGCCCATGTGGTTTTCACTAGAGGACAAATTTTATCTGTACTATTTTCATGATTTTTTGAATTTTTGGATTTTCATGTTTTTCTGAAAGATTTTAAGCTCATGTTGAACCACCTGGTGGTGTCAATGTAAATACTTCTATCATAATGTGCCATCGATATCCTGCTTGAAGAAGTTTCTTTTCCAAGATATGTGCACCTGAATGCAACTTTTGAGATTCCTGATATGCTTTGTTGATACCTGAGTTAACTTTTTCTTTGTGCGCGCGTCATGATAGAATGCCTTCTGAATCCTTATGATGAAGGGTCGTTTCCAACACATGGTCAATGTGAGAATTGGATATCATGTGTGGATGTGTGGATGGATTGCATTTAGGGATAAAAGATATATTGGTTGCTAGTTTGAAAATTTTGACTCTCCAAACTTGGGAAGATGAGAAATGATGGGTGGATACGGAAGTGTGTATGGAATTAGGATCAACTACTTGATATAATTTGTGCATTGCTTGAGATGCTTGCTTTTGATTTTGTGGACATCTTTGATGGATATTTTTTCTTTTTTTATTTTCCCTCGTAGTTTCTTTGACTAATGGAGTTTGATAGGGATAATTTTTCTTTGTATTCTTTGGCATCCACTTGTATTTGATTTGTCCTTCATAATTTTCTTCTTTTTCTTTGATAATGCTCTTTGTGCTTTGATTCAAATCTTTCTTTTGATGTTGGTCCCAATTCGTGGATGGGGTGATGGGTGGATGAAGATTCATGTCGTGATTGGTTGTAGTATTGGCATTGGTTTCATCATAAGGATTCTTTGTGCTCCCTATGTTGATGCTTGCTTGAGACGAAGTTTCCCTCGATATTGAGCAACAAAGACCTTGATGTTTAGGATTACCAATAATCTACACTGGTTCTAGGATACCCTATTCATGTAGGCCTAATCCCCTACCTTAATAATTCATCTCTCGAAACATTCTATTTGTAATAGGATATGATTTACCTTGGACACAAGGTGCTAATCCTTCTCTTCTTTTTTGTGGATCTTCAAAGGTGATAGCTTCTTCATTGATAAGATAGCTTTCCATAAAAAAGTAAGTGATCCCAGTTTATAAGTGATAGGACCCTCCATATGCGGGATAACTTCTTGATTGATATCTTTGACTTGATCTTGTGAAGTATTAGATTTTAATGCTTCTCCCAAAGGTGTTGATGATTCACTATCCACATAAAAGTATTCCTCATGATTCATTTTTGATATGCCTTCATAGGATGTTTCTAATTCACAACTTCTGTAGAAGCCTTCTTCATGACTCATTCTTGATATGTCTCTAGATTTTTCTATATCTTGATCCTCTATATAAATGTTAAGAGTAGGATAATCTTGTTCCTTGGTAATGATATCAAGAGTATGTGACTCTTGTTTTGAATGAAGATCATCTATATGTCCATTAGGAGTAAGCATCTCACGGGTAAATTAAGGAATATGTGCTATATGGATATGATCATCATTTGAAATATCTTATATGGATAGGAGAGTGTCCATTAGATCATTGTAGTATCTTGGAGATATGAGTTTTTGATATTGATCAATTTTGGAATTGCTTTTGACATGCTTTGGATCAAGTTCTTGACATAGGTTAGTTTCAAAGGATAGATTTCTTATAAAGGGTTCTTGGATATCTTCATTAGGCATGGGAAGTGGCTCAATATCCTCTTGATCTTTGAGTGGTCTTGGATCAAGTGTTGAGTTGAGGATTCCATCAGTATATGTAGCCATGAGGTCAAAGTATGTCAATATGTCTTGGAAAGGACCATTGCTAGACTTTGGTGAAAATGTTGATCATGCTTTGGAATGAATTCTTGAGATATGTCCTCTAACTCATTGGATGACGTAGAGGTATTGTCAACATGATCATTGGTGGATGGATTGTGGATTATGCCAATAGGATCAAATAATTCTAACACTCCTTGAAATATATCATTTCCAAATATTGTTGAGGGGTTTAGATCATGATAGAAAAGTGACTCTTGGTGTATGTTGAGTTGATCATTAGATGAGGTGAAAACATCTTCAAGGTGCTCATTGATGGATAGATCTTGATCATTGTTTTCAAAAATTGTGGCAAAGATAATGTTTTCAACCATAGGATCAAATGATGTTAACATTTATTGAATTTGATTATTGTTGGGTATTATTGGTGGATTTTGATCATGATTGAGAAGTGACTTTTGATATATGTTGATTTGATTGTTGGATGAGGTAGAAACATCATCATGGTTCTCATTTATGGATATATCTTGATCATTATTTTCAATAATTGTGGTGGATGGATTGTCACTACTATCACTAATGGTTGGATCTTGATCATTGTCCTCAACAATTACTATTTTTTGATCAATAAAGTCTTGGATGATATTTTTGAGTTGAATACATTTTTATGTTTCATGAAGATTTTCTCTATGATACTCACAATAAGATCTACCCCTATTCCAAGGGAAGTCTAGGAAAAAGTTGAAATCTCTTTCCTTTGGAAGAGTCATGAGTTTTGCATTGAGTATATTTCTTAGCACTGATTTGATTGGATCTCCAATAGGAGTGTATTCATGTTTGTGATCCTATGATATTTGTGATTGTTTTGGTGATTCTTGTTGTGATTGATAGTGGAGATGTGGTGATTGATCTTCGAGAGGTGGTCATTGGGTCTGTTGTTTATTTTGTTGATCTTGATATCCAACCTCTTGACATTGGAGATATTGTTCTTGATGTGGTTGTGGAGACAACTCAATGTTTCGATGAGATAATCCTTCTACAATGTGTAGATTTTGAGGTGGAGATGTCTCTTGTTGCAATGAGTCAATTATTTTGGCAAGTGTAGCAATTTGATCTAGCAAAATTTGATCTTGATTTTGATCTTAACACCCTTGATATAGTTGATTTGATTTTTGTTCAAGAAGATTTGGGATGTATACTTGTGGTGTTTGTATGGGGTCATGGAAAAATTAATTTTGGACATGTTCTGATTTGGGATGATGATTAGATTTGGAATTATAGGTGTAAATTGAAGATTTTTGTGGTTGGGAATCACATTTTTGTGATTTAGGTAACTTTGATTTTGCATGGTGTTACCGTGACTTGGTTTAATACATGGAGTTGTTAACATATTTTTGGACTTTGAACAACAATTGTATGATTCACAAACATATCTATCCCAAATTTTACCAAGTGTGGATTTGAAATGTTCATGTTTGGTAAACTTGTACCTGGTATATTCACATTTAGTATGTATGGATTTGGTTCGATAATGTTGTTTTGAAGACTCCTGCATTGATTGTTTGGTTGATAGATTTGTAGGTTTGGACTTTTATTTAAATCTATCATAGGGAAAGGTGTTCCAAAATTTATATTGGGCGTACTCACATTTGTTGTACCATTGAGGTTTATAGGAGATAATGATCCCATGTATAGATTGTATAAATGTGAGTTTTTATAATCAAGTGGCATTATAAAGCTTTGATACTTTGGTTGATTTAGATTACTCATGATATATGAATCAAGTTTATATTTCATGTTCTTCTTGTGTTTTGACCTTGTTGCAAAAGTGAACCTCTAAGGTGTTTAGAACTAATGATGAGATCAAGGATGAAAGGGGTGAACGATATGGGTGTTGAACTTTTAGGAACTTTGGATCAATGCTAGAATTTAGGGTTTGATTTTGATTGGTTTGATTTGATTTGGATAATGGACTTGTAAATCCCAAGATGTTGGATGTTATCTTGGAATAAAATTGTCCACAAGGGTGATAATTTAACTAAGTGTGTGAGGAAGGATGCATTCTCACACTCCTAACTAAACAAGGTGAGTTTGATTTGTGATTTAAGGATTAACCCAAGTCTAGAATGATGTTTCCAAAGCTCTAAATTTGTTTGTGGAATGAAAATGATAAATGTTTGGGATGGATGAAGTGTTTGATTTTGATCCTAGATGAACCTAAGAAGGACTTGTTTACTAGACTAAGATATTGAAGAATATGATTTTCCCTAAGAGTAATTCAAACCAAAAGACCAATGTTTGTATGGAAAACCATATGACCAAAAGATAGAGAAACACATGCATGGGGTTCAATTGATTTAATATTAGTCAATGAATTGCATTTACCACAAACACTTTCTTGCTTAGGTTTTCAAACTAAATGTCTAATATCCCAATTTCTTCTCATCCCACAAAGTTCATTATGGGGTGATCCTACAATAGTGGTTTACAATTTTTGGCCAAATTGGACACTGAAATGATTATTTTTAACTAAATCTTCACATTCGGGCACCTATAGTGCTAAACCTTGAAGAATTTGAAGATGATGCAAACTAGAGTCTCATCAAATTTTGTCTGTAGATTCTAAAAATATTTTTTTCAAAATTTTTGGAATCAAATTGCACTTCTTTTTCCATCTCCCATTAAAACTATTTTTTTTAAAAAACAACATTTTTAAAAAGTGATGCACACCGTATAACACATAACTTTTTTTCCATGAATGATAAAATTCTAATTCTTTTGGATTTAGATTCGTAACTCTGATATCTAGTGCTTTCACTTTGTTAGACATTTTTTATTGAATATTTTTCTTTAATCAAGTTTTGAAGTCAAACCAATTACAATTCAGACATAGCGCGATTGTATAATGCATAACTTTTTCTATATATCAATTTTTTATTTATTTTTGGTTGGATCAAGGACTTCAATCTGCACTCATATTTTCATTTTTTTGATAATCTACTATTTTTCCACATGTTCATAATAGAGACCTTCATTTTCGATGAAAAACCTATGTTTCATAAAACTAAAAACAAATACATAATAAAACCAAAACATATTAAAATTATATTCATTGGATAACTCATTCTGAGGACTATCGATTCCAGTTGGATTTGTGAAGATTCATCCATTTTCATCCTCAACTTGAGTTCCAAAGTGCCAAAATTTAGGGTTTTGTTTGTGTCTCAGGGGGGATGAGGAATAAGGGGGTTTTAAATGAACCCCTATGGGTTCGAGCGAACCCCCCTTTTATAAGGGGTTTTGTTGGCTTTTTTGGCGGGAAATCATTAAAAGGGTTCGCCTGAACCCAGGTTCTAGCGAACCCCTAATTGGTTTGGTCGAACCATTAGGTTCGTATGAACCCCTAAAATCAAATTTTTTGCCATGCACTCATTTTTTGTGAGTTTTCCTTACTCACTTCAATTGTAAACCACTATTGTGGCTTCACCCTATGTGGAAATCAATGAAATTAAGGAAAAAGTTCCCTATTTGTTGACTTTAGTGAGAGAAAATTGAGATATAAATTCAAATGCTTAGAAGCCTCTAAGGATAGAATCCCTAGGGCAAACAACAACACTTGAATTTTTTTAATGGTATTTGCTTCCTAAAGGGTTTGAAATTCAATGATCTTGTTTGAATGTTTGTTTCCCAATCTTTAAGATCAAGAAAAGTGTTTTTATTTCAAGAACATGCACAACCCTATGGATATTGGGACAATATTTGTTGAATCCACACTTGGATACAATGCTATGGATATTGGGACAATATTTGTTGAATCCACACTTGGATAAATCCAGCTATGCCTACTCTTAGTGAATGATTAGATGCTTGACCACACTAGCTCCCCTCCACAACACTCACTTCTATGGGTCAGCCAAGCATCAGTACCCATGAATATCCCATGGAATACTTCTCATCTCTACTAAAAGTTGTAAAAATGTGGGGCGGCTTAAGAGGTCTGACCTCTTGCACCAACAAATAGATTAAGGATTTTGGTCTTTTAAACAAGGGGTTTTAATGTGGGCATTCCATTCATGGGGGATCATCCATATGGAAAGAGACTATTGTTGCCCTTCTTGTTGGAAAAATCCTTGTGATACTTGAACTTTCCTCAAGTACCCACACTTATATCTCAGGTGGAAGTTTCTTGGCTTTAGCATTTTCCTGATTGGGTCATTCCCTTGAGTGATTACTTTTTCCCACAAGGTAGGCCCTCTAGAAATTAAAAAAAGTGAGCAAGTACATCCGTAGTTTGATTGATCTTTGTTGAGAAACAAAGAGAGAACACACGTGATATACCTAACTCACACTGGAAAGATTTGTTCAATTTTATAATCCAAATTGAAGTATGGAGACAATATTTTTGACAACTTAATATTAGAAAAAAAATTTTGATTCTCAAGATCACTGTGAAGTGCGAGAGAAGTGCATATGCCTTTTTAAATGATATTAATTTGTGAAATAGATTACAAAACACCAAATGCACATGTTCATTTTAATTTCCAAAAGAAAAAATGAGTCCTTTTTAGCACCAAAACCAAAATTTGAAGTTGCTTGTTTAGTTTTAAACCAAATCAAAATCTAGTATGTTTCTAAGTTCAATTTTAACCAACTTGGAAAGGTCAAATCAATAGTTAATTTTAAACCCAAAACTAAAGTGAGTTGTCTTAAAATAGAAAACAAAAGCAACCACAAATACTCTAGATTATTACAATAAGCATTTAAAAATGCTTTTTCCAAGTTCAAGTTCACTTTCAATGTTCAATTATCTAGCTGAATCTACTTTTTTATTTCTTTCTCATATGGAAGAGACCACCATTGTTTCCTTATACGAACTGCAAACAAAAACCCATATGTTAGAGCTATATACCATTAGATTATAGAACCACTTTTAATACTAAGAAAAAAATGATAACAAAAACCCCTTTTTTGTTTAACTCTACGAAAGAGTGCCACTTCATATTCATCAGCCTTAAGCATAGTATGCTAAGTTTGGCTAGGTAATGAAGTTGTAATAATGATCGAATCTAACACCAAAGTACTTGTATCGATTATTCAATGCATGCAAAAAAATTCAAGTAAATAGCATTAGAGGCCAGGTTTGAGATTCAATCACTCAAAAAGAAAGAATGGAATTTACTGCCCCTGCCAGAGATGACCTACACACAACAGAGGGATTAAAAACAAACATATTTCCAAATCATGAGAAAAATCTTGGGAGAAAGTGCTTGGGACTTAGGGTTTTATTGAGATTCTATTGTGCTTGACATCTTTTTCAAAAGCTGTGAACATAAAAGAAAGTTAATCACATCATTCAGCCAAGAATTGTAGCGGAAAAATAATAGCAAGAGATCAATATTAGCATTCTCAGCAATAGTAAAAGACAGACTACTTCAAAATTAAATCTCTGCAATCTAGAAGTGTTCTTGGAGTAGCTCAGTGAGTGGGTTTCAAGTTCTCAGCCTTGGATCAAAGTAGTGATTTTTCTTAGTTTCTCTCTTTCTAAACTATAGTCTTTGAGTTTTAGGAAATATAGCATCTGCTAAAAGAAAATTTTGAAAATGTCTAGGCATTGAGTAAACTTAACAAAGTAACTCTTCACTGGAAATCTAAATTTCTTAGATTACAAATGAAATTTGAATGAGTACATTTTCTAGAGTTAGACCAACTTTATCTTCACCAACAACACATAAAATGGGATGAGTGTTCACAATGGTAACTAAAAATGGACTTGTAGTTGCGACTGTCCTTGCCAAAATGTGAGAAAAAAAAATAGATGCATTGTCAAGTCATGTGAGTTGTTGAGAGTATCCCCCAAAAGATGTTGTCTCATCGAATGCAATAATTGCAAGATATCCACAAAATATATCTATATCAAATATAAAATCCTTAAAATAAGCTTTCTGTGGTACACACACTTGAAGCTTGGAGGATGAATAAATATTATGATTATCAATTGATTGTTAGAATGTTCCCAAACCAACAAATAAAACTGACCCCTAACTCTAACCCCAAGTGCTCAGTAAAATCTAGAATCTTAAATTTGTTGGCATCATGAATGAGGTGGCTTTACAGCCTGGAAATCCAAGAGCATTTAATTGTTCGACACAAAGCATTTAATTTGGATCTGTCAAAATATGTTGCCAGTGGTTACTTGTTTATGCAAAGATAATTCCAACTCTAAACAACCCCCATGACTTTCTAAACAGCTTGAAGTTAATGATCACAGACAAATACATTCAATATCTATTTAATGAAGCTGTAGTCTAGCTAAAGACACACATGTGAAATCAAGCATTTAAGAAATTATCATTCATTTCTATTGGTTGTGAGACTCTTATTGATGTCAACATTCATACAGCTAGGTTGACATACTTTGTTTTCATTGATACATTGATTTCTATGAATGACAATTGAGATGACTAAATAGATGTAAATGAATGTTAAGGCACATTTATAGTTAGAAGATCAACATGCATTGATAGATATAAAGCAGATTTATAAGATGGGTGTAGTAGAAGATGTGAATAGAATTTATTAGAATATCAAGAAGATATCTATGAATACCATAAAGAACATTAAAAAATACATACAAAATTTACCTGAATCTCTCAGCAGTTGCTCAAGTACAAGGTAGATTGCCGCTAGATTACTCTCTTTCCATTTTAGCTTTGTGCAATGAATTATACGCATTTGCTCTTTAAACCTCTTGTACGCCTTCTTTGATAATTTTCAAACCTACATTCAATTTCAAAAAACCATAATAATGTTATTCCATCATAGTCTTAAATGGCCAAACATTTTATTTGTCATCTTGCACGCCTTCTTTGCCAATTTATCTTTTTCCTTCCTTTTTTAATCTTGGTTTCCTTGGCCTGAGAAGAGTGAGGCAAGATTATAGATTCACTTGTAATAAGGAATCATTATAGATTCACTTGAATTTCTGGTGACTTTCACGTTGAGTGTTGTTGTTCAAGGAGCCACACCGAACAATATACAACAGGATTTAAATATCCAAAACAAAAAAAAATGTCAACTTGAAAAAAACTTCAAATGCTGCATAAGTGAGGTTGATGCCCTCCTTTTTTTTGAAAGACAGTGATTTGAAACAAACTTAAGACATAGCATTTAAGAAAATATCAGAATGAAAGCAATGACCAAATATCTAAAACCAAAGACAACAATGACCAAATAAACTTTGATAAAAAAACACCAATAAATGTGAATATTTTCTTGGCGTGTGGTATGCCAATCAAGCTCAATAAGTGCAAATTATGTAGCGCTCCAAAAAATCTCACTTGATGTGTTTATTCTCCCACATGGAAACATTTATTCATGGATTGAATATACCTGAAGTGAGGTAAGTTTTCTTTTTTGGATCCTACTTATTCTTCTTTACGATGTCCAATACCACATTGTGAGTTTGTGGTGATGCTCATAGATTTGATCCCTACAGAAATTAATAAAACAAACCACCAACCATAAAAAATGAAGAATGAAAAGAATTTCCAATCAAGTGTACCAGTGTAAGAGCCGATGTCCTGGTACCGCTTTTCCTTCTGGCTGGCTGTGCTCAAGGATTAAAGGAGATTGTGAGCAGTGACCAAAGCAAACTTTTCATTAGTGCGAGATCTGACAAAGTAGAGAGAACACCATTGTAGTATTGGTAGATTCAATGTATTGTCTGGTGTGCCTCTATTGTTCACTGTCAGCTGAGAGATCATTTACAAAGCATACAAGAAAATCTAGTATTGACAATGTGACCAGTTTGGACATGAAATGTTCTCAAGGTATGCCAAATTCTATTAAAAAAGTATTGAATAATATGCCTAGTGATCAACGTGCTTTCTTAATGTAGTTTGTTCAACCTAACAATAATTCTTTTCAAATTGCAAAGAAAGAAACTACTACACATAGTAGGAAAAAGGGAATTCTCCAATTAAGAATTCTGTCAGGGGTAAAGACCAAAGTGAAATGGTGTTTCTGGAAAAAGGTGTAGCAGAGGCCAAAGAAAAAGAGCATATGGTAGATAAATCTACAAGTCAGTGTCAATCACAGGATGCCAAAGGAGTGGGAAGTTTTTTTTATTTGTCCCCTTAGCTTTTCTTGACAGGTGTGAGAGAAATTTACAAGTTCCTCTAGTAAAACCTTGGACTCAAAGTGAAGCTGGTGAGAATTTATAAAATTCTTAGATGATGAAACTTGTGATTTCTATGAATGTTGAATATATGTTCAGATTAATCCAAGCATCTTTCAACAATCACATGTTTAAAAATAGTGTCATAAGATAAAATTCAATGAATGCTACTCATGCTCAAATGTGGGTTAGTCAAATATAGACAAATGTGAGCACAGAAAAAAAAACATAGGCAAGCATAACTTTATGTTTCCAATCTAATCCTTTAAATAAATGGATATGAACAGAAACAAATATTATATTTTTTCCCCATGCTGGGTGCCAAAATGTAAGCACTAAACTGCAATCTTGCTCAAACAAAGACAAATGTTAGCATTAGTCAGTTTAAACAAGGAAAATACAATGCTTCCTATGAAATTCATTCAATCACAAGAATGGAAACAAAGCAAAAGAAAGCAAAACATAATGAAACACTATTCTAATAATCAAACTAGCATCCCATAGGGGGATTGGTGCTTCTTTGATGTGGAAAGAAGCCCTTTCCCAATCCCTTAATAAAATCTTGATGATGGAGATGTGTGATTCTTGACTATAATGAAACTGCTATGAATTGTGAATGCAAAATGCATAAACTTGTCCCCCCCTTCAAATCAATAGAGAAACTCTCTATTTATAGGAAATAATGATGGAGAAATGAGAAACATGAAGGATGTGGGACAAAAGATAAACCAATGACAAGATGCCACTTGTCAACACATCAATGGAGGAAGGTTGAGCACATTGTGATCAATGTGCATGATAAATGCTATTAGGTGAAATTTCAAATTTGAAAGTTGGCTTGTTGGAGGGAGAAGAAAGAGTCTTAAATGCCAAGTGGGAGACATGTAAGAGACAATGTAAGAGGAGTTAATGCCATGTTGGAGGACAAGTCCTTTTGGAGGGACTTTTCAAAGTTGGAGGAATATTCCCTTTTGATGCCATGTTGAGGGAAAATAGAGGATTTAATAAATAAAAAGAAATGATTTATTGTGGAAGTTGTAAAATCTAGAGAATTGGGGGATTATAATTAGCATCAATCATGATTTGATTAATTTTAATGAAGGTTAGTTGATTGTGACATTCAAATAAAATATTTGGATTTATTTAAATTAAAAGGAGAACTTTAGATGACTAATTAAATAAAATTGAGTTATTTAATTATAGAGAAGAATATGATTTAATCAAATAGAATGATATATTTAATTAGATAAAGTTGATTTATCTAGTTAAATAAAGATTGATTTACTTAATTAAAAGAGGAAATATGATGAATTTTAATCAGATAAAGATTATTTGATTAAAATGGTTAGCAGAGGGATGATTAAGGACAAAATGAAATTAGTGATTCCAGATTAGATGAATGTATATTTTACGCATCTACCGATTATCACGTGTATCAATTTTGTCCATCCATTGTAAGGAAAAACAATTTTACTCAAGTCTTAACTAATTGGTTATATTACCATCGTTTCTATGAGCAATTTATTTTTTTCTTAATCTTCATTCTATGGATGATTAGGGCACCCATTAAGTCATAACCACATGTATTTGTTAGACAAAGCACATGAAGTTAATTTTTAAAATACTCAAAAAATATAATTTATGATACTTGTGATAATCCACAAAATTATTATATATTAGATCTTAATTATAATATTACTATTGTTGTCTCTTCATTGTATGTTTATTGTACACCTAAGTTATTTGAACTTCACAACTATATATCAATATTGTAAGCGATTTTATATACTTCATATGGTGAGTAATAAATAGAAAATCTTGGCCTTAAAATAATAAGGTGTTGGAAAACCCTTTCTCCATAGGGCGATAATATACCACTCATGATTTGGGTTACAAACTGTTAACTGGAATAACTAGTTAAAATAATCTTATTATACCATCTTTAACACCACGTCATCACAATATAACTAGTTAGTTAAATAATTATGTTCTTTTAATAGAGTAGGACAATTTTCATTGTTCACTCAAAATAAATAAATCAATTAATTTTCATTAATTAAAAAAATAGATTTTATTATTTAACTCACTTATTAAAAAATAAATAAAATCTAATTTCTCTGTGAACCAAGATTCCAAACTTGCATAAACACAAGAGACAAACATCATATTACATCAAATGCAAGTTAGTATCATGATTCCCCAAGAAATCCATTTGAATTGTAAATGAATAGAAGTGAAATGAAGAGCATAAACAAGCATAAACCAAAGATATTAAATCTTATTCAAATGCAAAGCAAACTCCTAATCTCTTGGGGGAATTAGTGGCAATTTGATGTGAAAATTGGCCCTTTCCCAACTCCAATTATCCAATGTTGATTGATGATTAAGAATGATCCACTTTGTTGGTGATTGAAGTATGCTCCAAGATGAAAACTTGCATAACCTAGCTAATATTGGATAAAGATGGATGAGAATTGCTATGTATTTGAGTATAATAACTTTGCTCAAATTGTGGATGATAAAATGAGGAAATATGCCTCTTATTTATAGAATGGTAGGATGGATAAATGCCCAAAATGAATCAATGTGGGACTAACATTCAACCAATGGAAAGGTGCCACTTGTCCAAATGTGAATGGATGGAGGATGTGCACACTTTGATGAATGTGCCCATAAATGTAATTAGGTGATATTTGAAAATGGTGAAATGACATGTAAGAGGGAAAAGAAATGCCTTAAATGTCACTTGGATAAAGACAAAAGGACTTATTTGGTGAAGTAAATGCCTTGTTGGAAGGACAGAGTCCACTTGCATTTTGAATTCAAATTTGAGAGAATATTTCTCCATTATGCCATGTTGAGAGAAAATATAGATTTAATAAATGAATTAAATCTATTTTCATGTGCAAGTGGCAAAAGCTAGAGGATGGGACATGAATTAGGATTAAATTAATCAAGGGTCAATTAATTTAGTGAAGGATTAGATGATGTGACAAATTTGACTTAGATTTTAGGATTTATTTAAATCAAATATGAGAGGAATGTGATTTTAGACCTAGTTAAATAAATATTTTGATTTATTTAACAAAAGACGATGATTGGTTAGCTTAAATTAAACAAGGTTTATTTAATTTAATTTAATAGATAGACTTTAGAGATTTAATCAAATAAAGTGAATTATTTAATTAGATCAGATAGATAGATTTAATTAATAGGAGAGAAAGACTTAATTAGATAAACTGATTTATTTAATTAAGAGAGGAAAATTGATGACTTTAATCAAATAAGGGTATTTAATTGAATGACCGAGGGATGATTTTGGATGAAATGGTGTTAATAATCAGGATCAAGTATGTCGGTATATTTTCCATGTCTATATTCTCCATTAACCACAAATAAATAAATGATCAAAAAATCCACATAACTATTTAAAATTTATGTAGATTCATTTAACATATGCACACCCACAAAGCCAAACTTATCTTAGAACTTGAAAATTCATTTCTACCCTACATCTTTAAATGTCAATTTGATTGACATAAAGATTTCCTTAAATAAAACCCTAACACCCATCATATAATAAATTAATCTCGATTGATCTCATCCATCCATTTGCAATCAATCATAACCATTCATTCTTTATTTTTATCAAAAATGTAACTTACTTGAAAAACTAATATATTTCAACCACTCATCTTCATAGTACATACTAAATTGTATAACTCAACCTCTCCCTTGAATCTATTGAAATCAAATCCTTGAATGATATTTTATATTGTCAAATTGAGTAAATTGTAAGCTTATGGAATTTACATATTATCTTCAAGAACGCAAAAAATATCATGGAGATTCAATTATTTTATTTGTTTCAATTCACATTTTTTATTTTATCTTCATTTTCTTGATCTTGAGTATTTCTTTCAATTGACGTTTTGAGTTTTCTTATATTATTTAGCTAATTATCTATAGCTCAAATTGGGATTCTACATCTCTAACACCCCAAACTAGACCATTTCCCTTGTCTATCCTTAGTTTTTTTAGGTTGGATTTTCATTATTTTTTTCATTTTGACAATTTAGGGTCGAATTTATTATAGATAGTTGTGTCTCTCATACAAGTGTTAAAAAAAATGATTTCGTACTCATTGGAATGATCTAAGATATTTTTGAAAAGTGGTTGTATTATACATTTTTGGTAAGTATCAAGGGATATATCATGTTTTGAATTTGACCCTATGATGCTAATTTAAAACAAAATAAAATGGCATGTGACTTTTAGAAATAAAGTTATATATTTTGTAAGAAATGTTTAGATATATTTTTATGCATTATATTATTTCTATATTTGTTCTAGGAAATGATATTTTCTTGGGGAGTTATTTTTTAACTATAGTCTGTGATATATTTTTTTATATTTGAAGTCATTTTTTTAAAATATATTAGAAAGTCATAAAGAATTCATTGGTAACCTCCATTTTTTATATTTTGTAAGGTGATTTTTTTTCTTTTAGAGATTTAATTTCTTTTCTAGTTCTTTTTTAGTGTAGGCATCATTGTATGCTGAAGACCTTAAATAATAAAACTATTAGCATGTGGTTTTCTAGGTTTTTGAAATTGGACTGCTTTTATAAAACCTTTTTCTCTTTTATGCATACTTTTTACTTTATTTGTTTATATATTTAATATTTAAAATTAACATCATCCATTTGGATCTGGGATAAAATAAGTGTTCTTTTAATTTTATAACCCTATTGAATGAACCCAACTACATATTATAGTGGGTTATAAAAGGGGTGAGAGTGAAATTTGTACCCCAAAAGAGCTATCATCATGTTTGTGATAACCTTGACACCCTTTCTTATAAGTGTTATGCCCTTTCCACACACGCTCCATTCGGAATGGGGACCCACTTTTCTTTCGCCTCGTCGGGTCTTTTGGGGCTGCCTCATTTTGCGTGCCCTTCTTTTTTGGTGTTTCACATGATCGATGTTGCTCCAAAGTTCCATTATAAATCGATCACGCCTCCGCTTTTTGGTTTTCTGCTGCCTTTCGGGGCCTCGGGGGTCCCTCTGGCATTTTGGCTCTGAAACGGCCCTGCGCCCCTTTGGGCCCGGGCGCCCGGGGTTCCCTCTTCGGGTTTCCCCTCTAGAAATGCCATCCTTTGCGGTGTTCTCCAGGCATCTTTCCACTCCTCGGGGCCCGCCCTGCCGCCCTCCGTTTGAAACTCATCGCAAATTTTTGGGGCGGCGCCTGCCCCTTCGGGCCCCGGGCCCCAGAAGTTCGCTTCCGGACTTCTGTCTCGGGGCCGCCGTCTGCAACGGTGAGCCTCTGGCGGCACCCCGCTCTTCGGGGCCCACCGGCCTTATCTCCACCGATGTCTTTGTTTACAACTGCCCGTCGTTGACCGTTCCGGGCCCGACTTCCCGAAAATCCGCCTCCGGGATTCCGTGTTGATTCCGTCGTCCTCGACGACGGATCCCTGCCTACTTCCAACACGCCGGGACCCGAACCACTCGCCGTTGCCATCGCCCGATCAATGCAAAAATTGTAAGGCAGCCGTCACCTCACGTCTTCCCAGCCGTCGGGCCCCGGCGTCACCGCCGCCGCCGCCGACCTAATTTCAAAACTCACCAACTTTCCCACAGTCGTACGTGCATTAATTGAAGGTATTAATGGCAGTTGGGGTATAAAATGCCCAATCTGCTGAATTCACTTTCATAATCCAGATTGGAGCGAATTGAACAAGGAATCTTCTAGAGCCCACCGTCTTCAAAGCGTCACGATCGTCACCCTTGGCATCATTTCGATCAGCATAGGTGGATCCCACGTCTCGCTACTTAGTGTATTCGAGGTAGGCCATCCCGTCGCCCTCCCATATGTCTTTTTTGTGATTTTCAAGGATTTAAATGAATGAACAAATCGATAGGGGCTAGTAAAACGATAGGACACCAAATTGCGCTCATTACCCATATGATTGAAAATCGACGAACCTATCAGGAGTGCCCTCGCTACCAATTCAGAACTTTCCTATGGCGCAGCTGTTCTTCGCAAAGGGCCACCGGCCACCTCAGGCCCGGGACCCGCCTTCGCCGTCCGATTTCAAAATTTGATTGCATGCTGGCGGCGATCCTCCTATCCGGGTCCGGGTTGTCGGGATTCCATCCCCGGGATGCGAGTCGCATTTCACCGTGCCCCAAACTGCCCAAGCCACCCTGCCTCTCCAATGGCTGGATCCCGATCTCAGCTCCGCCGTAAAATATATATTTGAAACTTAGACATGTCCTTTGGTCGTCCCGGGCCTGGAACCCCGGAGTTCCGCCGGAGGTTCGCTTTCTTCAAATGGTGAACGTCGCCGGGCGTCCCGCCCTTCGGGCTCCGCCGATACTTTGGCTTATTTAACCTTTGGCAAATGAAATTGATCCGTCATTTTCGCCTTCGGGCTCTAGATGTCGGGCCTCCGTGCCATGTTTTCCACTGTTTCCCACTGAGCAATCTTTTGGTGAAGTCCCCGATGCCACCCGACCCCCAGACCCCGCCTTCCTCTCCACCGTGGGCTTGTTTTTTTATTTTTTATTTTTTGCAACGACAGCTTTCGCGCCCCTGGGCCTCGGCTTCCGGACTTCTGTCCGCGGAAGTCCGTGGATCTCTTGCCGGCCGAATCTTCGCCTCGTTCGCTCGGTCACCGGACCCCGGGCATTAGTCTGCCGTATGTTCCTGTTGAAACTCCTCACTGCCGCCAGCGCACCATGCCCCGTGTCCCAGGACTCTGGTCCTTGCCCACCGTTCCAAACGAAGGTTCCCGCTGTCCCTTCCGCTCTCCTGGGGCTGGTTGCTGGACTTCCGTCCTCGGAAGTTTGTCTCTCGCCCGCTGTTGCTAACGGCCAAGGTCCTCCGACGCCCCGGTCTCCGAGCCCCGCCACCCCAATTTCCGCTGAACTTGAAAGGCAAACTCACGTCGGCCGCCTTTTGGCGCTCTGGGCCCCGGGCCTCAGACTTCCGCCTCCAGATTTCTGCCTGCTGTCCGCCATCACCAACAACCGTCTCCTGACAGCCTCCCGACTTGAAACCTCTGGTCCCCCTTAGATCCATCCAAACGACCTTGAAATGAGAATCCGACTTCGACCCACATCCCAAATTATGCTCTTCTCCATCATGGGCCTCCTAAAACATTAAAATTTGGCCAAGAAGGGTCTCCAGGAGCTTTCGGCTGCGTTTTCCCTTCCAGACAGCATTGCTGCCAGGGAAGTCCAGCCCTCCGGGCCCAGATTGTCCAAATGCCTTGAAACGAAGATCAATAACTTCTAGAGATAAGATTTATGATATACTTGATCGATTATTTAGATGTTATTTTCAAGATATGAACTAACATGAACGCTTTTGATGTTTTGTTGCACTAACTTTGCCCTCGCTTACAGAATATATGGAATCAGCTGCAGGAACTTCAAGGGCATCCACCAAAAAGGATAAGGGCAAGAAGTTAGGAAGGACCCCTCGGGGAAAGGAAGACAAGGATCAAATGAAGTATCAGTTCCAGGGTGAGCCGCTCCACTCAAAGGTCTCAACTAACTAGAAGGAAATTTCAAATACCAACATCGGCCAGGTTGACATAGATGAATTCACTCAAAGGGTCAAGGTCAACCCGACAACGAAAAATGCCAGATTAATACGGCAATGTGGAATAGCCAAGGCTACTAGTTTCCCTCCCTCTCTCATGGCACCCGAACTAGTGATGGCTTGCCGAGAAGCCTATTAAACAGACATCAGAATAATTGTGGATAAGGGGGGAAACATCCTCGCAAACATGTCACCATAAGGGATTACCAAAACATTCTACATTCCCACGTTCCAACAGATGGAGGTCCCTAGATTAGAACAATGCCAAGCGGCATGGGATGTTAATCCATCAGGGTGCAAAAAGTCAATCAACCTCCTTTGGCTTAAGGAAAAATGGGGCAGCGCTGCGAAGGTTCCCCAAGAACTCTTTCGTAGCGATTTCCACGAGGACTACCACGATCTGGTGACCATGTTGAGCAGGGTCATGGGTCTTCCAATGACCGCCTACTTCCAGGAGTGGATGGCATATTACATTAAGCAGATCCTGCGGGGGAATGAGGACGTTACCACCAAGGTCTCATTCGACTGGGGAAGCATCATTAGCAACTACTTCCATGAGCAGTTTGTCAACGTGAAGAAGAGTTCTAAGTTTTACATGACCTCCTACCTAGTGTACTCCCTGGCAGGTCAAAGATAATACAGTGGGTTATTTGTGGCACCCGATCAGGGGCACAAGCGAGGGCTCAAGCCATTTGACAAATATCTGCAACTCCAGTACCAGAATTTCAAAAAAGAGTACTGCTGGGTCAATGACGCCTTCATTGGCCATATCATCAGATTGATCGTTGGAGATTTCAAGAGGAGAGTCTCCCATAGTGCCAGGGCGCTTTTAAAGGAATATGCTTTTTTATTCATCCAGTTCCCCAAGTTTACCTACATTCGGGCCCAGGGTTTCATGGAACGGCCAAATAATTTGCCACGGCACCCAAATGACAGGATCATCCGCCTAGAGCTTTCTCGACAGCTCCAACATATCTAGGAAATCTTTAGCAATAAACACATAGCGAGGATTTCCTACCCCATGACCCTCGGTCAGGGCCTATACCGATTACAGACTTCTTAATGTGCCAGTAATTCTGAGAAGTAGCTCAAGGACTACCATTTCGACTGGTACACCGCTTGCCCAAGGATGGACCCACATGGCCATGTCAGGAAGGCGCTGGGGCCAGCATATGCCCACCAATACCATATTGAAGATTTCTAGGCCAACTGCAAGGATGACAAGGAGGTGCGTGTGAGGCACTACATGTGCATGACAGTACTATTCCTGAGAAGGGTGCAACTGTTCCCAGTACTAGACTAGGCTGAGGAGGATGAGTCCGCGATCATGCACCCAAGGTACCCTACAGTTGCTAACCTACCAATACCGTCGATCGACTGGGATGAACAAGAGGTCGATGACCTAGATACCATAACCCAGCCAATTCTAACTCACACCAGGGAGTGGATCGATGGGCAGATGGCACACCTAAAGTGGCAAGGGGTTGTCCTAAAATATGAAGGGCTTAAGAGCGAACCAAGTGCCATGGAGGACGTTGCTGCCACCACGTCAACCGGCAGGACCTCCAAGTCTCCTCCAATCACCAGGTCTCAAAAAAGGAAAGGGACTGAGACTGCGCAGTCCCCAGATCCCAAAGGTCAAGCGAGGAAGGAAACGAGAGGCTCATCTCCCAAAAGGCTTAAATAAGCGGTGAGTGCGGAAGAACCCCAACCTCCTTTGGCTCTTCCTGCTTCTCCTGTTGCACCACCCACCTCCCTGACTGCGGTCGCCGCTTCTCTACCGGTAGTGGACATTTCTGTCCATCTTGCCCCTTCACCCCCGGCTAGGTCAGTAGTCATCATTGATTCCTCTTCTAGCATAACCACTCCTTCCTTTGCTACTATGTCTCCAATTACGTCCCTCCCTCTGGCAATAATAACATCGCCTATTCCTACTGCCGCTATGCCCGAGGCCCTTATGAGACATATGCAAAACCTCCCCCCTGAGCTTTCCCAGATCTTAATGAATCCAGCTCTCCAAGTGGCCCTCGCCCAAGTGCTCGCGATAGCTCAGCCTTCACAACTGCCGACAGGGCTGCCAGCTATGGAAGCTACAATGCAAATCTCAAAAGAGATGGAAGAGAAAGAGATGGAAGCCTCTAAGTCTATCGAGGAGGAGGCTGATGAGTATCATGAGCACCCTGAGTATGAGCACCAAACCATCGATAGGTGGTCTATGAGGGAGAAGAGACGGGCTCCTCCGAGAGCAGAGATGAAGAGGGTGGCTCGAGTGCCAAGGAAATCATCTAAACTTTCGATGAGGACCTTGAGGAGGAGATGGCACAGCAGCTGAAGAACGTTGGGGAGGAAATAGAAGAGTCACCACATGGTGAAGAGGGGCAGCCGCCAGAAGAGCAGCAGATAAAAGATTTGACTGCGGTTGGGACCCAGTTGATAAAAGCCCCGAGGCCGAGGCTACTGAAGAGAAGAAAGAAGAAGAGGCAGCGAAAGAAGAAAGTCCCGCCCAGTAGCCTTCCACCAAGCTGTCCATTAAACACCTTGTATTCATTCGTGACTCTGACGAGGAGGAGGAGGATGCTGCCCTAGAAAAAGAAGAACCCCAAAAGGAAAAAGAGGTAGAAGTCTTGCCTTTGACGGAGAAGGGTGAGGGCAGCCATGATACACCCAAGGAGAAATCTGCTATGCTCGATTGATTGGAGAGGCAACTTGAGAAGACAACCCCAGTGCTGAAGGACCCAAGGGCAAGATTGGAGGCCATCTTGGCTCGTTCCCAGATCACGACAAAGAAGGAGATGAAGCCCAAGGTCCGATCCAAGGTAACCATGGATGCTTCTGGTTCCCGAGCGGCACAAATTGCAATGCCTACTGTTAGCCAGACAGGGTTGAGCTATAATATCTCCACCATTGACTTGGGGACAGCAACTAGAGAGCAAAAGGTCGAACACCTAGAGGAGTCGGTGGCCACAATGGTGCACCTGATAAAGCAAGACAAGGTCTCCAAGGATGAACTTAAAGCGTAGGTTGCTGCCCTAACAGACTACATACAACAATGGTCCTCAGTGGATGACCTGCCCACCACCTCCACAACCACACTGTAGTTGCTCTCCAAAGAACAGATTGACAAGATGGAGAGAAGGAAGAACTTGGAGAAAACCACCAAGGATTGGTTTCGACAAGTCACATACGTCGGAAACATGAGAATCACCAGGGTTGTGCGAATAGCCAACAAGTTCTTAGACCTGATCTAGTCCGTGGAGAGCACAAAGAGACTCTGCACCAATTTCCCTACAACATACGACTCCACCCTCCCGAGAATTGAAGCCATCCTTCAGATGCCTAAGAACACGTGGGAGGAGAAGCTAGAGCTAAAAAGGGAAGATCATTGGTTGGTGGATGTGTGGCGCAGAGACCTCGACAACCGGAAGGAGAGGTTGGAGCAAATCCTGAGTAGAGTGGATCCAGATATTGAGTGGATCAAAGAAATCCGGGTGGAATGCGCCGAATATCTCAAGATAATGACGGGCTATGATATGCCCACCGTGCAAATGGATATAGAAAAGATCAATCCATACTTCCAGGAGAAAATGAAGGATGGGACAGCCAGAGAAGTCACAACAGAGTTCTTGAGTTTTGCTGCCTACGCCTTCGACTGATCAGAGCTATTCAGAGACCAAGGCTCAAAGTATGATGAAGATTGGAAAAGGCTGGAAGAGAACGCTAAGAAGTGGAGCTACCAGGCATTACGATGTGAAATCCTTGAAATCGACAAGCTCCAGACCGTCATCCTCAAGTACATAGAACATGCAGCTTCCGAGGAGCAAGAGGATAGCCCAGCCAAAGAAGAAGACCTCCCTGAAGAGTAGCTACAGCAAAGGAAACAACAATCAGCTACAGGACGAAAGAGCTATAGTGTCACCCACAAGAGGACAAAATAGGGAAGAGACAGAAGTGTAATTTTAAATTGTAATCTATTTGGGGGTAGGTGAAACCCTATTTTGTAATGAATCTTGGCCACACAATTGTAATGAATCTTGGCCATTCATTTAACTTTTGAAAAACTATAAATAGGGCACTCCTCTCATTTTCAAAAGAGAGAGTTGAGTTGCTGTAAAGGCATGCTGCTGAAATTTATAAGAAAAAGCATTGACTTGGTGTACTTTCTTGATTTCTCTCATGTTATTTGATTCATTCTCCCATGTTAGAAGTTTGACTTAGATCTTATTGCTGTTTAATTAGCTATTTTCTTTCTTTGGATAAATCTAAGGAATGATGTTGGGTGATTGTGAAAATTCCTGCCTTGTTGATGATCCCTTAGTCCATACTTTTTGCTGTTTGCTGAAGGTAGATAGTTGTGCAAAGTTAGCCTGGACTTGATTTGAAGCTGCCCTAAACATTTATCTTTGATTCATGCATGTATGTGGTGGATGAAGGATGAAATATCTACAGCCCTTAGAAGATAGCACAATTTCCATGATACTGTGAAATCCCTGGTTAAGGGGGATATTATTTTAAGGAATTGTCCATTATAGAAACTCCATTATCACTATTCATAGCAAGCTTCAGACTTAGAAACTTTTCCTCTCCTTCACCCTTTTCCTTTTTTTTAGTAACTGACCTATGTTAAGGTTCATTGCACATTGTAAAGCCAAATCCAATAACTAGATGGAGTCCAAGATCGATGTTTGAACCTACAACCAACTCATAATAGCTTTTATCCTAAGAACTCTATTTCAAAATCCAACTTCATGCTTTGTGTCTACACTTTGTATTTTCTGTAAGACCGCCTTGTGATTCCAGTAAATCACATCAAACTACTAAGGTATCTAAGCACTGTCATGACCTGACATCCGAGAGACCTTGGGATAGTGTTCTGCAATTCGATTGTGGAATATTGTCTTTCAAGAGAGGTAGTGCACCTACACACTGCCTGTGTTGAGAAGTGCATAAAAACACCATCAATAGTAAGAAATTAAACTTCACTTATACTTAGGTTGGACATAATTCAATATGTGATATAATTTATATAAATAAGCCTCACATATAGTTGTTGTATATAGAGGATACCCCTAAAATTTTTATCCTAGATTAAGACTAGTGACAATCTTTTTTTGGTGCATCAATATGTGGTTAGGATTGAGAAAATATTAATACTATACATTTGAGTTATAGAGATAGGGCTTATTAACAACAAGGAACTAGCCTCCATGATAAGAGGTATAAATGTGGTGACATGCTATTTATATTTCTTAGGTATCCACAAACTTTTAGATAAAGAACTGCCATACCTTTACTTGAACAATATAGGTTTACTATTGAGTCTATAATTGTTTTGTGTTATTTTTAAGCTCATTCTTGTTTTTAAATATTAATCCAAGTTAACCAAATCAAAAGCTTAAAAATCCTATCTTTAAAATGAGAAAAGTTATAGGAAAATGGTATTTCTAATGAAACATTCAATCCAAGTTTATTAATGAAAATTGGTTTAATTCCATCCTCCAAATGTTCACTCACATGTAGCTATAATTAAATTTAACCTACCATCTATCCTTATAGATTTAGTCTACTATCATACCAAATCCACTATCCTCTAAACCTACTCCATTTCCCTCTAACTTGTAGCCTCTATCAATCAATAAACAAAAATATAACCCCCTCTAATATTTTTCAATATATAACATCTAACAAAAATATAATGCCACCCAAGACAATTCCCACATTACCCAAATAGATAGGTCTACATAAAAAAGTATTCATAATCCATATGCAAGAGAATAAAGAAAATATTATCAAAGATAGCACAAGGTATACCTTGAGAAAACCCTAAAGAGAAAACCCTAGCCTCCAAAAGAATCCATCACTCATGTATTATTCTGCAATGAAATAATTATAATACATCTTTAGAGTCTTCATGAACACATCTAAACACAATATCTCCATATGAACAAGCACGCAATGACGCATTCCAACAAGAGATGCTCTCAACCCTTTAGGCAAAAATAGTTAATTAGAAAACCTTAGAAACTACCCATATGCTTACTTTTATAGACATAAAATTGTGAAAAACAATCAAATGGTATTACATAAACCATGTTAATAATACCATGAGATTATAAAACTCTTAACCCCCACATTAGATTTTTGATATTAAGTTTTCCCAAAATTAAATATTTCCCTAATGTGCAACCCCACATTAAATATTTATCAAAATGTTACCTACAACACATAATGCAGCCCCAAGAATGTTAACCCAATATGATCCATGTATCCCTAGATCACCTAGGTCAACAAAAAATAATATAAATTACATTATAACATTGCATAAGGGATAGCAAGAGTAAAATAAAAAATCAACAAGGGAACAATCCCTATAGCCATATATATCATCAAGGAATCAAAGTGATCCATGTACTCCATCAAGATATATGCAACAAGAATCAAGGTGACCACCATCTCAAGAATGAATGCTCTCATCCTTGATCATGCCAATGTACAAATATAAGAATCTATCCAAAGAGATGCAACACTATTTAATTTTACATAGAAGCATAAGTCATACCTCTAGCTAATATCCCAAAACAAAGATACTCAAACCAAAGATAAAAAATATATATTAGTGGGTATCAAGATAAATCACCATTGCTAAAATAGGACCAACATTAAATGCTAACACATACAACTATATATACCTCAAAGGTATACGCATCATAACAAAGTGAACCTATAAAATATATATAATGGAATTATAAGCTCCAAGTGCCAAATCTATCAATGAAGAACATATGCATGTAGGAAATGCCACTACATAGGTTTAATGTCTATTCTGAAAATGGTCAAGGCATATTTAAATATCCACCAATAGAATCACATAGAAAGTGTAACTGAAATCATGTAGTACCAATGGACATCAATAATGATATGCAAAACCTACAAAGAAATCTACTACAATACAAATTTCACACTAATTTCTATAGATATTCAAAGTTTTCACACCCAACACAAGAAATAAATAAAGGAAATCTCATTCCATCACCATAGAATAATTAAAAACACATGACCACAAACATAGTGATCATCATAAATCCATACAAATCTCAACTATAATGTTAGGTGAATACAAGCATCTAGTATGAAGAACAAGACCAAAGAGATAACTTGCAAATAGAAAAAATTATAATGTCCTTAGATACACATGCATCTAAATCTAAGTTGAGATAAGGTTGATATCCTCCATGAAAATCTAAAGAGAATAGAATTATTCACACCTAACCATAACCAAGATGTATGCATCTCAAACCAAAAAAATATCAAACCAAATCTACTTCTGAAATAATTGAATAATCCAAATTACTAAACTCAAAATCAATGAATGAACTCATAATGAATAAAGAGATAAACATACCAAAATTCCTCGAATGAACCTGTTAGCATATTTTTTCCTCTAGCTCCAATAAGATTTTAACTATTTTTTAATGTTATTTCAAAGTTAATGTGGTCTTATCTTAGGATTTAGAGGAAGAGTTTAATAATGTCTTTCAAAGGTTTATCCTTGGTATATATTATAAGTCTTTAAGTCACGCCTTTATCTTTTAGAAAGGTTTTAGAAATTGTTAAGATTTCTAAAATATCCCGACTTTGTCAAAAGGCATTATCTTGTCAATTGTCAAAATATTTTAATGTTTTCAAGGCTATGTGCATGATTTTGAGGGAAGTCTTATCTCGAAGGAGTTTGAGTTTCATTAGAATATCCTGAGATATTTAGGATTTTTTTGTCTTTATGTTCTTCTCTCATTAAGTATGTAGACTTCATGGCGACCATGGGTAATAAAGTATTTTTAGAGGTTGCTCATCATATAAGAAAGATAAAATATTACTATGAAATACATTTAGAAAATTTTCTTTGAAATTTCACCCTGACAAGTACAAGTTTCTTGTTGCTAAATAAGCTTTCAAAGTTGTTTTTGCAACATTTTTATTGCTTGAATAATCTAGAATAGAGGGACAAGTATGATAAACAAAACAGAGATGAAGTCATCAAATGGATAGTCTTGAAATAAGAACAAAGCATCACCAACCAAGCACAAGGTCAAGTCATATGGGATTTTACTAGATTTTGCTCAAAGGCTACAGGTTCTAGTGCAATCAAAGATTCGTATGGTACTTTTGATCCATTCGTTCTTTAGTAATTCTAGTCTTAGGTAGATGTTGAATCTAGAGAGAGTTACATCACAATTCACATGGGATTTAATGGATATTGGGTAGAAGCAATAGTGTGTGCGATGTATATTCTAATTAGATGTCTTAAAAAACATTTCAAACAGGATTTAGGATTCCATAAGAAGCATGAAATGATAAGAATCATAGTATATCTCATTTTAAAATATTTAAATATGTTACATATACTCAAGTCTCTAGAAATAAGAAGAAAAGAATTGGATGATGAAAGGTTAAAAATATATCTTTATTGATTATAGTGAACAATAAAGATTGTGTTAATTTTGAGCAGCATATAATGGAGAGTTGTCTTCATTCTAGGTCACCTTGCTTCCATTTGAGTGACGGAGGTCTCATTTACAGAAGGATTCCCTGGTATAGATGACGTAGTCGTCCCGGATGTTGCCTGAGATGATGTTCCCTTCTCATACTCTTCAACCCCCGAGCTTGACATTGACTTTGATTTGGATGTTGAAGCATGGATTTCGGTATTACTTACAAAAGCAGGATTTGAAGGATTTGGCAATGTCAGTGAACTGTTAGAGAGCATCATAAAAACATTAGACATAGCTGGACGGAGTATTGCATCAGCTTGTACGCACAAAAGGCCAACATGAATGCATTTTAAGGCCTGCTCCTGACTGACTTCGAATGCATTTGAATCTACAAGATTCAGAGCATTTCCTCGCTTGAATAGTTTCCATGCCTGCATCGCATGCCATTAAATCACAATAGTTTGGATGACTACTGACATTGAAAAGTGATAGTTGGGGAAAATGGGCAGTGGGAATTCCAGTTTCTTACCCATTGTATCAGGTTTCGCATTTCGTACGGAAGATGAATATCACTGTTTTTCCTTCCACTGATGATTTCAAGCAGCAACACTCCAAAACTGTAAACGTCTACTTTAACTGACAGCTGCCCTAGCATTGCATACTCTGGAGCTAAATATCCGCTGCATTGAAATTGAAATTATTGCTGATGTTTACAAAGAACCACAAACAGCAAGGGATTGAAGAGAAAATTTAAGAGAATAAATTAATAGTGTGCACTGTATCTCGCAACGAAATAAACACAAGAAAACAGCTTGTAAGTTTTTATAGTTTAGGGAACCAAAAGTAACGATTAACTGTCTGGTTAACTGTTGAGCATGTTTCATATATGTTTTTGATTAAAAAAACAGGTGTAAGGGCATCTGATCTTGAACAAAACATTAAAAGTCAGAAAGTCCAACCACATCAAGACAAAACAGGCCATCAGACCAGATCATCTAACCACATCAAGACAAAACAGGCCATCAGACCAGATCATCTAACAAGACAAAGAGTAACTAAGACACGACAAGTGTAGACAAGATAGACCATAGAACTAATATAAGGTGGCATGCAGGCCACATTAAACAGCCAGTATTTGTTATAGTAGTATATGTCTCACATATGTTTAAACAGCCAGTATTTGTTATATAAAATTAACATAATATTAAAAAAAGGATGAGTGGTTGGATATTCCATATTTTAACTCTTTGTATTCTATGTTTTAAATGTTTATATAATTTAAATAATTTTGAATCATTAAATTTCTATAATTATTAGAAACAAAAATTTAATAATTGAACAATTTATGTTGATGGTTTTTTAATACATTTCAAATTATTTCAAACTTCTAAATTATTCATAAAAATAAAAAATATTTTAAAATAAAAAATAATTGATTTATAATTGCAGTTATTTAGAAAAATAAATTTATATTTTCAATTGCTTGATGATCATTAATTTAAATCTAGAAAGACATAAATGAAATAATCGTCAATATGCTTACTAATAATCAATCTAATCTGAAATCACAAAAAATACATTATCATTATTTTGCTTACTATGTTCCTGCAACTCTTGTATGAATATATGTTTTGTCTTCAGGGAAAAATTTGGCTAAACCAAAGTCAGCTATCTTTGGATTGAGTTTGTGGTCAAGCAAAATATTGTTTGCTTTAATATCTCTATGAATGATTCGTAATTGTGAATCTTCATGAAGGTAGAGAAGACCATGTGCAATTCCAATGATGATGTTATAACACTTTTCCCAGTCTAGCTCTCTACTCTTCTCTGAATCTGTTATCCCAATTTTCAAAAACATTTGTCAGTATTTTATCTTTTCCAAAACAAACTGAGGTTGAATGAAAACTTACCAAAGAGAAATATATCCAAGCTCTTATTGGGAACATACTCATATACAAGCAACCGCTCATCTCCCTCAGCACAACATCCTAATAACTTCATAAGGTTTCGGTGTTGAACATTGGCCACCAGTTTAACTTCATTCAAAAATTCTTTCTTACCTTGTGCTGATTTAACAGAAAGTTTTTTCACGGCAATCTCATTTCCATCTTTAGTTATTCCCTGGAATGCTCAAAAAAATATATATTTAGAACTCTCCATTTAAATAAACATTTGTTGAGATAAAAAATGAACCATTGACCTACCTTGTATACCACACCAAAGCCTCCCTCTCCAAGCTTATTTTTGTCATGAAAGTTTTCTGTGGCTTCTACAAGCATTTCTAAGCTGAAGATAAATTGTTGCTCTTGCATAAATAATCCAGATTCTCCAGAAAATCCACGCCTTTCTACAACATTGAAAAATAATGACAAAATAAAGTTAAATGTGGAGAACCTGGTACAATAAAATCACATTAAAAAAATTTAAAAATTAAAAAGAGATTTCAAAAATAGCACCTTGATTGTTGGTACTAATAGTTGTTGACCTCCCAAAAATAGCCATTTTAACTCTTTTCCTTAATACAGTAAAACAAAGAACTGATGCCATAATGACGCCTCCCGTAAGGCTTAAAACTATGGGTATTGTCTCTGAAGACTTTTCTGTAAATTATGATTCAATAATCATTCATTAGAATTGTAGCTTTACAATACTTTGAAGGTACTAAATATGAAAGAAGATAATTTAATTCTAAGTTCAATTCATATTAACAAATCCCATCCTTCTTTAAGAAATATCTGTATATATATGTATATAGGTTATAGCTTCAAATCATGTGACTCTAAGAACTATGATATCTGAAAGATGGACATAACCATTCAATTTTAAAGGAATTATAGAAAGAACTGAATACACTTTCTGATTTGATAAAAAAGAAAAGATAAGCTAACTTATGAACATAATAAATCTCACTGATGATTCATCTAAAATTCCTCTATAACTTTGGCATCCAATTCACAAACCCAGAGAGATAGAGAGAGGAAACTCGTACTTTTTGATGTCTTCGAAGAAGTTCCATTAGCAGGAGGAGGCGCGGGTGTGGAAGCAGATGGAGGTGTGGAAGTATTTGGAGTGGATCCCTCAGGGGAGGGAGAGCCCGACTGATCAGAGTCAAAAAAGGGGTATATCTCATATCTTACCTTGCAGCTTCTATACAGAACCTGGGCTCCTTGGTTTGAAGAATCGTTGATAGTCGCTGTTGCTTTAAGGAGGCATGACCTACAATCTTGTATTGATAAATCTCTCCAACACTGATCTAAACCATATAACATTCCTGAAGCAGAATAATTGGCTGATCCAGCAGCGAATCCCTTATTTTCAGGGATGTAAGCTTTGTTTGACAGATTCGACAGAAGTCTATTGATTGTGGACTTGAAAGCCTCCCCGTTTACACTATTCGTGCTCACGAAGATATCTCCAGTAGTATCTAGTGTTGAATTGAAATTAGAGTTGTGATAGCGCAAGAAGCAGTCATCCAACCATATTCGCCCACCTATGTCGTTGGGGCAACGTTCATGAATACTACTCTTCGCTTCCATTACACAGGTTGAGCATCTCACTGCCGATATGTTTCCAGTACACTGCAGCAGACTATATACCTTATTGGGAGATTGGCCATGGGAAGAAGTGTTAAAGCCTGAACTTTGCGATGCATTACGAAGCAGATCCTTGATAACTAGATTCAAGTTTATGGAATAAGTACTGCCATCGGTGAAACTTGATGAATTATCGCAGGTGTGCGTTATGTAGCTACATATGACCGAACGAAAAATCATTACAAACAGCAAAAGGAGGAGGGTTGGATGATTAGTTGATCCTCTGCAAGGAATAATAGAGAAAGAATTGTACTTCATCTTACTCTTCCTTTAAACTCTGAAGTCAGTTGGGTATCAGAGACAGCATGAGCGAGTGCTGGGAGAGGATGAATAGAACTAAAGAAATGGGCATCCCTTTAGTCGTTGCCAATGAAATTCAAGATTGAAAGTCACGGGAGGTCCTGCAAAACGTTAACAAAAGTGACATGGAATTCGGTTAATCTTGTTTTCACCGTACTGGCAGATAGCAGTGAGGGCCCATTATAATTGTTTCTTAGGTGGGAAGATAGCTCATATACTGTTTATTTTCAAAGCTCTCAAGAAACGAAAACTTAAATTGCACCAATTATTTATATAAAAGTTAGCTTGCGTACAGTCAGACTAATGTTTAGTGGAGCATATCCTAATTTAAAATTAATTCTATATCTTTTTCTGGCCTGTCAGTCAAGCATAAAAATGCAAAATTACTAATATATTTATTTCTGGTTGGTCAGTCAAGCATAAAGTTGGTCAGTCAAGCAGAAAAATTTAAAATTAATTATATATTTATTCTGGCTGGTCAGTCAAGCATAAAAAATTAAAATTAATTATATATTTATTTCTGGCTGGTCAGTCAAGCATAAAAAAAAAATTAATAATTAGCCGATAGGCTATTTATGTGGGGGAACCCCACTGGGATTTCCCCCAGTCTGACGCCGCCGGGGAGATCCTGGTGGGGTTCCCTCGCTGCATAACACGAATAAAATAAGAGAAGATAACTAAATAAGTCGGACGTCGACGTGGAATGGTCCCACACTGTACGCTGAAATATTGTACTACATTTCAAATGAAGTGACAATTCTTTTCCAGGTCCGCATTACTTTTGATGTCTGTGGATTACCTTCCATGGTTTGTTTCAGTGCTCTGAGACTTCCGATGATGGCAACATATGTACTCTCCACACACACCTTCATTTATTCATTGAATGTATATAATCTCAATTCATCCTTCGTCCTTCGGCCATACTCATCTTGAATTCAACTCTGCATTGCCTGTGTAGTGTTTTCCTTTGTCTACTAAAGGTTTGTGAAATTGGAGTTATGGCTGCTTCTGTAGCTCAGATAAAGCATAAGCGTCAGCGAGAGAACATCACTGACTGTTATAGTGGCGAGTATGAAGAAGATCAAAATCTACAGAACATCACTGACTGTTATAGTGGCGAGTATGAAGAAGATCAAAATCTACAGAAGCGTTCACGCGATGGCCTTCTATCAAACTTGTTCTCCACAGATGATTTGGAAGTCGATACTATCGAAGATGATTTGGTATTGCAAATAATTAAAAACTTGTAGGAAGAAATCAACGAGACTTCAGAAATTGGGAGAAAAAATAGACTAACGGGTGAGATTGGAGAGAGTGTTAGTTCGTATGAAGATCTTGTGAATGCCACATATGATCAACTAAGAATAAGCCCAAGCCCGCCACTCTGTGTAGAGGAAAATAGTGATCACGACATTTCAAACGAGTTTTGGAGTGATTTGTTTGAAAATCCGTCAAGTTCTACAGCTCAAAGCGTGGACGTGCTCCACCCTTTTCTATCACATTGTTTTTCGTATAATTACATAGATTATGGGGAATACAAAACGCTTCTTATTTCTGGGGATCAGCAAGAGTGGATACAAGAGGCTTTCACACATTTGGCCTCACAGTGGTTTCTGACCCTTTAGTGATATTAAGAGCTTTAATGTAAATTGATTGTAGTTTTTATCTTATTCTACCATATATAGAAGGGAAGTCTAGTTTGAGATTATAATACTATTCTGCTTATATAAATTTATTCCGCTAAAATCAGAGAATGCCTGGGTTTTGAGGATGTACTGAAGCTTTACTTTATCGATTGTTTATGGTTAAATTTATCCAAGCAATATGCCCTCAAAAGATAGCCTGGCCATGGAATTGAGTGGATTTTGAGAGCGATTTTTTTGGGAAGATTATTGTATTACTATTTGATTCTTAAAGTAAATACAATGAGAAATTAAATTATAGAATCTCTAATTTTTTTGAAGGAGTATTTTATGTTATTTATCAATTTATTTTGGTATTTAATAGGGAAGAATGAGGCTATGTTGATATATATATATATATATATATATATATGTTCAAAATTAAGTCAGAGTTATCAAAGATACAATCTAGAAATGATTTTGATATGGAGAGCCAACATAGATTTCCAACTAGTTATCTCATGAGCACTTGTACTAAAATACATTGCCAAGTATGCATCAAAGGCAAAGAGAGAATTTGAGTCTTGTACTGATATCTTAACAAGAATATCTGCATGCCAAAGAACAGATAACCTAGCTATCGTAGCATTTCAAAAATTCATAACAAAGCTTGTTGCAGAGCATGATATAATATCATCATCTTATCAAGTTCATGAATTGTTTGTGTGAGACAATCACTAATACCAACACCCAATGAATCGCCCTATCTCATTTGATGGTCCACACGTTTGAGTAGTATAATCTACAACATCATTGCCCACTAAACATCTTCAACACTAAACATTAATGGTAACAGGAACATGTTTTCAACGCATTGTGCCACAAGTAAAATGTTGATGATTACTTTAGTAGATGACCATGACTCTTTGTTTTACACTTTCAATTTATGAATTTAAAAAGTATGCTCTGTACATAATCTTAAAGTTGATAAAGAATTATTGGGATAGTCACATCCATTGGGATCTTCTCCAGTCTGACATTGATGCCGACGGGGAGAAATTTACGGCAAAACAAAATCGGTTTGTGCCTATTGGCTATTCCGTTGCTCATTGAATATTGTACAACTGCTAGTATATTTATTTCTAGCATCTCATTCAAGCATTAACAAACTTTAAATTAATATTATTCAATTTAACAATTTTTACAAATTTTAAAGAGATAAAATTTGTTTTCTGATCTTGTGTTCTAAAGAATGTTCTACTATGTATAATTGTTTTTTCATAGTCTAATGTTCTTTGGAAATACAAATGTTATGGTTTTATTCTATCATCCAGGCCTCAAATTTGATGGTCTATCTGACCCTCTTTTTACATTTTAGACCATATATTACAACTTAAAAATTTATTAAACCATATGTCACTATAGATATGACACTTTAAATTATTATCAAACTATAAAAAAATTATTATAGGCATATATATGTATGTATGAATAAAATATTTATTACAAAAATATAAATTAGTTTAGAATCTTTTGAAAAATAGAATATAATTCTTTCTAATTTTTAAAATATTTTTTATAATAAATTTAAAATTTTGACATTTTTATTAATAGTTATTTTTGAAAGAGGAAAAAACGGGTTTTACAATTAAAAATTTATTAAACCGTATAATTTGACTAGCTATATTTTTATGTCACATCCGAGCTTCAAAATGAATGCATCTTTGAAGAATCTTTGATTGTATGACAATCCAATCTGCCTCCCACTATACCCTCCTCAACGAACCAAAAGAATCAGAGCACTGTTGAATCAAGTGTCCCTCCCTGTGACAATGGTGAACTACACCAATCAACTATAGAATGTGCATCGCTGAATTTTGCTCCTGAAATCTTCATTTGCTCCTTAACTAGAGCTCTCTTTACGTATGCACCTGCTCCATCATGCTCCCCTTTCCCATGTCCAGCTTCAAAAAAACTCCAAATATGAGGTAGACCCCTCTCTACATGCATTCTACTCAACCGATAAAACCTACGAGCATTCTTGAATTGACCTATGCAATTATCTGACCAAATTAGATGTCGGCCCAATGGTATATCATGCTCCTGCAAGAACTCAAAAAAATTCTCAAAACAATGTTGGACATACTCAGACGAGTGAGATCTATCATCACTTATATAAAAATGATACTCTCTGATTATCTTTCGATCCTCCTCTGTACTATCAGGTGCATGTCTAAATGTTATGTGGACAAAAATAGCAATCTGAATGGAATTGTAATACTGAGATTGTACCTCATTTTGTGGTTGCAATGTGTAGTTTTCTGCAAAGTCATCCACTAATATAATAGTGCCAATAAAAAAGAGTCCTTACACATCCTAAATTTTTGATCCAACCACCGAGACCTATGACTATGCCTTGCATACTTATAGAAAAGATTGTCCTTAAAATATGAAATAAAATCAGCAACATGCATTCTTTTGTAACCAACTCACATCTAGAACCTTCACCTCCACTTTGCAAAGTATATTCGACTATCTCATATCTCTTTTTCTCAACAAGCTTCTTTCCAAATTCATGTTCGTAACTCTCATGAAAACATTGAACAAACTTTGACAAGCCACCACATTGTGAGCACTTTGCATTTAAACAATCATTTCTATAGAAAAAGCAACCATCATCTCTACAACATAAAAATAGATCTAGCAAGTCCCTTGATGATTTCAGAAGGTGCATTGCACCACACTCCTACAAAATTTCATTAGTATGCAAAGTAGAACAGATATAGCATAATAGCTCATGGTACATTGAAATCTCCACATGGTATTTGCAACAACAAGTATTACGAATCTTAAGAGGCACACAATAAAATGGCTTCAAACCCTCAAAAGTCCTTTGTGAGATTTCCATATTTTTATGTGTTTCAATAAATTTTTTGAACAACATTGTTTGGCTTGATTCCAAGAAATGTTTAGGATGTGGTGTACAGTCTCAATTGCTAATTCTTAACTTTAAAACATCCTTTGCATTGAGTGATACTCTAGAGTTATCATGCCAAAATTGTTGAATTACTTGCTTTACATTATTGGTTAGCTTCTTATCAACATGTGGAAGCCTCCCGAAAAAATCCCATGTATCATTTTGAAGAGGACCATCTATTCTTTCTCTTCTTGCAAGTGCTCTATCCAAAGTTTTACGATTTATGTCAAAATCAATACAAGTTTGTCTCATAAAGCGAGCCTTTTTCAATTGATGGCTTACTAGGGTGGCTGTAATAACTCTCTGAGTAGCTCTCTTATCCTTTTCCTTGTTACTTTTTCCAATAGACTTGAGAGCACTAAAAAGATTTTTGACAATAATAGAATTTTTTTTGGTCTTCTTGTTCAGACGAATCTTCAATTTGGCTAGCAAAGGTCTCATCTTTTGCATCTTTAGCAATTGTACAAAAAGTTGGCATTGCTCGGTCAATGTCTTATCACTAAAATATTGGTTGAAAAGTCTTCTAGCCCACAACCAAATAGTTCATGTTGACCTCTTTCCTTCAAGATTGTTTATAATGTTCTCATCAAATTCAAGTAACCATTTAGGGGTTGTTGAGGGTGTTGAAATTGGAATATGTCTTTCTTCCGCACAAGGTTCTTCATTTCTCATGTAATTTGGTGAAACATAATTTACGCTTGCTTCAATATTATGTTCAAAATCTTCATTTCCAACATTTTCACGTTGAACATTTTCAATATCAATTTGAATAATTTCATTCCCAATTTCAATATCATGTTCAACATCTTCAAATCCAACATTTTCACCTCGAACATTTTCATTATCAATTTCAATATTTTCATTCCTAGTTTCAATATCATGTTCAACATCTTCAAATCCAACATTTTCACCTTGAACATTTTAATTATCAATTTCAGTAATTTCATTCCTAATTTGAATATCATGTTCAACATATTCAATTCCAACATTTACACCTTGAACATATTCAATTTCCTCTTCGCTTGAAAGACCGTAGGGGTTAGGTTCACCAATATTTAACATACCTTGTCTTCTCTTCCTATGAATTTCTCTATCTTTTTGTATATATGCTTCAATTTCTTCTTTTGTAAGCTTTCTCTTATGTTTTTTTTTCCGATGACTACTGCTCCCCATTATACCTCATAAAAGATGCTAAAAATCATTGCTTATGACAAATTTCAATAGAAGATGCTTCAAAAAGTTGATCTTTGTCCCTTCCTGTCTAAAACCACGTGTGTGTCACCTGCAAACAGAATGTAGGGTCTGTTGGAATGCACAAAATGACCCACACGGGGCTTTTCTATGGCCCACAAATCTGATATCCGTTATAATCTAATATCCGATTCATTTTAAAAATTTACAATGATTTGTAACGGTATGATTTTAGTTGTACAAATCGGATATCCGATTGATTTGTGTACACATAGACCTAAGGGTTAATGGTAGATAGTAGAGGGTTTAAGGGTTAAAGGTTTAGGGTTTAGGGTATATGGTAGAGGGTTTAAGGGTTAAGGGTTTATGGTAGAGGGTTATA
>VDFB02000017.1:411431336-411441591 GCA_007258455.2 Sequoia sempervirens
TTGTAAAATCAATTACCTATAACTAAAATGTTGAGTTGGCTCTAGGAAAATTCATCGCCAGCAATTCACCGATGGAAAATTCATCGCCAACAATTCACCGTGGGAAAATTCACCGCCATGACAAATTCATCGTGGGAAAATTCACCGTCATGACAAATTCACCGCCAAGTTAAATTCACCGCCATCAATTCACCGAGGCGGAAAATTAACTGCCATTAATGTTTTTTAATATATATTTCAAAAAACTTTCAATTTTTTTGAAAAAGAATAATTTAATTTATGATAATAAAAATTTAATTGCATTAACTTTAGAGAATTTGATTGATGATACTAAAAATAAAAATATTTTTCAATAATGCAAATGAAAATAAAAATTACTATGAACCAAATCTAACACAAAAATAACGGAGCTGAAAATTATTTTTAAAAAAATATTCGAAGTTCACAAAATATATATTAAAAAACATTAATGTCGTTTAAAATAATTGAAATGAAAATAAAAATTACTATTAACCAAATCTAACACAAAAATAATGTAGGCGAAAATTATTTAAAAAAAAAACTCAAAGTTTTTGAAATATATATTAAAAAGCATTAATGTGGTTAATTTTCCACTTTGGTGAATTGCTAGCGATTAATTTAGCTTAGCGATGAATTTTATCATGATTGAATTTTCCAAATAAAGATTTGTCATGAATTTTCCCGATGAATTGTTGGCGGTGAATTTTCCTTCGGTGAATTGTTGGCGATGAATTTTCCGTAATACCATGTTAGTTCAATCCCCAAATTTATCTAATAAATCATATTTAAACACCAATTTCAAACCTACAAAAGAAAAATTATAACAAGAATTAAAATAATTATCAAAAATCATCTATTAAAAACAAATTATTTGTAAAGTAGTACACCTTAACACAAGCATTGGATCTTGAAAAAAAATAAACTCTCAAATTACCTCTGAAACAAATGTTGTATTTGAAAAGAAAAAATCTAATTATATTATTATTATTGGCCAAATTAACTTATATATATTAAAAAAAATGTAAAATTAGAAAAGATTGATAATTATTAATAAATGTAAAAATCTTAAATTTATGTTACAATTAACAAGAAATTTCTAAATTCATATAAAAAATAAATTTTGTTCTAAAAGTTAAAAAACAATCATATTCTATTTTTTAAAAAAATTGAATTAATATATTTTTTTATAATAAATATTATAAATAATATATATTAATATAAAGCAATGATAACTATTAGTAAAATTATCAAAATCTTAAATTTATTGTTAAAAATATTTTAAAAATTAGAAAGTACTATATTTTGTCTGTAAAAGATTCTATTTTGAAAAGTAATAACTGTTAGTAAAAAATAATATGAAAATTGTTGTGGAACAAAACCATAGAATGGCAAAGCATAGTGCCATTATCCTTAATGCAATGTTTGAAAAGTTGGAAAAGTACCAATAGGGCTCGCTCATTGTTGACTGGAAGAGGACAAGGATAAAAGCAATGATGAGGACAGAGGAATATCAAAGAGGACCCATGCCAACTTTAAGAGAAAAATCACTAGATGGTCGAGATCTTAAAGAGGGGGATTTAGGAGCTGAGACAGGGAAAATTTTAAAGTCCCAAGTTTAGTTGTTGGCCCTTGCTGGCCTTTTTTTGGTGGCTATTGCTTTGTTATTATGATGTCCTCTCTACAATCTCTCTGTTTTTGGGTTCTTTGATGATTTTTTTCTTTTTTAATTTGTAAAACTTTATATATTTGGTCCATGAAACCCATTTTTCCTCTTTAAAATAACGTAGTAAAATATCAAAATTTTTAAATTTATTGTAATATTTTAAAATTAGAAAATTATATTTTATTTTGAAAAAGATTAAACTAATTTATTTTGTAATAAATATTTTATTATATTTTTTTCTGAGGTGTGATAATAATTCAAAATATATCTCTGGTAATACTCAAAATATAGCCAGTCAAATTATACGATTTAATAAATTTTTAAGTTGTAAAACCCATTTTTTCATATTTTTGTAATAAATATTTTATTCATACATATATATATATATATATATACCCATAATATTTTTTTTACAGTTTGATAATAATTTAAGGTGTCATATCTACAGTGACATACGGTTTAATAAATTTTTAAGTTGTAATATACTATCTAAAATGTAAAAAAAGGGTCACATAGATCATCAAATTCCAGGATGATAGAATAAAACCTTAACATTTGTATTTCCAAATGAACATTATACTATGAAAAAACAATTATACATAGTAGAACATTCTTCAAAACACAAGATCAGAAAACAAATTTTACCTCTTTAAAATTTGTAAAAATTGTTAAACTGAATAATATTAATTTAAAGTTTGTTAATGCTTGACTGAGACGCCAGAAATAAATATATTACTAATTTTAAATTTTTATGCTTTTCTGACCAGCCAGAAATAAATATATAATTAATTTTAATTTTTTATGCTTGACTGACCAGCCAGAATAAATATATAATTAATTTTAAATTTTTATGCTTGACTGACCAGCCAGAATAAATATATAATTAATTTTAAATTTTTATGCTTGACTGATCAGCCAGAAAAAGATATATAATTAATTATTAGTAATTTTAAATTTTTATGCTTGACTGACCAGCCAGAAAAAGATATATAATTAATTTTAAATTAGGATATGCTCCAGTAAACATTAGTCTGACTGTAAGCAAGCCAATTATTTTCTATAAATAATTGGTGCAATTTAAGTTTTCGTTTCTTGAAAGCTTTGAAAATAAACAGTAGGTATATGAGCTATCTTCCCACCTAAGAAACAATTATAACGGGCCCTCACTGGTATCTGCCAGTACGGTGAAAACAAGATTAACCGAATTCCTTGTCACTTTCTTAACGTTTTGCAGGACCTCCCGTGACTTTCATTCTTGAATTTCATTGGCACCGACTAAAGGGATGCCCATTTCTTTAGTTCTATTCATCCTTTCCCAGCACTCGCTCATGCTGTCTGTGATACCCAACTGACTTCAGAGATTAAAGGAAGAGTAAGATGAAGTACAATTCTTTCTCTATTATTCCTTGCAGAGGATCAACTAATCATCCAACCCTCCTCCTTTTGCTGTTTGTAATGATTTTTCGTTCGGTCATATGTAGCTACATAGCGCACACCTGCGATAATTCATCAAGTTTCACCGATGGCAGTACTTATTCCATAAACTTGAATCTAGTTATCAACGATCTGCTTCGTAATGCATCTCAAAGTTCAGGGTTTAACACTTCTTCCCATGGCCAATCTCCCAATAAGGTATATGGTCTGCTGCAGTGTGCAGGAAATATATCGGCAGCGAGATGCTCAAACTGCGTGGTGGAAGCGAATAGGAGTATTCAAGAACGTTGCCCCAACGACATAGGTGGGCTAATATGGTTGGAAGACTGCTTCATGCGCTATCAAAACTCTAATTTCATTTCAACACTAGATACTAATGGAATTATCTTATGGAACCTCGCTAATATAAGCGGGGAGGCTTTCAAGTCCACTACTAGTAGCCTTCTGTCGAATCTGTCAAACAAAGCTTACATCCCTGAAAATAAAGGATTCGCTGCTGGATCAGCCAATTATTCTGCTTCAGGAATGTTATATGGTTTAGTTCAGTGTTGGAGAGATTTATCAATACAAGATTGTAGGTCGTGCCTCCTTAAAGCAACAGCGACTACCAACGATTCTTCAAACCAAGGAGCCCAGGTTCTGTATGGAAGCTGCAAGGTAAGATATGAGATATACCCCTTTCTTGACTCTGATCAGTCGGCCTCTCCCTCCCCTGAGGGATCCACTCCAAATACTTCCACACCTGCGCCTCCTCCTGCTAATGGAACTTCTTCGAAGACATCAAAAAGTACGAGTTTCCTCTCTCTATCTCTCTGGGTTTGTGAATTGGATGCCAAAGTTATAGAGGAATTTTAGATGAATCACCAGTGAGATTTATTATGTTCATAAGTTAGCTTATCTTTTCTTTTTTATCAAATCCGAAAGTGTATTCAGTTCTTTCTATAATTCCTTTAAAATTGAATCGTTATGTCCATCTTTCAGATATCATAGTTCTTAGAGTCACATGATTTGAAGCTATAACCTATATACATATATATACAGATATTTCTTAAAGGAGGATGGGATTTGTTAATAGGAATTGAACTTAGAATTAAATTATCTTCTTTCATATTTAGTACCTTCAAAGTATTGTAAAGCTATAATTCTAATGAATGATTATTGAATCATAATTTACAGAAAAGTCTTCAAAGACAATACCCATAGTTTTAAGCCTTACGGGAGGCGTCATTCTGGCATTAGTTCTTTGTTTTATTGTATTAAGGAAAAGAGTTAAAATGGCTATTTTTGGGAGGTCAACAACTATTACTACCAACAATCAAGGTGCTATTTTTGAAATCTCTTTATAATTTTTAAATTTTTTTATTGTGATTTTATTGTACCAAGTTCACCACATTTAACTTTATTTTGTCATTATTTTTCAATATTGTAGAAAGGCATGGATTTTCTGGAGAATCTGGATTACTTATGCAAGAGCAACAATTTGTCTTCAGCTTAGAAATGCTTGTAGAAGCCACAGAAAACTTTCATGACAAAAATAAGCTTGGAGAGGGAGGCTTTGGTGTGGTATACAAGGTAGGTCAATGGTTCATTTTTTATCTCAACAAATGTTTATTTAAATGGAGAGTTCTAAATTATTATTTTTTGAGCCTTCCAGGGAATAATTAAAGATGGAAATGAGATTGCGGTGAAAAAACTTTCTGTTAAATCAGCACAAGGTAAGAAAGAATTTTTGAATGAAGTTAAACTGGTGGCCAATGTTCAACACCGAAACCTTACGAAGTTATTAGGATGTTGTGCTGAGGGAGATGAGCAGTTGCTTGTATATGAGTATGTTCCCAACAAGAGCTTGGATATATTTCTCTCTGGTAAGTTTTCATTCAACCTCAGTTTGTTTTGGAAAAGATAAAATACTGACAAATGTTTTTTGAAAATTGGGATAACAGATTCAGAGAAGAGTAGAGAGCTAGACTGGGAAAAGCGTTATAACATCATCATTGGAATTGCACGTGGTCTTCTCTACCTTCATGAAGATTCACAATTACGAATCATTCATAGAGATATTAAAGCAAACAATATTTTGCTTGACCACAAACTCAATCCAAAGATAGCTGACTTTGGTTTAGCCAATTTTTTTCCTGAAGACAAAACGTATATTCATATAAGAGTTGCAGGAACATAGTAAGCAAAATAACGATAATGTAATTTGTGTGATTTTAGATTAGATTGATTATTAGTAAGCATATTGATGATTATTTCATTTGTCTTTCTATATTTAAATTAATGATTATTAAGCAATTGAAACTATAAATTTATTTTCTAAATAACTGTAATTATAAATCAATTATTTTTTATTCTAAAATATTTTTATTTTTATGAATAATTTAGAAGTATGAAATAATTTGAAATATATAAAGAAACCATTAACAAAAATTGTTCAATTATTAAATTCTTTTTTCTAATAATTATAAACATTTTATGATTCAAAATTATTTAAATTATATAAACATTTAAAATATAGAATACAAAGAGCTAAAATATGGAATATCCAACCACTCGTCCTATTTTTTAATATTATGTTAATTTTATATAACAAATACTGGCTGTTTAAACATATGTGAGACATATAGTACTATAACAAATACTGGCTGTTTAATGTGGCCTGCATGCCACCTTATATTAGTTCTATGGTCTATCTTGTCTACACTAGTCGTGTCTTAGTTACTCTTTGTCTTGTTAGATGATCTGGTTTGATGGCCTGTTTTGTCTTGATGTGGTTGGACTTTCTGACTTTTATGGCCCTGACTTTTAATATTTTGTTCAAGATCAGATGCCCTTACCCCTGTTTTTTTAATCAAAAACATATATGAAACATGCTCAACAGTTAACCAGACAGTTAATTCGTTACTTTTGGTTCCCTAAACTATAGAAACTTACAAGCTATTTTCTTGTGTTTATTTCGTTGCGAGATACAGTACACACTCTTAATTTATTCTCTTAAATTTTCTCTTCAATCCCTTGCTGTTTGTGGTTCTTTGTAAACATCAGCAATAATTTCAATTTCAATGCAGCGGATATTTAGCTCCAGAGTATGCAATGCTAGGGCAGCTGTCAGTTAAAGTAGACGTTTACAGTTTTGGAGTGTTGCTGCTTGAAATCATCAGTGGAAGGAAAAACAGTGGTATTCATCTTCCGTACGAAATGAGAAACCTGATACAATGGGTAAGAAACTGGAATTCCCACTGCCCATTTTCCCCAACTATCACTTTTCAATGTTAGTAGTCATCCAAACTATTGTGATTTAATGGCATGCGATGCAGGCATGGAAACTATTCAAGCGAGGAAATGCTCTGAATCTTGTAGATTCAAATGCATTCGAAGTCAGTCAGGAGCAGGCCTTAAAATGCATTCATGTTGGCCTTTTGTGCGTACAAGCTGATGCAATACTCCGTCCAGCTATGTCTAATGTTTTTATGATGCTCTCTAACAGTTCACTGACATTGCCAAATTCATCGAATCCTGCTTTTGTAAGTAATACCGAAATCCATGCTTCAACATCCAAATTAAAGTCAATATCAAGCACGGGAGTTGAAGAGTATGAGAAGGGAACATCATCTGAGACAACATCCGGGACGACTACGTCATCTATACCAGGGATTCCTTCTGTAAATGAGACCTCCGTCACTCAAATGCAAGCAAGGTGACCTAGAATAAACACAACTCTCCGTTTGCTCACAATTAACACAATCTTTATTGTTCATAATCAATAAAGATATATTTTTAACCTTTTATCATTAATTTTTTTTCTCTTCTTATAGACACATGAATATACGTAACATAAATATTTTAAAATGAGATATATTATGATTCTTATTATTTCATGCTTCTTATGGAATCCTAAATCCTGTTTGAAAAGTTTTTTTAAGACATCTAATTAGAATATACATCGCACACAGTATTGTTTCTACCCAATACCCATTAGACAAGTGCTTGACCTTCAGCATGATCCTAATCATATAAATGTTTATTTTATTATTCTTTTCTACAACACCCTTTTATTGTGATACATAGCTTACAATAACTATTTTTTCATTTCATGATATATAGAAAGCTAAGAACTCATTTGACTTATATTCTCCACCTCTAACTAATTTGAGCATCTGTATGTGTTAAACAATTTATGTTTTGAACAATTTTGTTTTTCAAACATTGCTTTAAAATTAAATAATATAAAGGATTTTAGAGCTATGGTTAAAAAAAAAATCTTTTTTACAACTGAAATCATCAATAAAAATGTAGAAAATAATTTTTTTTTTTCTAATGGTGGTGTATATTAGTCAATATAAATTAATATGCAAAAATTGTAATTATGTTGTTGTTTCAATTATATTTATGTTAAAAAATGCCATATTTGTTTATACAAAAATAAAACTCCCATGTATTGGTTGGCTCCTTGATTGGTGGAAATCATTTCAATCATAAATTGAATTACTTTTCAAAACTCCCATCCATAAAGACCCTGGATGATAATATGTGTAAACATTAGTAAAAAAGAAGTTCTAGTTCTTTCACTTTTGTAAGTTATGTCTACTTGAACATGATTTTCATTATTTTGAAATAGACCTTATTGACACAAGAAAACATTATATATATATATGCATTGATCTTATCATTTCCCTAGATTTTCACAAGCTCATGTAATATTTATATCATGATCAAACTTATTTTGACGACACTATTTCTTACTTGATAAAATAATAGGCCTATGTCTTCTTGTATTTTTTAGCTTACTGAACTATCAAAAGACTTCACGTGCATTTCTATTCCTTGACTGTCTACTATCCTTGGATAAGGTAACTATCATGATTCATGCTTTGTGTCATTACAACTTTTGTCCGTGATGTTTGAAAACTATCCTTTGGACTATCTAGTGACTTGTTTGTGTATATCTTCATTTCCATTTCTCATTTTGAAACTATCCCATATAGTTGACCTATCAATTATTTTATGGAAGACTATCAAAGTTGTCACTCGTTTCATTTCACCATAGTCTTCCTTTATTTTTCATGACTCTCATGTCAAGGCTAGATAAGTTGACTTTTCTCTTTATAAGGTTTTTCATGCCTCTTTGTAAGCCCAATCATACATAATTTATTCCTATTATGAATTGACAATCCTCTTTGCTATATGCCTATACATCTATTATCATACCTACCATTTCTATTTTCCTCTTTTTCTTGATGGATTATCCTTATATTTATCATCATCCAACCTATAATTGTCATCTCGGGCTTATTCCTTGGCCACTAAAGGCATTCCCATGATGGTTAGCTTATAATTTGCAATCTATATTAGGTGGGTTGCTCTCAACATAGATTACAAGAAATATTAGATAATGGATGTCTAGTACTAGTTAACCATTGTTCTAGTAAAAACAAGGAAATAAACTATAATTATACTATTAAAATCCCATGTGAAGATTAGTCATGTAGCTCTCCCTAAGAATCAACATCTACCTTTAAAGACTAGAATTACTAAAGAATGCATGGATCAAAGCACCATAATAAAATTTGATTGCACTAGAACCTATATCCTTTGAGCAAAATCTAGTAAAATCCCATATGACTTGACGTTGTGCTTGGTTGTTGAGATTTAAAAAAAAAATGGTGGTTTAAGGTGATGTAAGAAATTTAGTGGCACAAACCTTTAGAGATTATCCTCATATTAATCAAAGTAGGGAGTGATATGATCTTTGAGCCCCTTCCTCATGTAAAGAAAACACTGCAACTATATCCCATCACCTTCACTAGATCTATCTTACTCATTGGTTGATGTAATTTCTACTCCTTTTATTGTAGCTAATCTCTAGATAATTGGATTATCTAGATTTGAAGGATCTTTCAATATAGCTACATCACCAACAAATAATATTTTTAAGACTTTCCATTTGATGAATTCATCTTTGTTTTGTTTATCATACTTGTTCCTCTATTCTAGATTACTCAAGCAATAAAAATGTTGCAGAAACAACTTTGAAAGCTTATTTAGCAACAAGAAACTTGTTCTTGTTAGGGTGAACTTTCAAAGAAAGTTTTGTAAATGCTTTCATTACTTTTTTTTGGAAATAATCTATTTCAAGGCCATGTATTTCATAGTAATATTTTATCTTTCTTATATGATGAAAAACCTCTAAAAGCACTTTATTAGCCATGGTCATCGTGAAGTCTACATAATGAGAGAAGAACAAAAGGACACAAAAATCCTAAAAATATCAAGATATTCTAATGAAACTCAAACTTTTCGAGATAAGGGGTATGTGCAAAAATTGAATGTACTTTTCAAACTACTAAGTTCTTTTTTTTTTTTTTTAAAGTCTATTTGGTGAAAAATTTAAATTTCAATGCAGTAATACTTAAATTTTAGGGAAAAAATAAGTAGGTGTCTGTCTGACCACCTTAACCATAATAAAATGATAATATTTTTTTATAATATTTTAGATATAAGTAGAGGACTCATGTCCGGATGTGACATATTTTTTTTATAATTTTTTTCCACGTAAATAATTAATTATGAATTTTTTATTACAAATTTTAAAAAATATAAAAACTCGTATGTCTGACCACCTTAACTTGGTCAAAACTACATGAAATTCAATTTTTAATTTTTTCATCCTATAGTATGTGAAGTATAGAATGTGACCCATATTTTGGATTCAAAAAATATGATATCGTTTGAAAGTTATAGATGCTTTTCAATCAACCTATCAATCAGGACTTTAGTCGTAATTCTAATAGAAAATGAATAATAATTATTTATTAAATTCAAAGTAAAGAATATTTTATATTGGTGGAAATTTGAGAGTCTTCTCTACAAACCCTTTTCGTTTCATCAATTTTGGCTAAAATAAAGTTGTCAGCCACACGGACGAAGTCTAGAAAAATAAGGCGAGTTGTCAAACACGTTTCTTGCATTGACTTCTTAGGATTGGCATGTCCAAGCCAAATACCAAAGCAAGCCCGAGGCTAATCCCTAGGCAATAAATTCTTTTTCAGAAATATCGGATATCTGTTTCAAATTGGATATCCGATTTGGTTTATATATGATTTTAAAAATGTTTTATACTTTATAATATATGATTTA
>VDFB02000017.1:411441691-411479445 GCA_007258455.2 Sequoia sempervirens
ATAAGCCCGAGATGACAATTATAGGTTGGATGATGATAAATATAAGGATAATCCATCAAGAAAAAGAGGAAAATAGAAATGGTAGGTATGATAATAGATGTATAGGCATATAGCAAAGAGGATTGTCAATTCATAATAGGAATAAATTATGTATGATTGGGCTTACAAAGAGGCATGAAAAACCTTATAAAGAGAAAAGTCAACTTATCTAGCCTTGACATGAGAGTCATGAAAAATAAAGGAAGACTATGGTGAAATGAAACGAGTGACAACTTTGATAGTCTTCCATAAAATAATTGATAGGTCAACTATATGGGATAGTTTCAAAATGAGAAATGGAAATGAAGATATACACAAACAAGTCACTAGATAGTCCAAAGGATAGTTTTCAAACATCACGGACAAAAGTTGTAATGACACAAAGCATGAATCATGATAGTTACCTTATCCAAGGATAGTAGACAGTCAAGGAATAGAAATGCACGTGAAGTCTTTTGATAGTTCAGTAAGCTAAAAAATACAAGAAGACATAGGCCTATTATTTTATCAAGTAAGAAATAGTGTCGTCAAAATAAGTTTGATCATGATATAAATATTACATGAGCTTGTGAAAATCTAGGGAAATGATAAGATCAATGCATATATATATATAATGTTTTCTTGTGTCAATAAGGTCTATTTCAAAATAATGAAAATCATGTTCAAGTAGACATAACTTACAAAAGTGAAAGAACTAGAACTTCTTTTTTACTAATGTTTACACATATTATCATCCAGGGTCTTTATGGATGGGAGTTTTGAAAAGTAATTCAATTTATGATTGAAATGATTTCCACCAATCAAGGAGCCAACCAATACATGGGAGTTTTATTTTTGTATAAACAAATATGGCATTTTTTAACATAAATATAATTGAAACAACAACATAATTACAATTTTTGCATATTAATTTATATTGACTAATATACACCACCATTAGAAAAAAAAAAATTATTTTCTACATTTTTATTGATGATTTCAGTTGTAAAAAAGATTTTTTTTTTAACCATAGCTCTAAAATCCTTTATATTATTTAATTTTAAAGCAATGTTTGAAAAACAAAATTGTTCAAAACATAAATTGTTTAACACATACAGATGCTCAAATTAGTTAGAGGTGGAGAATATAAGTCAAATGAGTTCTTAGCTTTCTATATATCATGAAATGAAAAAATAGTTATTGTAAGCTATGTATCACAATAAAAGGGTGTTGTAGAAAAGAATAATAAAATAAACATTTATATGATTAGGATCATGCTGAAGGTCAAGCACTTGTCTAATGGGTATTGGGTAGAAACAATACTGTGTGCGATGTATATTCTAATTAGATGTCTTAAAAAAACTTTTCAAACAGGATTTAGGATTCCATAAGAAGCATGAAATAATAAGAATCATAATATATCTCATTTTAAAATATTTATGTTACGTATATTCATGTGTCTATAAGAAGAGAAAAAAAATTAATGATAAAAGGTTAAAAATATATCTTTATTGATTATGAACAATAAAGATTGTGTTAATTGTGAGCAAACGGAGAGTTGTGTTTATTCTAGGTCACCTTGCTTGCATTTGAGTGACGGAGGTCTCATTTACAGAAGGAATCCCTGGTATAGATGACGTAGTCGTCCCGGATGTTGTCTCAGATGATGTTCCCTTCTCATACTCTTCAACTCCCGTGCTTGATATTGACTTTAATTTGGATGTTGAAGCATGGATTTCGGTATTACTTACAAAAGCAGGATTCGATGAATTTGGCAATGTCAGTGAACTGTTAGAGAGCATCATAAAAACATTAGACATAGCTGGACGGAGTATTGCATCAGCTTGTACGCACAAAAGGCCAACATGAATGCATTTTAAGGCCTGCTCCTGACTGACTTCGAATGCATTTGAATCTACAAGATTCAGAGCATTTCCTCGCTTGAATAGTTTCCATGCCTGCATCGCATGCCATTAAATCACAATAGTTTGGATGACTACTGACATTGAAAAGTGATAGTTGGGGAAAATGGGCAGTGGGAATTCCAGTTTCTTACCCATTGTATCAGGTTTCGCATTTCGTACGGAAGATGAATATCACTGTTTTTCCTTCCACTGATGATTTCAAGCAGCAACACTCCAAAACTGTAAACGTCTACTTTAACCATGAATAAAACAGGCCATCAGACCAGATCATCTAACAAGACAAAGAATAACTAAGACACGACACGTGTAGACAAGATATACAATAGAACTAATATAAGGTGGCATGCAGGCCACATTAAACAGCCAGTATTTGTTATATAAAATTAACATAATATTAAAAAGAGGACGAGCGGTTGGATATTCCATATTTTAGCTCTTTGTATTCTATGTTTTAAATGTTTATATAATTTAAATAATTTTGAATCATTAAATTTCTATAATTATTAGAAACAAAAATTTAATGATTGAACAATTTATGTTGATGGTTTCTTTATACATTTCAAATTATTTCAAACTTCTAAATTATTCATAAAATGAAAAATATTTTAAAATAAAAAATAATTGATTTATAATTGCAGTTATTTAGAAAATAAATTTATAGTTTCAATTGCTTGATAATCATTAATTTAAATCTAGAAAGACATAAATGAAATAATCATCAATATGCTTACTAATAATCAATCTAATCTGAAATCACACAAATTACATTATCATTATTTTGCTTACTATGTTCCTGCAACTCTTGTATGAATATACGTTTTGTCTTCAGGAAAAAATTTGGCTAAACCAAAGTCAGCTATCTTTGGATTGAGTTTGTGGTCAAGCAAAATATTGTTTGCTTTAATATCTCTATGAATGATTTGTAATTGTGAATCTTCATGAAGGTAGAGAAGACCACGTGCAATTCCAATGATGATGTTATAATGCTTTTCCCAGTCTAGCTCTCTACTCTTCTCTGAATCTGTTATCCCAATTTTCAAAAACATTTGTCAGTATTTTATCTTTTCCAAAACAAACTGAGGTTGAATGAAAACTTACCAAAGAGAAATATATCCAAGCTCTTGTTGGGAACATACTCATATACAAGCAACCGCTCATCTCCCTCAGCACAACATCCTAATAACTTCGTAAGGTTTTGGTGTTGAACATTGGCCACCAGTTTAACTTCATTCAAAAATTCTTTCTTACCTTGTGCTGATTTAACAGAAAGTTTTTTCACCGCAATCTCATTTCCATCTTTAGTTATTCCCTGGAATGCTCAGAAAAATATATATTTAGAACTCTCCATTTAAATAAACATTTGTTGAGATAAAAAATGAACCATTGACCTACCTTGTATACCACACCAAAGCCTCCCTCTCCAAGCTTATTTTTATCATGAAAGTTTTCTGTGGCTTCTACAAGCATTTCTAAGCTGAAGACAAATTGTTGCTCTTGCATAAGTAATCCAGATTCTCCAGAAAATCCATGCCTTTCTACAATATTGAAAAATAATGACAAAATAAAGTTAAATGTGGAGAACTTGGTACAATAAAATCACAATAAAAAAATTTAAAAATTAAAAAGAGATTTCAAAAATAGCACCTTGATTGTTGGTAGTAATAGTTGTTGACCTCCCAAAAATAGCCATTTTAACTCTTTTCCTTAATACAATAAAACAAAGAACTAATGCCAGAATGACGCCTCCCGTAAGGCTTAAAACTATGGGTATTGTCTTTGAAGACTTTTCTGTAAATTATGATTCAATAATCATTCATTAGAATTATAGCTTTACAATACTTTGAAGGTACTAAATATGAAAGAAGATAATTTAATTCTAAGTTCAATTCCTATTAACAAATCCCATCCTCCTTTAAGAAATATCTGTATATATATGTATATAGGTTATAGCTTCAAATCATGTGACTCTAAGAACTATGATATCTGAAAGATGGACATAACGATTCAATTTTAAAGGAATTATAGAAAGAACTGAATACACTTTCGGATTTGATAAAAAAGAAAAGATAAGCTAACTTATGAACATAATAAATCTCACTGGTGATTCATCTAAAATTCCTCTATAACTTTGGCATCCAATTCACAAACCCAGAGAGATAGAGAGAGGAAACTCGTACTTTTTGATGTCTTCGAAGAAGTTCCATTAGCAGGAGGAGGCGCAGGTGTGGAAGTATTTGGAGTGGATCCCTCAGGGGAGGGAGAGGCCGACTGATCAGAGTCAAGAAAGGGGTATATCTCGTATCTTACCTTGCAGCTTCCATACAGAACCTGGGCTCCTTGGTTTGAAGAATCGTTGGTAGTCGCTGTTGCTTTAAGGAGGCACGACCTACAATCTTGTATTGATAAATCTCTCCAACACTGAACTAAACCATATAACATTCCTGAAGCAGAATAATTGGCTGAGCCAGCAGCGAATCCTTTATTTTCAGGGATGTAAGCTTTGTTTGACAGATTCGACAGAAGGCTACTAGTTGTGGACTTGAAAGCCTCCCCGCTTATATTAGCGAGGTTCCATAAGATAATTCCATTAGTATCTAGTGTTGAAATGAAATTAGAGTTTTGATAGCGCATGAAGCAGTCTTCCAACCATATTAGCCCACCTATGTCGTTGGGGCAACGTTCTTGAATACTCCTATTCGCTTCCACCACGCAGTTTGAGCATCTCGCTGCCGATATATTTCCTGCACACTGCAGCAGACCATATACCTTATTGGGAGATTGGCCATGGGAAGAAGTGTTAAACCCTGAACTTTGAGATGCATTACGAAGCAGATCGTTGATAACTAGATTCAAGTTTATGGAATAAGTACTGCCATCGGTGAAACTTGATGAATTATCGCAGGTGTGCGCTATGTAGCTACATATGACCGAACGAAAAATCATTACAAACAGCAAAAGGAGGAGGGTTGGATGATTAGTTGATCCTCTGCAAGGAATAATAGAGAAAGAATTGTACTTCATCTTACTCTTCCTTTAATCTCTGAAGTCAGTTGGGTATCACAGACAGCATGAGCGAGTGCTGGGAAAGGATGAATAGAACTAAAGAAATGGGCATCCCTTTAGTCGGTGCCAATGAAATTCAAGAATGAAAGTCACGGGAGGTCCTGCAAAACGTTAAGAAAGTGACAAGGAATTCGGTTAATCTTGTTTTCACCGTACTGGCAGATACCAGTGAGGGCCCGTTATAATTGTTTCTTAGGTGGGAAGATAGCTCATATACCTACTGTTTATTTTCAAAGCTTTCAAGAAACGAAAACTTAAATTGCACCAATTATTTATAGAAAATAATTGGCTTGCTTACAGTCAGACTAATGTTTACTGGAGCATATCCTAATTTAAAATTAATTATATATCTTTTTCTGGCTGGTCAGTCAAGCATAAAAATTTAAAATTACTAATAATTAATTATATATCTTTTTCTGGCTGATCAGTCAAGCATAAAAATTTAAAATTAATTATATATTTATTCTGGCTGGTCAGTCAAGCATAAAAATTTAAAATTAATTATATATTTATTCTGGCTGGTCAGTCAAGCATAAAAAATTAAAATTAATTATATATTTATTTCTGGCTGGTCAGAAAAGCATAAAAATTTAAAATTAGTAATATATTTATTTCTGGCGTCTCAGTCAAGCATTAACAAACTTTAAATTAATATTATTCAGTTTAACAATTTTTACAAATTTTAAAGAGGTAAAATTTGTTTTCTGATCTTGTGTTTTGAAGAATGTTCTACTATGTATAATTGTTTTTTCATAGTATAATGTTCATTTGGAAATACAAATGTTAAGGTTTTATTCTATCATCCTGGAATTTGATGATCTATGTGACCCTTTTTTTACATTTTAGATAGTATATTACAACTTAAAAATTTATTAAACCGTATGTCACTGTAGATATGACACCTTAAATTATTATCAAACTGTAAAAAAAATATTATGGGTATATATATATATATATATATGTATGAATAAAATATTTATTACAAAAATATGAAAAAATGGGTTTTACAACTTAAAAATTTATTAAATCGTATAATTTGACTGGCTATATTTTTATGTTACTGTAGATATGACACTTTAAATTATTATCAAACTGTAAAAAAAATATTATAGACATATATATATATATGTATGAATAAAATATTTATTACAAAAATATAAATTAGTTTAGAATCTTCTCAAAAATAAAATATAATTCTTTCTAATTTTTAAAATATTTTTTACAATAAATTTAAAATTTTGACATTTTTACTAACAGTTATTTTTGAAAGAGGAAAAAATGGGTTTTACAAGGACTCGAAACCACAAAGTTTACAAACAAAAAAAAAAAATCATCAAAGAACCCAAAAACAGAGAGATTGTAGAGAGGACATCATAATAACAAAGCAATAGCCACCAAAAAAAGCCCAGTAAGGGCCAACAACTAAACTTGGGACTTTAAAATTTTCCTTGTCTCAGCTCTAAATCCCCCTCTTTAAGATCTGGACCATCTAGGGAGTAGGAGGCACTTTTCTCTTAAAGTTGGCACGGGTTCTCTTCGATATTCATTGGTCCTCATCATTGCTTTTATCCTTGTCCTCTTCCAGTCAACAACCAGCGAGCCCTATTGGTACTTTTCCAACTTTTCAAACATTGCATTAAGGATAATGGCATTGTGCTTTGCCATTCTATGGTTTTGTTTCACAACAATTTTCATATTATTTTTTACTAACAGTTATTACTTTTCAAAATAGAATCTTTTACAGACAAAATATAGTACTTTCTAATTTTTAAAATATTTTTAACAATAAATTTAAGATTTTGATAATTTTACTAATAGTTATCATTGCTCTATATTAATATATATTATTTATAATATTTATTATAAAAAAAAATATTAATTCAATTTTTTTAAAAATAGAATATGATTGTTATTAAACTTTTAGAACAAAATTTATTTTTTATATGAATTTAGAAATTTCTTGTTAATTGTAACATAAATCTAAGATTTTTACATTTACTAATAATTATCAATCATTTCTAATTTTACATTTATCCAATGTTTGTGTTACAGGTAATTGATTTTTACAAATAATTTATGTTTTTAGATAGATGAATTTTATGATTAAATTATTTTTAATTTTATACAATTTTTTCTTTGTAGGTTTGAAATTGGTGTTTAAATATGATTTTAGATAGATAAATTTGGGGATTGAACTAACATTTGTGTTATAGGTAATTGGATTTTACAATTTATGTTTTTCATAAAACGTCAAATAATAGACATTTAAATGATCAAACTATCACAAAATTTTCATATGACAGTAGGGGTGGCCGTCAAATTCCTGATCATCATTTTCCAAACTGTTTTTCTATGTTCACAACTGAAGAGAGTTCTCAAAGAAAACTTGAAAATCATCAATCATTTGGACAAGATTAAATGGAAAATCCTACAACTGAACAAAGATGATGTAATATGCTCCAAAAAAACTACAACATATGTTGAAATTTAGAATGGGAATATGACAAAACCTACATCTACTCATTTTTGATGTAATTTGTTTTAATCAGTGACTACTGTTCTATTGGGTAGATTAGGTCTGTTGATTTTGAACTGTTAAACTGTTGTAATGTTTCTCTCCCTCTTGACAGCCCGTAGATTGCTTTTTTTTATTGAATTATCTATAAAAATTATAATAATAGTACGAAAAATTTAATATTAACAATAATAAACATAGGTTAATAATTAATTGTCACTAGATTGAAAATTAAGACCTTAAAATATGAACGTGTCTAGGTAGTGCTCAAACAGCCGGAACTGGGTAGCTATAAGTTCGAGGAAGTTGGCCTGGAATTTGACTGATCTTGTATCCAGAGTTCCAACATTTCTGTGTATAGCGATTGTATGGGTAGAGGGAGGGCCCATTAAAATTGTGATTCTTTAGTTAGAGAGGGGTCCAGCTTATTATTTATTTGGAAAATAACATTTAAAATTTGAAAATAATAACACAGCTAGAAAATCAATCCCCACTGGAAAGAAACTGACAAATTAGTCGTGTTTCTCGAAATTTTGTTTTCCTTATCTTCTCAATTGTCCTGTGCATGTTTCGAATAACGAGGATTTGATTGGACTCGAGTCTCCTTTTTATGGAAATAAATTATCTATTGAATATTATAATACTCAAACTCGTATAAGGTATATAAAATAGTTTATTATATGTAAATTGTTAAATGAATTAATCTAATATTAGCGTTTATTTTTAAGATTTGTATTTGATTTATATTTTTATCAGTTTATTATTGAGGGTGGATTTATAATTGTGCAAATGATATTGGCTAGATGTATGCAATAAAAATGATTAGAGGTATTGTAAATCTCAAATTCAAAATTAATATTTATTCTTATTATGCTATCTTGTCATTATGAGTTGGCTTCAAGAATGATAGATTTGGATTCCCTGTTAAGGTTTTGTATGTAAAGATAAAGTTTAACTCATTTGGCAAATCTAGCGAATACATGAAATGAACACCTCTTGCACACACTAGCAAGCATTAACAAAAATTATCCAATGACATCAACACCATCATCATTTGAGGGGGCACAACATGAGCACTTGTCCTTAATCATTCTCAAAGTTTGTGACTCAATAGCTTTATAGTGTTTCAGAAAAGGGAGATATTATTCTTATTACATGAGACTCCCAACCATATAACCAATTCTTTTCTTTCTTAATGTAGCTTTAAAATACAGGTAAATTGTTTCCAAGGTTTGGAACTATCATAGCTTATATTCACACAAAAGGCTCTCTCTCTCTCTCTATATATATATATATATATTAGAGTTGATCAAGGAAAATTCATATTTGCAAAAGTGAATCAAGGAGAGAAATAGAAAGTTATTAATTTTGATACACTAGAGTAATATATCTAAATCTTCTAATGTGACAATAGATTTATTTGGAAACCAAGTAAAATTAGATTCTAAATCAAGTTATGTGCTAAGAACCTTTTTTTGTTTATTTAATGTTTTAACATTTATGTAGCATATTCATTAGGCACAACTTTCACTCATAGGATATGTGCTTATCAATTCTTATTTAATTTCTTCATCTTAACACTTATGTATTCAATTGGTTTATCTTAATATTTTGGTATTCATAATTTTTTATTTTTATACTTTTTTTTGTTAACATACATAGTCATACACTCCTTAGGATTTAATCTTGGGGCTATTGATTTTTGGGTTTATAAATTTGAGTCTTTTCTAATTTTTTGAACTTCATGTCACTTCTAATTATTACCATGGATTCATTCATATGCATTAATTATAAATTCTTTTTTTACTTATGACACCATGAGTAATTGTTACATCTCAATGATATTAAAATTTACCATTAGTTTCATGAGGTTAGTTACTAGTTTGATGCATTACATGATGCCTATATACATGTTTAATACTAGCACTTGCACCAGGAGGGGTGCAAGGGTTACACCAATAGAAAACTATTTTCTTATAATGAAATGAAGGAAATATTTGTAGAATGTTTAATTTTAAAAAATAAATTACAGTAGCAACATAGAATAGTTTTTCTTTTGCAATTGGTATATTTAGTAACACATTGTACCACTATTTATAGAGTGGGTAGTTTTCTATTTATAAGAATGTCAGTGGCAGTGGTCCAAAGATCTAGTGTTGTAGCATGGTAGAGATTATATTTAAAAAATCTTCAATTTGTGGATGAAAAGGGTAGGGGAAATGAGAGTTTGCAAGTGATGTGCATATTAGATTCAATTTTAGAATGGCAACATAATGTTTAGTAAGATCAATAATGTTTAATGGTCATCGATATAATTTAGTTTCATGGTTTGCTGGTTGTTTGGATTCATTAATTTTTGTTATCAATCAACTTGTTAATAGATGCAGTTGTCTTACAATTTAGTTCTCAATCTGTGAGATAACATGCGTGTGTGCCTAGTTTGGTTTCAAATTTGATATTTCATCTTCGTGTTGCCCAATGGATGCTCTTCTTCTTTCCCACAAGTGGAAAAGCCCATGCAAGTCCTCAAAAACAATTCAAAACTTATTTTTGAGTAATTCACAACCTATCTATTTTAAAAACTTATTTTTGAGTAATTCACTGCCTATCTATTTTATTAACACCAGGTCCTTTAGCATGCATAACAAAACCATGACTTCATTTAACAAATAACAAAATAATTGTTTTAGAAAATAAAACAAAAATACATAAATGATGAGGGCAACTGATCTGATTCCTTCATGGTTTGTTGGCAATATACCCCTACCATATGAACCATTAGATGGCAATATTCAGCCAGAGTAATAATTTATGCAGATGGGAAAGGCTACAAGTAGCCCAGTGCTTAAGAAGAGAACATCTCACTAGTTCCTATACCATTGATCGCCATGACTTGTAGCACGTTGAACTTCAGGAAACCTAAATATGAATTTGGCTTTCTTTAAATATGTATATGTCAAAGGGTCATAAATGCAGGTGGTAGGCCATTTAAGAAGCAACAAGAAGTTACCACTCCCTTGATGACTCCTTACCCCACAAAAAAGTAATCATAAGAAGCAACAAGTTGCCACCTGATTGGCCCCAAGCCAACCGTTGTTCCCACCACCAGACACTAATCATGAGAAGATAGTAGCACATTACAATCTTTTCATCCACAATTATAGGCCATAGCATACTGCTTGAACACGATGCTCAAAGGAGATCTAAACAACAAGTTTTCAATACGCCAACTGGCAATGTAAAGACATTACATAGATCACATATTTGAAAAAAATATTACAACCAAAAGAACTATTTAAAGGAATGCATTTTGATTTTTCATTTCATACACATCTGAGGAGAAAAGGCACCCCTTCAAAATCAAGTGTGCAGAAGGATTGCATGAAACCAATTTTAGACATAAAAATCAATATCATAGATGAAGATTGTATGATGAAAATTTTTAGTGCTGAGAATACCGTTGAAAGAATTTCCACACAATCTAACTAAATTTGATGTTGCAGTTACCTTCCAGGGCCAAATATATGAGAACATTTTATTTATCAATATTGGTTTTGAGATCCACACAAATAGCAATCACAATTTGATTAATAGAAAGATTCAGTTGCTTTTAACAAGTTCAAAGTCTCAGAAATTATTTCACATTTATATAAAGGTTTACTAACTATATGACCAATTTATGTATAATATAAAATGTATTCCTAAAGCTTCACAATTATACAAGGTTTCGGTGCCAAATAAACAAATGTAAAAATTTGGCTATGTTGCAATCTCAAATTCAGAGTGCAGAAGGAATTGTAATGCCATTTAAATCAGTAATCCAATGAACTTGTCTCTTCAAACATGTACATGTTAAGTCAATTTTCTCATACTTCATTAGCTGCACTGTAATTTGGGTAAATTGGCCTTCAGTCTACTAAATATCGGTTCATTATTTGAGATACTTCTTCAAGAAATGTTGCCTCACTAGACAATAAAAGGATTGCCTCTTGAGCTTCCTCCATGATATTCTCAATGTCCGATGGCTTGTTGGGAGACTCCCTACACATGATGAGGGCAATCTCATAGGGGGTCAAACCTACAGCTGCACTCTTCTTCAACAACATAGTAGAAACATGAAGCACATAAGAACATTCAAGAGATAAATTCTAGCCATGAAACCTTAGCAGTTCAATATCTTTGTTGGCATCCAAGGACTCTTATGTAATTCAGAGTCTTGGGCTTATAAGGTTGTCAGTCCTGACTCTAGTACAACAATTCAAAAGTGCAATCTTCAAACTGCAATAGGAACAATGGAAAGTTGTGAACATCATAATATTAAACAAGCATACAACAAGCTTTTATGTGAAACACTGAAAACAAAACAATAAGAAAGCAATGAAGCTGGGCTTTCAAACAAGGAAGTCTTGGTTATCAAAGTTTCATGGTTGCAAGAATTGATAAGAAGGGTTGGATTGAAAGAAATCATCCAGGAAAAAGAAAAAATCAATATTTGAAGCTCCATATGGTTTCATGTAAGACTTTCAAATCCTTTTTGAGAAGCAATTTTGTGAAAAAAGAAAGAAGGAAAACAAGAAATCTACTTAGCCGAGCTTTCAAACAAGAAATTTTTAGTTAAACAAGTTTCATGCTCTTTAGGTACATAAGAAAGGATTGAATTTTTTTAAAAAGACGGGATAAAATATGTCTGGATCAACATAAAGAAAAACTATAATTTGAGACTCTCAATGGACTGCACGTAGGAGTTCCAAATCCTTGTAGGCAATCAGTTAAATTTAATAGAAGTATTCCTCAAAAGCACAGATAATGGAATAAGCCACACTAGTGTGGAGATGATTCATAAATAAACAGTATTGCACAAACTTAAAAAGTTAAAAGAAAACTTACTTTATCTAGAAGACGATATCCATGATCAATGGGAAAAAGCCGGATTGATGATTCCTCTCCTTTGCAAACCAAGATGTTCCCACCATGCCTATCTGTGTTTGCCAAATGTATGTCCAACATAGTAATCTTGTGTACCTCATCCACAGGAAATGCAGCTGGACCCATATCTTCCCAGCTATCCACAAACTTTTGTAGAGAACCCATCTTTGATTCTTTACGTGACCTATCAAAACCTGTAGCTAGATGAAATGCGCTATGAGAGCACTGAATCATCATTGTCAGAGGTACTCCTGCAAAGCCTATTTCATCACTACCCATTGATCGAGGTCCACTGGCAGGATGGTCAAGTATATAGGCTGCAATCTCCCTGTAAGCACACTCGCCTACTCTAGTACCTTTCTTCAAACCCTTACCATTCAAGGATATAGGTAAGCCTCTAGGATTGTTTACAGCCATGGGTTCCTTGTCAATTGGCTTGAACACACCAATGATTTTGGTTCCTGTCGATTCTTGCATAAAGTGTCCACCTCCGGACCCCTCTTTGGACATAATAGGACACCATCCATGCTCCAAGTCTTCTCTCATGACTTTGATCATGTCTTGGAGAGTAGGAGACAGTTTATGCCTGGAGCTGGCCTTTACAGGCTCTAAGAGATATTGACATATTGGAAGCCCTCTTACAAGAGTCTAATATTCTATTAGACTATCATGATAATTACTTCATTTCTCATGCAATAGCTTATGTCTGCATTGAAGGCTTTTCAGAGAAAAAGGAAACTCCTCCTTCACAGGGCTTAGGACAAACCCAGAGGTCACCATTCTTTCCAAAAATGGTAAAATAACCCATGGTAATTTGTAAAGATTGGTAGGATTCCTGCATCCCACACTTCAGATTTGTATTCAGGTTTTGTATCAAAGACCTTTCAGATGCATGCTTCTAAGTTCAGTATGAAACAGTTATTTCAATGAAAATATATTGAAGTTTTAAGGACATCAGAATAGTTGAATTGACATTGGTTAAAGTCCCCTTTGTCCTATGTGAAAATTGATAGGGCTTCTCCTTTTAATGCTTTAAACTAATTCTGGGCTTCTCTATCCGAGTCTGATATAGATGGGGATAACATATAATTTTAGAGACTTCGTCAGAGATGCATGTTGTAAAAAATCTACAGATAATAATGCCTTCATTGCATTACACATCATTGGAATTTCATTGCTAGGAGGAAATGAAGAACCATGGTTTCTGTAGACACCCAAAATTGTCCTCTTGCAACACCTGTCTTGGCATTACATCATTTAGGCATCTTGTAGCACGCTCGGCCCTAGGTACCCATTTCATCATTTATTTAATTAAGCATCATTTATTTAATTAAATAAATTTTATTTATTTAATTAAATTCATATTCATAATCCATTCATTCTTCTAATATTAATTAAATAATTTATATTATTTAATTAATGAAATCATAAATTCAATGTTAATTAAATAAATCCAAAATTTATTTAATTAATAAAATCCTAAAAGATCTTGTCGCTTTCTTTCCAAAATTGAAACTCGTGTGCATTTAATTAATTTATTTAATTAGATAATTCATCAATTATCTTCTCATCTTTTTCAAGATTTATTTCCTTTAAAACAGGAAATGAAATCTTCCCATCTTTTCTTGAAATCTTATCTCATCTCGTTGTATTTCCTCTTTTGTCAAAAATCAAATCCTTGTCGAATCTTGTCAAATCTTATCTTCGTCAACGTCACGGCTCTATAAATACGGCCTCTTGCAATCCATTTAGGGGGTTGATTCATCTAGCATCTAGACTCTGTCAAAATCAGTCTTCTGTCTCTATCTTTCTCTCCATTTTTCATTGTCATTGTCAAGTCGTTATGCTGCAGGAATGAGCACTCAACATTCCTCCATTGTCAACCCTTCAAAATATCGCATTCTCATGCAGGTGGAGAAGAGAAATGGAGATAAATCGAATTAGTGCAGAGATTGGTTTGCATTTGTGTTGTTTATTGTGATTTTCGTATTATTTTGTACTCTATTGTGCTTGATAGGATCTAAGTAGATTATTGTTTTCAATACTCTAAATCTGCTGATTTTTACCCTATCTAAATTTGGTGAACCTAACGTGAATCCTTTGATATAGCTTGCCTTTTGCAGGTTTTATTGACATTTTATTGCAGATCTGCCAGTTTTTGGACAAAACTGTAGGTTTTACAAAGTTCTTCGTATCTTCTACACAACTTCGAATTTTTTTACAATATTTTTACAAAATCTTGTACATCATTTCAAGAGGCTACAATAAAACAATCAAGGGCTTATGATCATTTTTGTGGAAGTTATTTTGATTTTAATTATTTTCATAAAATTGATTTTCTGGCCACAAATCGATGAATTTTTCAGAAATTTTTACATTTTTGGAAAGCTCATGACATTCTATTTGGGGTATATATTTTACAGATTTAGTTTGGAGGTCAAATACAATATGAAACAATTCGATCTTTGTTTTCTATATGGTTTTCACAAATCCGCATTTCTGAGAGCGAAACAGGAAATTTTTCTTACTTCTTTATATTTCTGGAAAGCTCTCAGAAAATTAGTAGGGGTCCCTTCTTTGATTTTTCATTTTTCAGATCAAAAAAATTGTCAAATACTAAAATCTAATTTGGCTATGTCAAAAGTATCTGAAATTGAAATTTTCTGATGAACTTGTCTTTTTCTTGTCTTTTTCTTGTCTTTTTCTTTTCTTTTTCTTTTCTTTGGCTGCATTATAATATTGTTTTTTGATCTTGTAGGTGATCATAAGAAGCTATAGTAGCAGCAATATCAGTCATAGATAGAAGATTGGAAAGCAAAAACTTCCAGGTGCACTCGTTTAATCTTTCACCTCTTAATCGTTGTTTGCAAACACATTTGGATTTGGGGTTCTTAAAATGAATATTGTCTTCAATCACATATTGAAAATCGGGTCTAAAATTAACCACTGTCTTCATACACATTTGATTTGGGATCTAAAAAGAACAACTGCTTGAATTTTTTTACACACATTTCATTTCTAAGGGAAATTAATCTTTGCGAGTGTGAATCAAGTGTGTGTCCAAAACACCTCACTTGATTTGCTTTTGTCATACCCTTCATACGAGGCCTACTTGGAGCACACACCCCTCCAAGGGACGACCTCAATAGAGTGTGAATCCAAAGACACGCTCATTTGGGAGTTGAAATCTTGTCACTCTGAGCTAAGCCCCAAAGAACTTTATACCTTTGGGAAGTGAAGGTGAAGGGTGGGTTACCCCTTTCTCCCGACTTATTGGCAGGATTTTTCTTTCAAATTATACCTAGTCAACCTTGTGAAAACTCACTTGAGACTTAATTGGCCATACCCCACTTGACTAGTCATAAGGCTTGTTGTTGTGTATTCAAGTGTTTGCTTAATCATAACATCTAATCTTGGAAGACAAACTTATCATTGTGCTTGGTGTGTGTGTTCATGCATTTACATGTGAGATCTTGTGTTTGATATTTCCCAAGTCAAACTTCCAATAAAATTTTTCCACATCATCCAAGTCATCCAATCTTGTCATTCCACATCATATCCTAATCATCATTATCTCTTTAATCCAATCAACATCACTTTACACCATGACAACATTTGAAGACATAGCACTAGAGCTTATTCACATGCTTCATGAAGCTCAAACAAGCCAATCACCTTTAAAACAACAAATCATTCAAAGAGTCCATGACATGCTCAAACAACTTAAAAAAAACCAATCACCTCAAATGCAACAATTCATAGCACAAATCCAATACCTCATAGCCAATGGTCAAGTCCAACAAGCACATTATCTAGTCCAATCACCACATCAACACATTTCACATCAATCCTATGTGTCACCTACATCATCATATCAACCTCATCCATCCACATATCAACTTTCCCCTTCATCAACCTATCACAACTCTTCCAATGTCAACCCTTATCCACATCAATCAACCTTCAACAGTCATTATCCTATTCAACCCCTTCATCATCATCACAACAACAAATCATATCACAAGTCCAAACATCATTTCAACCTCAACACATTCAACCCCAATCCTATGTGTCACCTTCATCATCATGCCAACCTAACCCATTTACCTATCACGTCAATGCCACATCAACATGTCCACCCATATCACAACAAGAACGTAGCTTCACAAGTCCACCTTGGCAACAACATCAAGATCCTTTAAGTCTTAATGCCGCCTTTGACAAGGGGAACACCAATCTAGTCCATGCACCCTTACCACCATCCAATCAAATTCCTATCCTTATTCCACCATGTCCTAGTCCTAATCCATTGGCATCTCCACCTTCTAACCCATCAAACTCTTCATTACCCCCACCATCATCTAATCCTCCATCAAATCAAGGCCTTACATTTAGATATTTAAAACATAAATTGATGGCATTACATAAATTCACCAATCCACTTACAAAGGATGTGACCCAAGGGCTACAAGCAAGGAATCAATTTCCACCATGTCATTCAATACATATACTTGAACATACAAAAGAATCCTCAAATATCATGCCAAGTCCTTCAAGTCAACCATGTCATCCTCAACCCCTTGAGCCAAGTCAAGAGTCTCCCCTCATAAGTCCAAGTCAATCTCCATCATGTCTCCATGTTGTTGACCATCTAGAACATGTTGAGCCTATTCAAGAGTCATCCCCTTGCAATTCCATTCAAGCAACCCAAGATGTATGTCAAGAATCTACTCCCAAGCATGTGGAAACATCAGGCCCTAGTCCTAATCAAGATCAAATCACTTTCATCCAACCTATCCATAATGTATATATTTTCTATGATCAAGATATTACCTATGAAGAAGCTATTTATGAGCAACTTGATCCTATACCCATCCATGAGAAAGACATCCAAAATACGCCTACCCTTGACAAAGATTTCAATCCCAATTATATCATCCACGACAACCCCATCTTTGACCAAGACCCTACCATTGACCAAGAAGCCCAAAATGATCCACTCCTTGACTGTTATGTCATTCATGATCCCACCCAAACCCCATCAAGATCCACTTTCCTTGATGAGACACTTGCCTCCCAAGCTAGTATAGAAGATCAAACCAATAATGTGGATCTAAATGAACATACTCAAGATCCTTTAAATCCTCCATCATCCACTATCGACCCCATTGCAAGTCCTCCATCATATCCACTTGGTCTTTTCAATAAGGAACTAATGTCTAGTGTTCCACCTACACCTAGTCCCATTGTCCATCGCATACCCCAAGGACACCAATCTCAAGATGTTGGTACTTCCTCCATGCATCCCAAGTCCACTTTTCACCACAAGCCTTATCATATTCCCAAAACATACATTGCCATTCCATCTCCATTATCCTACAAGTGTCAAAAGCATGTGACCATACACCTTCCACCATCAACTTTGCCACCATTGCTTCCAACACCTAATATTCCAATCATTCATAAATACCCTAAATATCCTAGTCATGACCAACAAATGCACACATTGTGTAAACATAAAGCTTCCACTCATTCCAACCACCCCATGGGATTCAAAAATAAAAATTTGGATGCCTCTATTTATAAAGTCAAAAATTCTAAAGGTCTTAATGCCTTAGAATACAATTTCAAAAAGTCAAATCCAAGTACATCTAAAAAGCTATATAAGCCCATACCTTCAAAAGAAAAGTCTAAAAACAAAATGGTTTGGGTACCTAAGCAAAAAGAAATCAAGTCAATCGAGGCATCTACGTCACAAAAATCCCAACCATCCCCTCCCATCCAAAATACACATTCCATCCAAAAATATCAAATTTCAAAAACCCACAAGCCCAATAAAAGTCATAAAAATACTAAGTCTATGTGGGTATCTAAAGCACTTCATCACCCATCTCCTAAGCAAACATCTCCATTGCTTCCTACACCACCTTCCCATCAAAAGCTTCAACGTTTATCACAGTGTGTGCAACCATTGGTCATGGTTCCCTTCCATCTCACAACAAATCCACATAACTCCTTCAACTCATCCTTCACTCATTATCCTACATATCTCCCCCATCATCTTCCTATGGTCCATGCTTTTGGCTAAGCCTCCCCATTCATCTTTTGCAAAAGTCCCATATAATCCCTATCATCTTCCCGACATAATCTACATCATAATCCATTATTGTCCTCCATAATCCACATCATAATCCATCACCTACCTACTCCATCTCCCTTTCATGTCATCCCTTACCAACATCTATGAGTATAATGACATTTGACATGGTCCATGCAATGACAGCTATCCTTGTGGGACTATCACCTTTCATGCAACTAGACACTTGAGTCCCTCCTATCTACAAGTCAAAAAGTCAAAAAGTCAAAATAAAAAGACAAGTAAAAAAATAAAAGTAAAGAGAAATCCCTTCGTCCAACGATGAAAATTTGGTAAACAGGCGCCTTGGATAAGTACCATGATGAAAACCTGGCAAACAGGCATCATGTGTAGGTTTATCTTCTATGTCACTTACACTTGGGGGCACAATGTCTTATCTTTCCAACCTATCATTTTCATGTCATATAATGTCCATCCTACCTACCATCTTTGTCCATCATACATACCTATCATATTGAGTCCATTCATCCACCTTTCTTCTTTTGATCTTGAGGAAGATATAGGGGCAAAGGTTGAAACATGCTTTGAGTATCTCTTGACATACCTTATCTATCTAAACCAATCATGTCATTACCCTATTGTCACACATTTTTTCTAGAAAAATCCTAAGTCTTGTACCTAAAATGGGGCATGTTACTCCTATGCGACATAGTCTTTGGAGCTCACATCCTTGTTGTCTTATGATGCATACATCCATACCATTCATTTATCTATCATGAGCCTTTTATCCCTTATCCCATCACCCACCCTTGCACCTAGACTTGGTTTTCCCCTTGTCATTGGTATCTAGCACAAAGGCTATTCAAATTTTCATCCTTTGACACCTCAAAACATGTCAAAAGTCCAAAACAGTCAAAACATGCCAAAAGTCAAAAAAAAAAAAAAATCAAAACATTCCAAAAGTCCAAAACAGTCAAAAAATTTCAAAAGTCCAAAAAAAAATCAAAACATTCCAAAAGTCCAAAACAGTCAAAACATTTCATGGGCATATGTCAAAATGCCAAATTGAGTAATTGGTAAAAGATTTGAGGAATAGGGTAAAACCCAAATTCACTAGGTCAAATACAAATACAAACACCAATCTTCTTATAGGCCCCCACTTCACTATTTGTTTTGATATCAATAACACTTAATGATATCAATCAAATCCAGAAGAATTCTTGAACAATCAATAACACTATTCGGATTCAAAATAAAACATTTCTAACTTAATCTTATCAAAAGAAAAAAAACCACTCAGAACAAATATAAACATTCTTGAATCGAACATACCAACAATGAGGGAATGTTATTTTTATTTTGAGATCCGATGTGAAAAAAGGGAGAATTGGGTTAAAGAGAGACTACTGTAAAGAATGCTAGATATTTGAAGTAAAGAGATTGCAAATCCTTACATCCAATGGCGATGAAGCTGACCAGAAAAAATGGGAAGAGTTTGCAAGAAAAATATTATAAACCCTATCAAAGAAAAGATTTTTGTGAAAGGAAATGAACCAAAATCAATCTCCCTACATCTGTAGAGAAGATTTGATTGCGTAAATCTTATTTGATTTGGAGATCGAAATCAAATTTGAATGCATTTATTATAAAGATATTATATGGTGTTACAGCTGGAAGATTCGTATTAAATAACAACTATCCTGCAGATAAAATAGCAACTGCCCTGCAAATAAAACTTCTCTTCAGGATAAAATCAGCATCTAAAAACCACCAACTACCTCCTAGTTTAACGATGATCTAGTAGTTTTTTGGCGGCGTGAGAGAGGTTTCGGGCTGAAACCTCTCACTATATATATCTATCGGCTAATAATTAACTGCTTCCAGTGGTGGTCTCTCAAGCTGTGTGTTTGTGGTGAATCACATAAATCTTCTTGTAGGGATAACCAATGGTGGGTGGCTTTCCTGATATATAAACAAAATGAGTAAATGCTTGTTAGGTATTTACCAAATCATTAAATGCAGAAGAATGAAATTTAAAGTGTCTGAGATAAGGAAAAGATCTCAAATCTAGAAGGTGTGTTTTCATCGCTATGGCTTCGTAAGCATTCCGACGGCACATTTCAAGACAGAAAAGGACTGTCGCTTACCCAACTCATCCATGCATTGATTACCTGATATTTCTATGCTATACAAATTGGCAAGTGGGTTCAGAGTTAAACAGGAAACCAACGAAAGTTTGACGGAAAATCATGCTGGTGTGAGACTTGTTTCAGGCCAAACCTCATGCAATATATAGCCTATCAGCTAATAACTATACATGATGGTAGGTCCTTTCTTACTCCTTTTCATTCCTTTATTTTTTGATACTATGATATATTTTTATAATGTTTCACACACGGAGGCTATCTCATCTATTAGGCTTCCTTTATCTTCCCCAATCATGCTATGTTTGATATCATTTATACTCCTAAGTAATCCCACAAAGTTGGTTTACAATTTTTGGGAGGAATTGATTTATGCTGAAATCACATATTTTTAGAAAATATAATTATTTAAGCCTTAAAAGGTTCCATTTAAAGAATTCCAATTGAAGAGGGTTTGATCAAACTACCTTAAATCAAACCCCCTTGGATAGAACCATGCTAGTTTTAAACTATACGTATAACAGAGTCTCCTTTACACCTATCAAAATGGTGATAAAAAACCACTTTTGATTTACCTTTTGGAGGATCAAATGAATTCATTTAAAATTTATTTTTTGTAATTATGTAGTCCTTATTATAAGCTTCCCAAAAAGTGTAATTTTAAATAAATTTAATTTTATTATTATATTTATGTTTTATTTTTCATGAATGTAGGTTTTTCATTGAAAATCAAGCTCTCTATTCTACACATGTGGAAAAATAGTAGATTATTATTATTTTTTTTAAAATATTAGTGCACTAGATATTGAATTCCTTGATCCAACAAAGAAAAAAAATTGAATTTTGAGACATACAAAAAAAGTTACGTGTTATACGGTTGTGCTATGTCTGAATTATAATTGATTTGAATTCGAAACTTGATTAAAGAAAAAATATTCAATAAAAAAATATCTAACCAAGTGGAAGCACTATATATAAGAGTTACGAATCTAAATTTGAACAAATTAGAATTTTATCCTTCATGGAAAAAAAGATATGTGTTATACGGTGAGCGTGACTTTTTAAAAATGTTGTTTTCTGTAAAAAACTAGTTTTCGAGGGAGATGGAAAAAGAAGTGCAATTTGATTCCAAAATTTTTGAAAAAAATATATTTAGAATATATAGACAAAATTCCACGAAACTCTAGTTTGCATCATCTTCAAATTCCTCACGGTTTAGCCGCTATAGGTGCCCGAAAGTGAAGATTTAGTTAAAAAAAAATATTTCAGTGTCCAGTTTGGCCAAAAATTGTAAACCACTATTGTGGGATCACTATCCTATAAAACCTAGAGGAATTCTTTAATGACACTTTAATTCCTCTCTAATTATGCCTAAGTATATATTTCATGAGGTCATTACTTTACAAAATTTTCTAGTAGTTGGACATGCTTATTAGAAGATGGATAAAGCTGAAAATTTTGTACATCTAATCCACTACTCTATTTGAGAAACATAAAAAATATATATTATTATTTAATTGTTCACATTAAAAATATTATTGTGAAGGTTTATCTTCGGGATGTTAGTACTATCTAAAAGAAATCAAGAATATTTGTAGAAGACTTCTGAAATTATTACTATATTCTTTGATGTTAGTCTTATAGAGATAGAAACTATCCTTGAACCTATCTATAAATTTTTTACAATAGTTGATTTGAACATTAATTTTACCTATTTCCCAAGCATTTTTTTTTATTTAGTTGATGTTTATTCATCTATTTTTAAAAAATATTTAGGGTCATAATAAATGGATTTGATAATGTAGAGTTATATTCACTTGGTGTGATTATTTTTTCACTTGCTTTGGAGACTTTCACAATAAATACAATATTTTAAGTGATGTTTCTAGAATTTATGTATTTTATCATTTTTCATACACATGGACCAATACCATGGGTCATTCCTTCACTATTAATCACGTATTAAAGTTTATTTTGAAGAATAAGTGAATCATGTTATATTTAGATAATAATCCTTATTAATTTTTTCAATGAATTGTGAAGAAATATATTATTATTTCTCCTAAAAAAATTGTTAGATTAGAATCATTTCTCCAACCAATGTCTTTGTTTGTTTAATCCCAAACCTAATGGTGATTATGGTTCCACTTATGTTGCACCTATTTGTGTTTGACCTATACAAAGTACATGCTACTAATTACAAAATCTATCACATTAATACAAGTTATGATATTTTTTATCATCCACACGCTGATTATATGGATTATGTTCTTCATTATATTTTTATTCTTTTTGTCTCTCCATTACATGTTCCTTATATACCTAAATAATCTTCTTCACAATTATATATTCAATATGCTAATGGATTATACAATCTTTTTATGCTTAGTTTTAAAGGTTAAAGCTTTAGATTATACAAACAAGTTGCACAAATTTTTTTATCTATAGCCATACTGCACCACTCATGCACTTGGTTAAAAACCTTTAAATAGTGTAGTAACAGAAAACATATCCCTTTTTCACTTAATTTGGGAATAATTAATATTAAAATGAGCCTAATATTGCCTTAATTTAGTGTTGTACTAATTTTTTTCATATTCACATTAGATTAAGTGGACTTAATTGTAACTTATTTAGAGTTTTGTAAAGTATACCTTTACACTTTCACACTAATGTAGGGATTTATTAATTAATTGAGGTTAATTTTCCTTAATTAGCATCTTTAATTCAAATCCAAGCCTAATTGAATGCAATTTCTGAAGAATAAAACTCCATACTCATAAATTCCATTACACAACACTTAATTTTTAAAGGTGTGTCTTAGGTAGGTGACCTAGAACCCATTCACCACATTGAAAATGGGTCCTCACAAGATCCTACGACTATATTTTCACATGACATTTCACCTCATCCAATGTGTGTCCTAGGTAAGTGGACTAGGACCCGTTTTCCACATGGCGAATGGGTCCTCACTTAGACCTAGGACCCCTCTTTGAAATATTCTTTTGATATTATTTTAATTATCTGAAATCCATAATTCAATGTTGGTTTGCAATATTTGAATTTTGGGAATTAATGTTAAGATATGTATAAATACAAGGCTAGAAATAGAAGAATAGAACCCAGAAATATATTTTCCAGAACCCTAGAAAGGACCCATTTGCCATAGGGTGAATGAGATCTTAGTGAGGTTTGAAAGAACACTTTTGGTGAAAGGTACACAACATTTGACCCTTTTTAGATATCCCTTTTGACTACTGTTCTAGTTAAATTTAGTTTTTATTACTCATTTGCATATTATAGCACACATTTTGACTAAAATTAGGAGAAATAGGGTGCATTGCACATTGAATTCATTTTAACCCACACAACCATTTTTCTTCATTTCATTTTAGTGAATTTGACCTTTTAAGCATTGCAATTTCTTGATCTTGGAGTCCATTTTCATCCTAGATTTAGATCTTGTATTCATTTGCATTGAATTAGGCCTCATTTAGGGTTTCTAGTCTACATTCAACTTTGCATTGCATCTAGGGATTTAGGATTGCCTTGTTTGCATTCTTTAAATATAAAAAAACACAAAAAATAGTCAACTTTCATATCACTACATTATATTAACTTGTATTTGAAAATTGAAACAAAAATTGCATATCAAACTAGGTATTTTAGGTTATCGTTTTATCATAATTTGAACTTACGTTCCACATTGAATTCAAAGAAAATCAAAACTGAAACTTGTTGTAACAAACTTGAATCTGAAAACCACAGGAAAAAACTTAAAAAATCTATTCAAAAGCCTAATCTAGGATCCATTAGCCATAGGGAGATTTGAGTACTTGATCAAGTCATAATATAAATTTTTTAGCATTGAAATATTCATTTTTGCACTTCTATTTACTATTTTCATATTTCTGTTACTATTTGTTGAGTTTTAGTTTCATCAATTTCATTTTATTTAGCTTAATTTGATATTTGTTAAAGTGTGTTTCCCTTTGACATTTGGAAAGAGTTAACTAAAAAAAAAATGAAGGGGAGAGAGATAAAGTGTAAGGGAGAAGTGTGCATTGATTTGTAGTATTTTTTTGGTGATTAGAGTTGTTTTTGTTTTTGGTGTTTTTCATATCATGTTTTTCCATCAATGACAAAGGGGGAGATTGGTGGAAGTATGAGTAGTTTGTGTGTTGTCATTTATGTCAATATATCTATGTTGTTTTATTGATTTCAATAGGACTATGTTGTTGGAAGTCTATGATGATGCTTTGATTAGTTGCATTATGTTATCATTAGTAGTGTCATTGGTGTCAACCCCTAGTGTTTCTTTGATAAGATTTTTTTGGTGGATGTTCTATCTCTTATTTGTGGTTGAGTTTCTATAGTAGTTTTGTGGTGATGAGGAAGTGTTGAAGATGATATGAATGTGTTTGTGGTGTTTGGTTTCCAAGTGCCATTGAGAAAATTTGAATAAAAGAGAAAAAAAAAGTGGTTGAAAGGTGTTTTGCAGAGAAAAGTAGTGATATGGTTTTGATCCACATTTATTTTGTGTTGAAGATCTTCTTAAATGCAATTTGGATATGTTGATAAGAGGTGTTCAAAGGTGTTATATCCAAATTTTATTGTCATGGATCATTGTGCAGAGAAATTTGTGTTGACCACTGTGTGAATAGTGTATTGCAGTGGTGTTTGGGAGAAATGGCCTTTCTTTGCACTTCTCTATAGTATGGTTTATGTTCTTGTGGATATGAAGGTGTGATTAAATTTCTCATATCTATCTCTAATTTGAGTTTTTAAAAGTTTGGTGCTCTGCAAGGTTAGATTCATGTGTTACAATATGTGAAAAATTAATTGGTTGTGCAAGATAAGTATGTTATTCAGGTGAAAGTTGTTGCAAAGGAATTTGTTTGATTTTAGGTTATCTACAAAATATTCCTAATTGTGTTCAAGTGATGTATGTTCTTATCAAATTGTATTTGGATCTAAGGAAGCATGTACTTAAATGTTTAATGGTGTTTACATAGGTTTGACTGACATTGGGTGTTTACATTAATTGTGAAAATGCTTTGGTGTTTGTGGGAGTGTGGTGTACTATATATGTAAGGTTTTATGTCTGAGTAAAGCTGTGGTTTGGTCCACTTTCATTCCTTTCCATCGTGGGAATGATTAATTCTGACCTAACTTGAATTTGCATAGTTGAGGTGCACAACTGACCTTGGAGATTATTTTCAAGGTTGAGGATGATATAAATAAGTGTTGAGTTGATGGAGAATATTAGTATGATGTGTGTGATGCGAAGTGTAGAGTTGTAAAGTTCTAAAGTGTGAAATGCAATGTGAGCTTTAATGTGTTAGACTAGTGTAAGCAATAAGTAGAAGGTGTCTACATTCTTTAGAGAGGTTGTGAATGTACTAGTGATACTATGGTGGATATTTATGTTTCTTGGAGATTTATTTATCATTGTAACAATATTATTTGTTTTTTTTTATAATTTTTTTTCCTGTAATTTGGTAGTGATCCCTTATTTCTTTCTAGGCAGTCAGCCCTCCAATAGTAAGCCTATTGTATTTGATGTTGTAATTACTTTATTATGAACTAATCCCCATTGTGGTTTTTCATTTCTTAGGTTTTCCACTTAAATCTAGTGTTTTGTTATGTCTGGTGTTGTTATGTTCTCAATTTTTGTTATTTTCTTTCATGATAAATCACTCTAATAGATTAAAGGATAATAAGGTTAATGTGGATCTTAATATTAATGAGGGTTTCATGTTTTAATGTACAATTGATTCACTCCCCCCTCTTAGTTGTCTTGTGCATTCAACAAACTAGTCTATAATAGCAACAGATGTAGTACAAATTTTGTGAGTCTTATTGGATAAGTGAAACTCATAGCAAGTTTTCTATTAAATGGATGATTTCATTTGGTAATTTAAATTTCAAATAAATTTTGCACCAAGACAATGGAAGTAATTTCAATTTCATCCACTAAATTACCACAATCTTACTACTTGGATTCAAATTTAAATAACTTTTGGATTTGTCTAGCAATCAAATTAATATATTCCTTCAAACTATAGTTAAAATACAATTTATTAAATTCAATTCTTATTGCATCTTCTTGACAACTTTGTTACCTTCTACATTGATCTTCTAGTAATCCTTTGTTCTTCATATATTCTCTATTTCCTTCTTCCATTGCACATATTACTCCTTCAAATGTGTAACCTAAATATTCTTTTAATTGCTTACTTTTAAATTATCAAAATATCCTTGTTTCACTTGGATTATTCTCTAAATCACATGGCTCAACCCATGCTCCTTTATTTTTCTACATAAACAAATACTTTCCCTCTATGAGGTGCCCATATTCTCTATCCTTTTCACCTAGTCTTTTCATATTTTGTTCCATTCATTAGTCATGGCTCCTCTTTTCTCCCCTCAACAATTTTAATTATTTCCCTCTAAATCCAAAACTCTAGGAACCCCTCCATTTCTATACTTATTATTCATTCTCCTTAAGTTCTTGACCACATTCCCTTTCTCTATTGCTCTTATTTTTCTTTAATTCTTCTTTGTTCTTCTTTTGCAATCACCCACTCTCCTCTACATTTTGGAGCCTTTTTATTAATTAATTATTTTTACATCCTCACTTCCATGTGAGCCCTTAGCATTCAATTCCCATCTCTTTAACATTATTTTTCCTCTCTTGTACACAACCTATTTTGAATTCATTATTTATATATTTATTTTTGTCAATTCCTTAACTCTGCCTTTGAATACATTTTAAAGTTTAAGAATATGTTTTATCCCATCTACTCACATTGGGTAGTCTTTTATAGCTTTATCTTTTTAAAAAAAAATCTCAAACTATTTTCTCTCATTATGATGCCTCTTCTCATTCCAATTCATTTTGGAAATAATAAGTCAAATTAATAATCTTATCTTTTTTTTATTCTATTTAGAAAATCAATGAAAGTTTAATTTGGAAGAACAAGATATAAATTGAACATGTTATTTTGTTAACCAATGATAATAATGTCATTCAATCTTTGTAAAATTCAACCATCAAATCCAAATTAAACAAAACTCTAGAAATTGACCATAAACTCCAAAAATGCAATAATAAACTAAATCTTTCAAAAAAAGGTGAAAAAAAATAAAATTATTTGGTGATGTGGACAACAATTTTCTCGGATTCTCCTAAATCAAAAGTAATGATTATGGTGGCAACCACTGCTTATAGAAAATATGAAAGTATGTTATGAAAAACACATTCTCTTCATTAGAACTGAATAAGAAGCATACAGTTAAATTCCAATGCAATAATAAACTAAATCAGAAAATGTGGACACCAATAAAAAACAAAAATATTAGTTGGTGATGTGGACACCAATTTTCTTGGATTCTCCTACATCAAAAGTAATGATTATGGTGGCAACCACTGCTTATAGAAAATGTGAAAGTATGTTATGAAAAACACATTCTCTTCAATTCAATAAGAAGCATACAATTAAATTCCATGACTACACGAAACCTCTTTTGTAAATTAGAGATGCTCTTCTATGACCATTTCATACTTCATGCTAGAGCACAATGTTTTTGATTAAAAAAGAAAGGTTTATAGCCCTGATCCCATACAACAACATGAAACAAGCCTCATGGCTAGTAGATCCAACCCATACAAAGCAACCAAATTAAAACATGCCTCTTTTGCAAATTAGAGATGCTCTCCTACAACTATTTCATACTTCATGCTAGAGTGCAATGTTAAGAATAATATCTAGCTCACACTATTTTCAAGTGTTAGAATTACTTGCAAATCTTCAAAATTGCATACTACATTGCAATTTATTGTTGTCTACATACCTATTTTCTATTTTATATTAACAAGTAGATCCATTAAAGATTTCAAAGTGATTTCACTAGAAAAATAACTATAATAAATATCTTATGATGAGAGATTACTTACACTTTCATATTTATATATTCAAATTATATAAATACATAGACAAAACACAAATTAATCTAGATAAATAAATTAAAAATTCATCATATATAAAATTAAACACATTTTTTGTATGCAAATAAATAAATTATTAAAATACCTTAAATGTATTAAAATAAATCTTTTATTTCTTTTTATTTGTGTAAGATCTGTATTCTAATTAAATGTCTTAAACAAAATTCAGGATTCCATAAGAAGAATGAAATGATAAGAATCATAGCATTTCTCATTTTAAAATATTTAAATATGTTACATATGTCTAAAATAAGAAGAAAATTGCATGATAAAAGATAGAAAAAATAATGCTTGATTGATTATACTGAACAATAAAGATTGTGCTAATTATGGGCAGCATAGAATGGGGAGTTGAGTTTGTTCTTGGTCACCTTGCTTCCATTTGAGTGCGTGAGGTTTCATTCACAGAAGGAATCCCTGGGAAAGATGACGTAGTCATCCCTGATGTCGTCTGAGAAGTTGTTACTTTCTCATGCTCTTCAATCCCCGTACTTGACATTGACTTTAGTTCTGATGTTGAAGAATGGATTCTGGTATTACTTACAAAAGCAGGATTTGAAGGATTTGGCAATGTCACTGAACTGTTTGAGAGCATCATAATAACATTAGACATAGCTGGACGAAGTATTGCATCAGCCTGTACGCACAAAAGCCCAACATGAATGCATCTCAAGGCCTGCTTCTGACTAACTTCTAGTGCATTTGAATCTACCAGATTCAGAGCATTTCCTCGCTTGAATAGTTTCCATGCCTACATCACATGTCATTATAAGTACAATAGTTTGGATGACTACTAACATTGAAAGGTGACAGCTGGGGAAAATGGGCAGAGGGAATTCCAGTTTCTTACCCATTCTAACAGGTTTTGTATTTCGTACGGACGATTATTATCAGTGTTTTTCCTTCCACTGACTATTTCAAGCAGCACCATTCCAAAACTGTAAACGTCTACTTTAACTGAGAGCTACCCCAGCATTGCATACTCTGGAGCTAAATATCCGCTGCATTGAAATTGAAATTATTAGAAATGTTTATAAAGAACGACAAACAATAAAAGATTGAGAACAAAATTTAAGAGAATAAATTAAGAGTGTATATTGTATTTCGGAATGAAATAAACACAAAGAATCAGCTTGAAATTATTCATATTATAGAAAATCAAAGATAAAAAATCAATTGCCTGGTTAACTGTTGAGCATGTCTAACATATCTATGAAGTTTTGAAACGGCCGATATTTATTACATAAAATTAACATAATACTTAAAAAGGGGTTGGGTATTCCATATTTAAGTTCAGTATGATATATCACAATGATGAACTGTTCAAGAATTGTATACACAATGAATATGTCGCATGATGAATTGTTAGCGGTGAATTATTCCTACAGCCCTATTTTACATATAATAAATTTTATTTTTTATTTCCTTCTTCCATTATAAATATTACTCCTTCAAATGCATAACATGTACATGGTTCTTTTTATTTTCTTACTTTTAAATTCTTAAAAGATATTGGTTTTAGTTGGATTATTCTCCAAATCACATGGCTTCATCCATGCTCCTCTATTTCTTTAGATAAACAATTTTTTAGATACCCCTATTCTCTGTCTTTCTCACTTACTCTTCTCATATTTTTTTTTCCATTCACCAAGAATGGCTTCCTCTTTTCTACCCTATACAATTTTAATTATTTCCTTTTAAATCTAAAACTCTACACACCCCTTCATTTCAATAATTATTATTCATTCTCCTTATATTCTTCATCGCACTTCCCTTCTCTATTTCTTTAAAAAAAAAAAGAACGCAATCATCCACTCTCCTCTATACTCTTGGAATATTTTTATTATTATTTTTTACCTCTCACTACCATTTAACCCCTTTGCATTCAATTCCCCTCTCTTTAATACTACATTTTCCTCTCCCCTACACAACCTATTTTGAATTCATTATATGTATATTTAATTTTGTCTATTCCTTAATTCCCCCTTTGCATACATTTTGCATCTTAAAAAAATGTAGTGCCCTATTTTCTCACATTGGGTAGTTTGTTAATACTTCATTTTATTTTTTTGAAAATCTAAATCTATCTTCTCTTATTATGGCACCTCTTCTCATCCGTATTCACTCTGAAATAATAAGTAAAAATAATAATCTTATTTTTAATTTTATCCCTTCTAAAAAATCAATGAAAGTTTAATTTTGAAGAACAATTGAACATGGAATCTTGTCAAGCAATGACAATAATCTCCTTCCATCTCTACCACACTCGACCATTAAATCTGAATTCAATTAAACTCTAGAAATTGGTCAAAAATTAAAAAATGCAACAATAAATAAAAATTAGACCAAAATAGGTGAAAAAATATTGAAATACTATTGGTGATGTGGATTGCTAGTTCATCTGATGCTATTGCATCAAAAGTATTAATTGTGGTGAGAACATTGCTTATAATAAATGCCAAAGTATATTATGAATAATACATTATCTTCGTTACAATTGAATGAGAAGAATATAGTTAGATTCCTTGACTAATCCAAACCTCTTTTGTTAATTAGAGATGCTTTTCTATAACCATTTTATACTTTATGGTAGAGTGCAATGTTAAGAATAATATCTAGCTCACACTATTTTCTAGTTTTAGAATTGCTTCCAAAATATTCAAAATTGTATACCACATTGCAATTTTTTTTTACATATCTCTCGTCTATTTTATGTTAACTAATAGGTCCATTGAAGATGTCAAAATGATTCCACTAGAAAAATAACTATTATAAATATCTTAATGGTGAGATATTACTTACACTTTCATAATTTATATATTCAAATTATATAAATGCATAAACAAAGTAAAAATTAATCTAGATAAATATATTATTATTCATCATATATAAAACTAAACACTTTATTTGCATCCAAATAAATTAATAATTTAAATACCTTAAATACATTATAGTAAGTGTTTTATTTCTATTATTTTAATTGAAAGATTAACATTGTTTCACATGAGTAATTCAAAAAATATTAATATATAGAAATCATATTTATAGTTTAAAATTTTATGTTATTATACTTTTAAAATTTTATCATATTAATGAGTTTGACTCGAAACTACACGGTTGAATCCTGATAGCAATATCATAATTTGACACGCTGTGGAAAAATAACTCCTACTTATCAATTGATGAGCTAAAGGGGCTCTATTATAAATGGTTCATAAGGCACAACACTTGCTGAAGGTTTTGAAAATGGGGTAACTCAAGCAGGCTTAACTTTGGAGAAAACTCCCTGGTTAAGCGCGTTTGAGCTGGAGCAGTACTGGGATGGGTGACCTCTCAGGACGGACCAATGCTTCACCTTTGTGAGCATCACCTAGATACAATGAGTGCTAAGTGGACCATTCAATATCATGAGAGATGGGTTCTTGTTGAACCACTACTCATGAAACATGGGTCAATGAGTTTGACTCAAAACTACACGGTTGAATCCTGATAGCAATATCATAATTTGACATGCTTGTGGAAAAATACCTCCTACTTATCAATTGATGAGCTAAAGGGGCTCTATTATGAATGGTTCATAAGGCTGCACTTGCGAAGGTTTGCAAATGGGACACTTAGAAGGTTAAAGCGTTTGGTGGGCGATCTTGGGATGGGTGACCTCGGGGCCGGACCAATGCTTCACCTTTGTGAGCATCACCTAGATACAATGAGTGCTAAGTGGACCATTCAATATCATGAGAGATGGGTTCTTGTTGAACCACTACTCATGAAACATGGGTCAATGAGTTTGACTCAAAACTACACGGTTGAATCCTGATAGCAATATCATAATTTGACATCTTTGTGGAAAAATACCTCCTACTTATCAATTGATGAGCTAAAGGGGCTCTATTATGAATGGTTCATAAGGCACAACACTTGCTGAAGGTTTTGCAAATGGGGTAACAACTCAAGCGGCTTAACCTTGGAAAACTCCCTGGTTAAGCGCTTGAGCTGGAAGCATACTAGGATGAGGTGACCTCCCGGGGCGGACCAGTGCTTCACCTCTATAAGCATCACCTAGATGCAATGAGTGCTAAGTGGACCATTCAATATCATGAGAGATGGGTTCTTGTGAACCACTACTCATGAAACATGGGTCAATGAGTTTGACTTTCGAACTACATGGGTTGAATCGATAGCAATATCATAATTTGATGTTGTGGAAAATACCTCCTACTTATCAATTGATGAGCTAAAGGGGCTCTATTATGAATGGTTCATAAGGCACAACACTTGCGAAGGTTAAAGCATTTGAGCTGGGCGATCTTTGGGATGGGTGACCTCTCGGGGCGGACCAATGCTTCACCTTTGTGAGCATCACCTAGATACAATGATGCTAATTGTGGACCATTCAATATCAGAAGATGGGTTCTTGTTGAACCACTACTCATGAAACATGGGTCAATGAGTTTGACTCAAAACTACGGTTGAATCGATAGCAATATCATAATTTGATACATCTGTGGAAAAATACCTCCTACTTATCAATTGATGAGCTAAAGGGGCTCTATTATGAATGGTTCATAAGGCACAACACTTGCGAAGGTTTTGCAAATGGGGTAACAACTCAAGCGAGGCTTAACCTTGGAAAAACTCCCTGGTTAAGCGCGCGGCTTGGAGCAGTACTAGGATGGGGTGACCTCGGACGGACCAGTCTTCACCTCTATAAGCATCACCTAGATGCAATGAGTTACTAAGTGGACCATTCAATATCATGAGAGATGGGTTCTTGTTGAACCACTACTCATGAAACATGGGTCAATGAGTTTGAGGCTTCTGAGGTTGAATCACGTGCAATATCATAATTTGTCTGTTGTGGAAAAATACCTCCTACTTATCAATTGATGAGCTAAAGGGGCTCTATTATGAATGGTTCATAAGGCACACACTTGTTGAAGGTTTTGCAAATGGGGTTGCAAGCTAAGTGGGCTTAACCTTGGGAAAAAACCCTGTTAGCGTCTGAGAGTTGGAGCAATTTGGGTGGGTGACCCGACGACGACCTTGCTCACCTGAGAGCATCAGATCGCATGTGCTAGAGTGGACCATTCAATATCATGAGATGGGTTCTTGTTGAACCACTACTCATGAAACATGGGTCAATGAGTTTGACTCGAAACTACACGGTTGAATCCTGATAGCAATATCATAATTTGACACGCTGTGGAAAAATACCTCCTACTTATCAATTGATGAGCTAAAGGGGATCTATTATGAATGGTTCATAAGGCACAACACTTGCTGAAGGTTTTGCAAATGGGGTAACAACTCAAGCGGGCTTAACCTTGGAGAAAACTCCCTGGTTAAGCGCGCTTGAGCTGGAGCAGTACTGGGATGGGTGACCTCCCGGGACGGACTAGTGCTTCACCTCTGTGAGCATCACCTAGATGCAATGAGTGCTAAGTGGACCATTCGATATCATGAGAGATGGGTTCTTGTTGAACCACTACTCATGAAACATGGGTCAATGAGTTTGACTCGAAACTACAAGTTGAATCTGAGCAATATCAACGGACACTGTGGAAAAATACCTCCTACTTATCAATTGGTGAGGAATGTTATAAATTTGGTTCATAAGGCACAATGCGAGTTTTGCAAATGGGAGTGCAACAACTCAACGGGCTTAACAGGGAAAACTCCACGGTTAAAGCGGCTTGAAACTAAGCGTCTTGGGATGGATGATCTCTGGGCGGACCGGTGCTTCACCCTCAATGAAGCATCACCTAGATGCAATGAGTGCTAAGTGGACCATTCAATATCATGAGGCCGGGTTCTTGTTGAACCACTACTCATGAAACATGGGTCAATGAGTTTGTTCGAGCTACGGTTGAATCGATAGCAATATCATAATTTGACCTGTTGTGGGAAAAATACCTCCTACTTATCAATTGATGAGCTAAAGGGGCTCTATTATGAATGGTTCATAAAGGCACAACACTTGCTGAAGGTTTTGCAAATGGGGTAACAACTCAAGTAGGCTTAACCTTGGAAAACTCCCTAGTTAAGCCGCTTGAGCTGGAAATCTTGGGATGGGTGACCTCACGGAGACGGACCAGTGCTTCACCTCATGTGGGCATCACCTAGATCTAATGAGTGCTAAGTGGACCATTCAATATCATGAGAGATGGGTTCTTGTTGAACCACTACTCATGAAACATGGGTCAATGAGTTTGTTTGGAAACTACACGGTTGAATCTTTGATAGTAATATCCTTAATTTGACACGCTGTGGAAAAATACCCCCTACTTATCTTTATTACCAATTATTATATTTTTTAAAAATCTTTAAAATATTTATTAAAGATTTTGAAAATATTTATTAAAAATTTTGAAAATAAATTTAATGATATTTTGCATAGTAAAATTAAAAATTATATAATTAAATTATTAAATAATTATTTAAACAAAACTAAAATTTATCTATTTCTTCATTATTATATTTTTTATGTTCAATGGAAATATGTGAATTATTTGAACAATAATTTCTTTATAAAAATCTTTTAGTGAAAGTTAAAAAAAATACTATAAAAGGAAGTTACAAATAAAGATAATATTTTTTTCTATTATGCAATGCATTTCACTCATATCTTATGTGTGAGAATAATTTTTAAAAAATAAAAAAGTTACAAGGAATTTTGTTTAGGAAAATAATGGAATCAGTTTTCCTTAATCCCAACAAAAGAATTCAAAAAATTGAAAATGATATTTGTCACAAAGAGAAGAAAACAACAAAATAAAAGAATGCCATGAAGACAGTTTTGTGAAAACTATCATGAATTTGATATAATTTGATGTGTTATTTTCATGCTAATTAGATTAGATTATTAAATATAAAAGAAATAGACAAAATAAAACGAAATGAAGAAATAGTTATTATAAGGTATGTACAAGAATTAAAAAAAAGTGTCGTAGAAAGGAAGAATAAAATAATCATAGATATGATTAGGATCATGTTGAAGGCCAAGCACTTGCTTGATGGATATTGGGGAGAAGCAATAGTGTGTGAGATGTATATCCTAATTAGATGTCCTACAAAAAGTGCTCAAACAGTATTCAGGATTCCATAAGAAGCATGAAATGATAAGAATCATAGTATATTTTATTTTAAAATATTTAAATATGTTGCATATGTTTATTTGTCTAAAAACAGAAGAAAAAAACTGGATGATAAAAGGTTAAAAATATATCTTTATTGATTATAGTGAACAATAAAGATTGTGTTAATTATGAGCAGCATACAATGGAGAGTTGTGTTTGTTCTAGGTCACCTTGCTTCCATTTGAGTGACGGAGGTCTCATTTGCAGAAGGAACCCCTGGTATAGATAACGTAGTCGTCTCGGATGTTGTCTGAGATGTTGTTCCCTTTCATACTCTTCATTCCCCGAGCTTGACACTGACTTTAATTTTAATGCTGAAGCATGGATTTCGGTAGTACTTACAAAAACAGGATTTGAAGGATTTGGCAATGTCAGTGAACTGTTAGAGAGCATCATAATAACATTAGACATAGTTGGACGAATTGTTGATTCAGCCTGTACGCACAAAAGCCCAACATGAATGCATCTTAAGACCTGCTCCTGACTTACTTCTAGTGCATTTGAATCTACTAGATTCAGAGCATTTCCTCGTTTGAATAGTTTCCATGCCTGCATCGCATGTCATTAAATGACAATAGTTTGGATGACTACTACCTAACATTGAAAAGTGACAGTTGGGGAAAATGGGCAGTGGGAATTCCAGTTTCTTACCTATTTTAACTGGTTTTGCATTTCGTACAGAAGATGAATATCAAAGTTTTTCCTTCCACTGATGATTTCAAGCAGCACAACTCCAAAACTGTAAACGTCCACTTTAACTGACAGCTGCCCTAGCATTGCATACTCTGGAGCTAAATATCCGCTGCATTGGAATTGAAATTATTATTAATGTTTATAAAGACACACAAACAACAAGGGATTGAAGATAAAATTCAAGAGAATAAATTAAGAGTGTCTACTGTTCTCTAAACGAATTAAACACAAAGAAATCGCTTGAAAGTTCGAAAATTTTAGAAAACAAAAGATAACGAATCAAATGCCTGGTTTACTTTTTAGCATGTCTCGCATATGTTTAAAGTTTAAACGGACACTATTTATTACATAACATTAACAAAATATTAAAAGAGAGGGTGAGTGGTTGGGGTATTCCATATATATATTTAAAGACATTTACATGATTATTAGCTGGGTTTTCTATATTTTTGCTCTTTATATTCTATATTTTAGCTTTTTATATTATTTTAAATAATTTTAAATTATAAAAAAATTATAATTATTAGAGAAGAAAATTTAATAATTGAATAATTTTTGTTGATGGTTTTTTTTAATTATTTGTAAAATGAAAATGTTTTAAAAATTAAAAATAATTGATTTATAATTGTAATTATTTAAAAAAATAACAATTTGAATTGTTCAATAATCATTAATTTAAATTTAGAAACACATAAATTTCAAAATCATCACTATGCTTATTAATAATCAATTTAATGTAAAATTGTACAAATTGTATTATCATTCTTTTACTTACTATGTGCCTGCAACTCTTGTATGAATATGTGTCTTGTCTTCAGGAAAAGTTTGGCTAAACCAAAGTCAGCTATCTTTGGATTGAGTTTGTGGTCAAGCAAAAAATTGTTTGCTTTAATATCTCTATGAATGATTCATGGTTGTGAATCCTCGTGAAGATAGAGAAGAGCGCGAGCAATTCCAATGATGATGTTATAATAGTTTTCCCATTCTAGATCTCTACTCTTCTCTGAATCTGTTATCCCAATTTTCAAAAATATTTGTCAATATTTTATCTTTTGCAAAACAAATTAAGTTTGAATGAAAACTTACGAGCAATTCCAATGATGATGTTATAATAGTTTTCCCATTCTAGATCTCTACTCTTCTCTGAATCTGTTATCCCAATTTTCAAAAATATTTGTCAATATTTTATCTTTTGCAAAACAAATTAAGTTTGAATGAAAACTTAC